>CM064552.1:36234257-36395107 GCA_032716605.1 Paralithodes platypus | reverse complement strand
TTTAGTGATGATAATAGTGGATAATGGTTTGTGTTTAGTGATGATAGAGTGGGGATAATGGTTAGTGTTTAGTGATGATAATAGTGGATATGGTTAGTGTTTAGTGATGATAATAGTGGGATAATGGTTAGTGTTTAGTGATGATAATAGTGGGATAATGGTTAGTGTTTAGTGATGATAATAGTGGGATAATGGTTTGTGTTTAGTGATGATAATAGTGGGATAATGGTTTGTGTTTAGTGATGATAATAGTGGGATAATGGTTTGTGTTTAGTGATGATAATAGTGGGATAATGGTTTGTGTTTTGTAATGATAATAGTGTGATCATGGTTTGTGTTTAGTGATGATAATAGTGGGATAATGGTTTGTGATTAGTGATGATAATAGTGGGATAATGGTTTGTGTTTAGTGATGATAATAGTGGGATAATGGTTTGTGTTTAGTGATGATAATAGTGGGATAATGGATTGTGTTTAGTGATGATAATAGTGGGATAATGGTTTGTGTTTAGTGGTGATAATAGTGGGATAATGGATTGTGTTTAGTGGTGATAATAGTGGGATAATGGATTGTGTTTAGTGATGATAATAGTGGGATAATGGATTGTGTTTAGTGATGATAATAGTGGGATAATGGTTTGTGTTTAGTGGTGATAATAGTGGGATAATGGCTTGTGTTTAGTGATGATAATAGTGGGATAATGGTTTGTATTTAGTGGTGATAATAGTGGGATAATGGTTTGTGTTTAGTGGTGATAATAGTGGGATAATGGATTGTGTTTAGTGGTGATAATAGTGGGATAATGGATTGTGTTTAGTGATGATAATAGTGGGATAATGGATTGTGTTTAGTGATGATAATAGTGGGATAATGGTTTGTGTTTAGTGATGATAATAGTGGGATAATGGTTTGTGTTTAGTGGGATAATGGTTTGTGTTTAGTGGGATAATGGTTTGTGTTTAGTGGTGATAATAGTGGGATAATGGTTTGTGTTTAGTGATGATAATAGTGGGATAATGGTTTGTGTTTAGTGATGAAGGTAGTGGGATAATGGTTTGTGTTTAGTGATGAAGGTAGTGGGATAATGGTTTGTGTTTAGTGGTGATAATAGTGGGATAATGGTTTGTGTTTAGTGGGATAATGGTTTGTGTTTAGTGGTGATAATAGTGGGATAATGGTTTGTGTTTAGGAATGATAATAGTGGGATAATGGTTTGTGTTTAGTAATGATAATAGTGGGATAATGGTTTGTGTTTAGTGATGATAATAGTGGGATAATGGTTTGTGTTAATGATGATAATAGTGGGATAATGGTTTGTGTTTAGTGGTGATAATAGTGGGATAATGGTTTGTGTTTAATGATGATAATAGTGGGATAATGGATT
This sequence comes from Paralithodes platypus, assembly GCA_032716605.1. Taxonomy (NCBI): domain Eukaryota; kingdom Metazoa; phylum Arthropoda; class Malacostraca; order Decapoda; family Lithodidae; genus Paralithodes; species Paralithodes platypus. The sequence continues at coordinate 36,393,722 of CM064552.1, read as the reverse complement.
GTGTTTAGTGGTGATAATAGTGGGATAATGGTTTGTGTTTAGTGGTGATAATAGTGGGATAATGGTTTGTGTTTAGTAATGATAATAGTGGGATAATGGTTTGTGTTTAGTGATGATAATAGTGGGATAATGGTTTGTGTTTAGTGGTGATAATAGTGGGATAATGGTTTGTGCTTAGTGGTGATAATAGTGGGATAATGGTTTGTGTTTAATGATGATAATAGTGGGATAATGGATTGTGTTTAGTGGTGATAATAGTGGGATAATGGCTTGTGTTTAGTGATGATAATAGTGGGATAATGGTTTGTATTTAGTGGTGATAATAGTGGGATAATGGTTTGTGTTTAGTGGTGATAATAGTGGGATAATGGTTTGTGTTTAGTGATGATAATAGTGGGATAATGGTTTGTGTTTAGTAATGATAATAGTGGGATAATGGTTTGTGTTTTGTGATGATAATAGTGGGATAATGGTTTGTGTTTAGTGATGATAATAGTGGGATAATGGTTAGTGTTTAGTGATGAAAATAGTGGGATAATGGTTTGTGATTAGTAATGATAATAGTGGGGTAATGGATTGTGTTTGGTGATGATAATAGTGGGATAATGGTTTGTGTTTAGTGATGATAATAGTGGGATAATGGTTTGTGTTTAGTGATGATAATAGTGGGATAATGGTTTGTGTTTAGTGGTGATAATAGTGGGATAATGGTGGTGTTTAGTGGTGATAATAGTGGGATCATGGTTGTTTAGTGATGATAATAGTGCGATAATGGTTTGTGTTTAGTGGTGATAATAGTGGGATAATGGTTAGTGATTAGTGATAATAGTGGGATAAGGGTGTGTTTAGTGGTGATGATAGTGGGATAATGGTTTGTGTTTAGTGAGGAAGGTAGTGGGATAATGGTTTGTGTTTAGTGATGATAATAGTGCGATAATGGTTTGTGTTTAGTGGTGATAATAGTGGGATAATGGTTAGTGATTAGTGATAATAGTGGGATAATGGTTTGTGTTTAGTGGTGATAATAGTGGGATAATGGTTTGTGTTTAGTGATGAAGGTAGTGGGATAATGGTTTGTGTTTAGTGGTGATAATAGTGGGATAATGGTTTGTGTTTAGTGATGATAATAGTGGGATAATGGTTAGTGTTTAGTGATGATAATAGTGGGATAATAGTTAGTGTTTAGTGATGATAATAGTGGGATAATAGTTAATGTTTAGTGATGATAATAGTGGGATAATGGTTTGTGTTTAGTGATGATAATAGTGGGATATTTTTATTTGAAACAATAAACTAAATTGTATAATAAAAAACATCTATTAATTTAAAATAAAATAAATGGTTATTGTTTAGTGATGAAGGTAGTGAGATAATGGTTAGTGTTTAGTGATGATAATAGTGGGATAATGGTTAGTGTTTAGTGATGATAATAGTGGGATAATGGTTTGTGTTTAGTGGGATAATGGTTTGTGATTAGTGATGATAATAGTGGGATAATGGTTTGTGTTTAGTGATGATAATAGTGGGATAATGGTTTGTGTTTAGTGATGATAATAGTGGGATAATGGTTTGTGTTTAGTGATGATAATAGTGGGATAATGGTTAGTGTTTAGTGATGATAATAGTGGGATAATGGTTTGTGTTTAGTGATGATAATAGTGGGATAATGGTTTGTGATTAGTGATGATAATAGTGGGATAATGGTTTGTGTTTAGTGATGATAATAGTGGGATAATGGTTTGTGTTTAGTGATGATAATAGTGGGATAATGGTTTGTGTTTAGTGATGATAATAGTGGGATAATGGTTTGTGATTAGTAATGATAATGGTTTGTGTTTAGTGGTGATAATAGTGGGATAAAGGTTTGTGTTTAGTGATGATAATAGTGGGATAATGGTTTGTGTTTAGTGATGATAATAGTGGGATAATAGATTGAGTTTAGTAATGATAATAGTGGGATAATGGTTTGTGTTTAGTGATGATAATAGTGGGATAATGGTTTGTGTTTAGTGGTGATAATAGTGGGATAATGGTTTGTGTTTAGTGATGATAATAGTGGGATAATGGTTTGTGTTTAGTGGTGATAATAGTGGGATAATGATTAATGTTTAGTGATGATAATAGTGGGATAATGGTTTGTGTTTAGTGATCATAATAATGGGATAATGGTTTGTGTTTAGTTTTGATAATAGTGGGATAATGGTTTGTGTTTAGTGATGATAATAGTGTGATAATGGTTTGTGTTTAGTGATGATAATAGTGGGATAATGGTTTGTGTTTAGTGATGATAATAGTGTGATAATGGTTTGTGTTTAGTGATGATAAGTGGGATAATGGTTTGTGTTTAGTGATGATAATAGTAGGATAATGGTTTGTGTTTAGTGATGATAATAGTGTGATAATGGTTTGTGTTTAGTGGTGATAATAGTGGGATAATGGTTTGTGTTTAGTGGTGATAATAGTGGGATAATGGTTTGTGTTTAGTGATGATAATAGTGGGATAATGGTTTGTGTTTAATGGTGATAATAGTGTGATAATGATTAGTGATGATAATAGTGTGATAATGGTTTGTGTTTAGTGATGATAATAGTGGGATAATGGTTTGTGTTTAGTGATGATAATAGTGGGATAATGGTTTGTGTTTAGTGATGATAATAGTGTGATAATGGTTTGTGTTTAGTGGTGATAATAGTGGGATAATGGTTTGTGTTTAGTGGTGATAATGGTTTGTGTTTAGTGATGATAATAGTGTGATAATGGTTTGTGTTTAATGGTGATAATAGTGTGATAATGGTTAGTGATTAGTGATGATAATAGTGGGATAATGGTTTGTGTTTAGTGGTGATAATAGTGGGATATTGGTTAGTGATTAGTGATGATAATAGTGGGATAATGGTTTGTGTTTAGTGGTGATAATAGTGGGATAATGGTTTGTGTTTAGTGGTGATAATAGTGGGATAATGGTTAGTGATTAGTGATGATAATAGTGGGATAATGGTTAGTGGTGATAATAGTGGGATAATGGTTAGTGATTAGTGATGATAATAGTGGGATAATGGTTTGTGTTTAGTGGTGATAATAGTGGGATAATGGTTTGTGTTTAGTGATGATAATAGTGGGATATTGATTTGTGTTTAGTGATGAAGGTAGTGGGATAATGGTTTGTGTTTAGTGGTGATGGTAGTATAGCAGGAAATAGTTGTTTAGTAATGGTAGCAGTGCGATAGTAAATGGTTTGTGTTTAGTGGTGATAGTGGGGCAGTTAATGGTTTGAGTTTAGTGGTGATGGTAGTGAAATAGTAAATGGACTGTTGGTGGTTACTGTTTAGTGGTGATAAATAATATTTTTATTTTTAGTCACGTTTACTCTTTAATTTGTTTACCAATACACTTATGTATTCTAATTTATTTTTTAATTTTTGTTTTTTTGGGGAAGGCCATTCCTGTGTGAAAAAGGATACATTGTACAAGACTACCTATAACTAGTGTCCTTTTAGGTTTAAATGAATGGTAGATAGCCAATGGCAAGGCTCGATTTAATCAAAAGGCCAGAAAATTTATAATCTTGAAGGAATTAAAGTCACAGGAGTTGATGAGATGAAATACTTTTAGATTCCATTTTTTCCAGAAGAGCAGCAAGTGTGGAAGCTTCCCGCACATGTCAAAAGTACTGATACATGGATGTACAATATCCATGTATGAATGGAAGATAAGATCTTTCAGAGTTGATTAGGTACACCCTTTACTGGGAAGCTGATTTAGAAAGAGTTGAATTATGGTCTTCCCAAAGAAAGGTAATTAGAAAATAAGATACCGAAAATACTGAGTGATGAGGAAGGATTAATTTGGAGAGAGAAATTCGTGTGGACGATTTTGGTGAGTAGACAGGTACAACAATTCAATTTCGGAGGCATTGATAAAAAGTAGATTATCTCTGCCCCATTTAGAAATATCTGAGAGATCCCATGATATGTGTGCTATCGAATTATTACGTGAGTTTGAAGTGACTGCAACGGGAGTTGCTGATGAAAGATTATTAAGTAATGTAGGATAATAATCATCAAAATAAAATTTGATAGGACTTGAAGTACAGATAATGAGTTCATTAATGAATATTAGAAGCAGAATTAGGGCTAGGACAGAACCCTGAGGAACACCAGAATTGATAAGTTTAGGAAGAGAGCGTTGACCATCCACAACAGCAACTATGGAGCAATTAAATAGGAACTTGGACATGCAGTTACAGATAAAGGGATAAAATCCAAAGAAAATCAGTTTGGAAACAAGGGCTTTGTGTCTGACTTTACCAAAAGATTTTAATATGAGTAACGCAATAGTAAAACTTTAAACAATGTAACTACAGAAAGATGACCAAGAGTTAGTTAGAAAGGAAAGGATATCGCCAGTAGAGCGTCCCTGAACCCGAGAAGTGCGATAAGCCTCACGGAAGTATGTGTATAGCAAGTGCGATTGGCCTCACGGAAGCAAGACGATGACAAAAAGCTTCAAAAATGTCCCAGGGGCTCTCAAAACAAAGGAATATGTCATTAGGTGTGATAATTCCCCTCTAGTACTTCCTACTACTCATCCACATGTTTCTCAACCCCCCGCCCTTCCTCTCCTTCCCCACCTTTTTCCCCCCTTTTCCGCCCCCTCAATTATCATATATTTTTCCTCATATTTTCATAATTTATCGGTTATTTTCCGCGTGAATTATTGTCAGGCGAGCTGGGAGAGAGTGTTACGTCATATAGAGACCCTTTAGAAATTCTGTGAGATCACCCTCGGACCTCTCAGTGTGTTGCGAGACGTTGCAAGGGGAGGATATCTGTCTCTCAGCCTGCCGCCCCAAGACACGACCAGGCGGCGAAAATATAAGTTTTTCACCACCCAAATGCTTTCCCCACTTATTTTATCGGTCTTCAAGGTTCATATGTTCATCATATAAGTAAAAGAAATGCATATGGAGAAGAAATAATGCTTTATATGGTAGATATAACAAATTCTGTCAGAATTGAAGGTAATTAATTCACATATAACAACGTTCTCCAACAGGCAATTTTGGGCTTTTCAGTTTAAGAAATTCATATTGGTGATCAGAGAATAAATGTTGTAAAGTGAGATTATTCAGAATTTGAATTAATAATAACTTTAAAGGAGCTATTGAAATATAAGATGTGAGAACAATAGTACAGGAGTTGGAGAGTAGAGAGCAGTCACCCTTCTTCAGGACAGGTTGAATGAGGGTAAACATTTTAGCAAGAAAGGTAAAGGTTAGAGGAATTTTTAACAACAACAGTGCGAAACCATCTGGCCCATGCACCTTTCGTAGTATTAAGAAGGAGAGCAGTAAGTACATCTTTAATAGAGACTAGCAGGGGTACCCGGCATTGCCGGGTTTAAATTCTATCATTTATTTATGAACACATGAAACATCTACCACCACTACTACTACCATAATCACCATCATCAATCACTACTACCACATTCATCACAATACTACTACTACCATAATCACCGGCCTCGACCTCCCTGTGCCTCATTAAACGGCGACCTCGATTTCGGCCGCTAAATGACCTCCGATTTTGGATCTGACCTCATCCGTACCCCCATTTTGGGGGGCTGCGAACAACTTTCGTTCCATACACCTTTTCGATCGGAGGCCTCCTTCTGCCCCAAACGGCCATTTTTTTCATTTTTTTTGTTTTCAATTTCAGCCTCGAAACGACCTCCGATCGTGGCCTCGCCCCCTCTATGACCTGACCCAGGTCAATTGACACCCACATGCAAAGTTTCAGCTCCCCAGGTCCAAAACTGCAGCCGCCTATTAAGAACACAGACAGACAAACAGACACACAAACTGATTTAATAATATAGAAGATTACGATAATAGGCATAAGCAAAAGAGAGGAAGAGGAGATGGTGGAATAGCACTCGAATCATCCAAGGTTGAGTTTGTGGCAAAATTTTAAGTGAAAACTTCTGCATTGTCTAAGAAAGGCCTAGTGCTAGTGGTGCCATCAGAGTGGAAAGGTGGAAGGAAAGACAGGGAAGATGAAATGTAAGAGAGGTTTTTGTCTAGAAGCCAGAAAGAATTGAAACGGTTAGTTTTGGGAAGTTCGTAATATCTATTGTAAAATTCGAGGACGATATTTGGTTTGATTTCGGACTGAAACATAGAGAACGAGAATCTTGAGTTTAAAAGTGCCAATAATGTCTAAATGCTCCCTCCTTATTGCAGACACCACAATAATAAGTGGTAACTATACAAGATTTAGTGGACTTAAGCTGAAAGATAGAAAATATATTACATGCCTCTATGCCCGCAATAATTCCCCTTGTGAAGCATACAGCACACTCAGAGAAGTCCTGGCCACGGAAGCAAAAGTAATTCCATAGGAAATCAAAAAAGTATATTACCAAAGAGCTTCCCATTCGGCAGCGTCGAAGTACCACACACACCGCCAGCTGAGGGATCAGATGGCCGTGCTGGAGAAATAGGACAAGCGACATAGGTAAGGTTATGATCAGAAGTGCACAATGGAGAGAAAAAGTTGATAGGGTAAACAGAAAGTGGATAGGGTAAACAGAAGGATTAGAAGTTAGAAATAAATCAAGAATGTTGAGCCAGTCTCCAAGATCGGGACAAATACAGTCAGAGACAGGGGTAGGGTGCTGAAATAGCTGCTCTAAATAACTTTTGAAAGGAAACAGGTCAAAACGGCCACACTCCGAAATGGCCACAACCGAAATGGCCACAACCAAAACGGCCACAAACCGAAACGGCCACAAACTGAAATGGCCACAATCCTAAATGGCCACAAACCGAAATGGCCACACGGGAGAGACTGTCACCCGCGCGAGGGTAGTGACTGGTTGAGGCCAGCCACCAGCACTCACACTGGTTCAATCCAAGATATACAGTATATCTTGGTTCAATACACAACTCGGATTGATTTTTTTTTTTTTGTGATCTATTGAACTACATTAGTTTTTTTTTTTTTTTTCTATGTGATTGAGGGAGGCAAAAGGCATAACTGCCTATAGCGAGTGCCTCCCCCATAGTTGAAAGAGTGACAGGGCCAAAATCAAGGGACGTTCGAGCCAAAATGCCTGGACACACAGAGTTTGAAGCAATTTAAGTCATAGGAAGAGGAAAAGACTGATTCTGAGAGAGAGTTCCAGAGCTCAGCTGTTGAGTAGAAGAAAGTTTGAGAGTAACGTTTCACTCTTGGGTTGGAGAGTTGCACAGAGTAGGGGTGGGATTGAGTTGCAAGACGGGTACCACGTGCCCTACGTAAAGGAGGTGGTATGCACTGGGATAGCTCTGAGGAACACTGATTATTATAGTAGCGATAGAATAGCGAGAGAGATGCAACATTGCGGCGGAGAGAGAGAGATTGCAGAGAGTTGGTGAGTGGATGGGAGTTAATGATACGAAAGGCCTTCCTTTCAACTTTGTCTAGGAGAGCGGTGTGAGAGGAACCTCCCCACACATGTGAACAATACTCACACAAGGGCGCACTATGCCCCTGTACAGAGCAAGAAGCTGTGCAGGGGAAAAGAACCCCCTAAGGCGGTTGAGCACACCCAGCTTCTGGGAGGCTGCCTTAGCAAGACTGGTAATATGGTCCTTCCAAATGAGAGCAGAAGAAAAAGAGACACCAAGAATATTGAGAGAAGATGAAGGGTTGATTTTTGATTGTTGAAGAATAAGGGATAGTCCGCTGGGAGATCCTGACGGGTAGATAGATGGAGAAATTGGGTTTTGGAAGCATTAAAATTAACAAGGTTTTCTCTGCCCCAATTGGAAATAGTATTTAGATCAGAATTTAAGAGTTCTATGGCTTCATTACGTTTGTCGTTGAGGGATTGCTGGCTGGGGCGTTCTGAAAAACTAATGGAGTAGTGTAAGGTTGAGTCGTCTGCGTATGAATGGATGGGAATTAAGGTACAGTTAAGGAGATCATTTATAAAAATTAGAAAGAGAATAGGAGATAGGACAGAGCCCTGAGGAACACCGGAGTTTATAGGGTGAGGAAGTGAACAATGGCCGTCCACAACCGCGGCTATGGAACGGCCGGAAAGGAAATTGGAGACAAAGGCACAGATGGAGGGATAGAAACCGAAGGAGGGTAGTTTAGAAATTAAAGATTTATGCCAGACTCTATCGAAGGCTTTCGATATGTCTAGTGCAATAGAAAAAGTCTCACCGAAGTCCCGAAAGGAGGATGACCAAGAGTTAGTAAGATATGAAAGAAGATCACCAGTAGAGCGACCCTTAAGGAAGCCATACTGGCGATCTGAGAGCAGATTATGAGAAGAGAAATGCTTAAGAAATTTGGAAGCAAGAATAGTTTCAAAAACTTTAGAAAGACAAGAGATAAGAGCAATTGGACGATAGTTGGAGGGTTGAGAGCGGTCACCCTTCTTTGGGACAGGTTGAATGTGAGCAAACTTCCAGCATGAAGGAAAGACGTTAGAGGATAGACAGAGACGAAAGAGTTTGCCTAGGCAGGGAGTCAGCACGGAGGCACAGTTTTTGAGAACAACAGGTGGAACACCGTCCGGACCGTACGCCTTATTAGTGTTAAGCCCAGAGAGGGTACATTTGTTTGCAAAAGAAGATAAGTGAAAATATCGCTAATATACTGCATATACTGTATACTGTACAGTAGATGTAATATGAAATAAGCATAACAATTAGATTGACGGAAGATACCCGTCAAGCGTAAATTCCATTAATACATTAATTAATGAACTTATTGTTCACTACTATATCTAAGAGAGAGAGAGAGAGAGAGACAGAGAGCGAGAGAGAGAAAGTGAGAGCAATTTTAGAAGAGGGAGTCGTTTGTTAAGAGATAAAGAGCTATTAACTCTATTTGGTTCGAGGGAGTTCTTTTTGGATGTCCCTATATCAATCCATTTGTTGGGAGATTTTAAGACGCTCCACCCCATTAGTTTGTCGATTAAATTGCGCATATTAATTTAGGTGACCTATAGCAAACCCGTAACTTACAAGAAATCTGCCTTTGAGTGGGACATTTTCTTTCCCGATAAATGTACAAATCTAACTTAAAGGGGAGTCTGGGTAGGCATTTTATAGTATGAAGGAAGTCTAGGAAGGCATTTTGTGTTAGCTAATGAGACATACTATAATGCATTGCTCGAAAATGGCAAAAGCAAGAAATATCTTCAATAGTATTTTAATATCTCGTAATAACCCACATACGGTAACTATATATATATAATATTCTTGTCAATTACATATAATCATATATCAATTTGATTTTACTCTAATATCAAATACAACAAACACTTGGCACTAGTTGCATTATAATAACCATCTCTGACTCACATATACATATAATTTAGATATACTGTAACATAGTGGAAGCTTGCAAATGTCGTTCCGATTCTTTAAAATATGATAAGTCTGTCTCATCAAATTACCGTCCCATTGGTCTGACATCAATAATAGGACAATTGCTTAATAAATACTGAGAAATTTACTGACCACCTAGAAAATTTCATCTGGATCGATTTATTCCCACCATGTCTTAACCTCCAAAGTAATCTAGATACTTTACATGATTGGTTAGTAAATTGGCATGTGACATTTAACACAGATATATGCAAATTATTCAAGCTAAGGACGGTGAATACAAATTCAATATATATATATATATATATATATATATATATATATATATATATATATACCAGTATATATATATATATATATACCTACTAACTAATACGGAATTACAGATCTCAGATTGTGAGAAAGATTTGGGTGTGTTTGTTAGCAATGAACTGAAGGGTCGGAAACAATGTATACGCATTCATAAATAAAAAAAAAAGGATTCTCAGTTTCATCTCTAGGAGTGTAACAGAACTGCTAATGCTGTCTTGAAACTTTATATATATATATATATATATAATTTATATACTCCTGTATATATTCATACACACATACACATACATACACACTCACATACATTTACTGAAAGAAAAAATACTGGAGGCCGATGTCAAAGTCCCACAAGCTACATAAGACCATTGAGGCAATACTCTATTCATTGTTAATGAGCGTACCGGTATCTATGAATAAATGGTATTTCCCGGAAGGGTCAGGTCAAGGTCATATTTAATTAGGCGACTGTGGTCAGGTATGTACAGTTGGCCACAAAAAACTATCCACTCATTGTGCTATATATGGAGGGAAGAATATTATGATGGACTTACACGACTAATTTTTAACAAACCCGCCACTTGATCATATGAATTAACTACAGTATAAGGAACTACACCCCTAATATAATCATATTATTTTCCTTTCCACACATAAAGTCACTGAGTGGATACAATTTCATGTGTTCAACTGTATTATCTGGAGAGAGAGAGAGAGAGAGAGAGAGAGAGAGAGAGAGAGAGAGAGAGAGAGAGAGAGAGAGAGAGAGAGAGAGAGAGAGAGAGAGAGAGAGAGCAAATTCTGTAGAATTCTATACTGGGGAGCCAGTAAAGTATTCATAATATACAGTATAGTGACTTCAAAAAGCGCAGATCAGTAGAGTCAATGTTCATAAATAAGCATAATAGTTTTTAACTAAAGCTAAGGAACGTACTAGTTAGATTTTATCATGAGGGTTAGTGTTGAAATATCTCCATGTATCTGTTCTTCTAGATTTACAGGTGTGCATAGGAACATTGTATAGGAGGGCGGGGGAAGCTTTTGGGGCGGAGGTCACTAATCCTCTTAGAGGATGCCGACCTGACACCCAGACCTATTGTCATAAATATTTTTCTCCATTGTCAAACTTTTTGCATTTTATTATTATATTTTTTCCTGTTTAGTTTTTTTTATAATTCATAAGTCTTAGGACGCTTTCATTTTTTGTTTATCTAGCATTGGCTTTGATTATTTCAATATTTTACCGCAAATAGTAAAATATTTTACTCACACATAATAACAGTATACTGTATATAGGAATAATGAAAAACGTCATGCTGGTCTTTAAACTATTAAGAAACCTTTGCTGAATTAAATCTAGTCACACCTTCACAGAATATATAGGTTACCTGAATATGTTGGCACCCATATACAGTGTGTTACATACGAACCAAAGATAATAGATATATATATATATATACACTGTATATAATAACACAAGAAAACGGGAGTCTGCAGAGAGCCGATTGGCCCACACAAGGCAGATCCCTTTCGAACCCAACCCATCGGAAGGGGGTTGGGATGGTGGAATGGGGGGTGGGGTCGTCAAATATTAACCAAACGTACTACATGAAAATACTTTCTAAATGTTTACCAAATACAAAAAGTTCAATTGTTTTGTTAGAACGGTATTTCTAGTAGAACACAAATCAACTCTCTTGTGTTATCTCTATAGGTGCGGGTTTAAATGCATATGTCAATAATTGTATAAGCAAAGTCATTAATTTGCCAGGAACAAGGAGAGAGAGAGAGAGTGTGTTACAAGGAATCGCTAGAATCTCAGAGACCTTGCGGTCCATTCCGAGGTGATATTTTAAGTGGAAGAAGGTAGACCGTTTAGTTCACTACACGCATTACAGTGTGTAAAGTACTATCTAGTCTCTTCTTGAACTGCTCTACTGAAGAACTGCTTACAATTTCTGAGGGAAGTTTGTTCCAGGTAAGACAGATCTTATGTGAAAAAGTATTCACAGTTATTATGTTGGGACCAATTAATCTGGCAACACTGAACCTTCGGGGATCGTGGTAGGCTGTTGACGACTGTTCGACTTCGTCGCTATTTAAAGCTATCCTCTATTAAACAACAGACGTGATAATGATTGTTTTGACAATACAATCATCTAAAGCATTAATACAAATTTATATTATTCCCTATAATGATAATTTAGTAGGTAAATCTACAAACGTGTTTCCAAAGTATTGAAAACTATAAAACTAATCAGTTGTCATAGTCAGGAAGCCAAGTTGCACATTCGGACAATGTTTGTGGTCTTATAAAACAGCATAAATGGAGGAAATCTGCTTAACCTGTGGAGCCCCGGCTAGTTTTGTAATGTTTGTTCACCAGAACCCGGCCGGTTTTCAAAAAATTGTTTTATTCCAGAAACAATAGCGAATGGGTTAGGAATGAAGGAAAAATCACGAAAAAACGCTGAAAAAGCTTTAAAAATGGTCCTACAGAGCCCCGAAAACATATTTTACAAGAGTAAAAAATTGAAGGCAATTACCCCAAAAAAACAGGTTATTGCGCGCTCACGCGCACGCACGTGGACTTTGAGAGTTTTCAACCATCGGCACGGTTGCGTGGGATACGTACACAGTTCCCATACAAATCTGAGCCCTCTTGAGTGGCTACACCTGAGTTTACGGTCGGCGCAATTAGGGTGACGCGTCAGGCGCGTCTCTGGGGCTGTGCGTTACATACATCGCCGACGCGTCAGACGCGTCGCTGGGGCTGTACGGGTTAATCTAAGGACTGGTAAAACACATTTATATTGTAGCATCAATTCACACCCCTACATGGACCCAAGTCTCGCAATATAAAAATAAGGACAAGAGTAGCTCGCAGAATGTGGGGAAGATGACGCTCCATTGAACAGCCACTGTACCCGGCAGCCAGCTGACTGAAAGCACGGGATTTAAACTTAAAAACCAGTAACACCATGACCATAATTTGTCTGGTTCTCTGAATATAATACCGTATATATAGGCTACCCTGTTACGAACAAATTGAATTGATATGGGCCCATCTGAAAAATGAAGGGTAATTATAAGGAATAGGCTCGCACCCTTATTTTTCATGTTTTTCCTCCAGATATTGAGAAATTAGTGTTTTCATGGTCTTAATTATAATTCCAATGTGGGATACACGGTGGGTTGAACCCCCCCCCCCCCCATGAATTATTGAAATCGTCATTTATGTTGCCAGCAGGGTATAAATATCGATTAGCCTATACTGCATAAAGAAGGCGTTTGTAAACAGTGAGGATGTCCGAAAGAGCTCTGAGATTGATTAGAATGGGCGTTTTTTCTATTAATATCGGGTTTTATAAATGTGATCAAAATTATTCTCCCACAGTGGATTATGCACGAGTACAGTATAGCCTAAGGATTCCATAGACCTACATTGTCCCTAATAAATTATGTATAATAAGGCTGAGAGCCTATTCGATTTTTTTTTATTTTAATACCACGAATTTTCCAAGTGGTTTTTTTTAAGAAATTGTTAATTTGCATCAATATTTTAATTAATTAGAAATCTCGGGAAAACCTATTTTCCCCATTAGGCCTATTGATCGATGTTGAGACACGCCCCCGATAGTGATTTGAAAATACATTAGCCTAACCTAACAACCTTACCTAACCTAACCTAGTATTATGGGTGGGGGCTGCTGCCCCCACACCCCCGCTGGTTGAGTACTAATCCCTTAGTAAAAAAAAAAAATGGCTGTCGATTATACGGTGAAAGAAAGTCGATGAAGTCTACGGTGTTCACTCTGCAATCTTCAGCTTTGATTGTACATTGATAACGGGAAAGTACCGTATTGACAACCTTGTTACGAAAATTAAATTTCAGTACCATACTTTTATATTAGGTTTTTCCGAGGGTTTTACACATTTTCATATGATCTTTAGAGCTATCGATAACTGGAAGTACCGTATTGACAACCTTGTTACGAAAGACATTTTAGTACCATATTTTTTTATTAACTCGTGACTGCTCTTCATAATTCAGGCTTAGTCTCACAATATAATCGTGTTATTATGCTCACTGACGGTTATTAGGTACAGGAATCTCCGGTGATTAACGTGATCGTGATATATCATAGAAACTCGACGTGTGTGAATGTTATTTACAAGGAAAACGAGTGCGGGAGTGTGAGGAAGCTGCGGAGGGTGACAAGATGGCGGACCAAGGGGATGTAAACAAACATTGGCGACAGTCAGACGGAAGAAAAATGCGGAAAATGTAAACAAGAAGTCACGGATTCTGACCAAGCTCTGGAATGTGAGGTATGCGAAAGTTGGTTCCATATTAGATGTGAAGACTTTCCCACAGCAGTAGCCTATATGATTTCATGGTGGAGCAGAAGGCAGGGAAACAGTTGAGTTGGAACTGCAGTTTTTGCCACCGAGGTTGTGCCAAGCTGCATAGCAAGATTAAAAACATTGGTGAACAGAAGAAAGAAATGGAAAAACATCAATTATTAGAGCACACAGTGGATGAAATGAAAGGCTGTATAGGCGAAAATCTAGGTAAACAAAGGGAGTTTGAAGAGAGGCTAGGCCATTTGGAGGCAAATTCAGTTAAGGTAAATGAATTTGTGGAAAGCAACACAACAAACACCCAGGATTTGGTGGATAGGCTGGGAACTATTGAAGCAAAAATGGTGAGTATTGAGGAAAATATAGTATCTCAGGTGGAAGTGAGGGACAATATTGCTGATTTTAAAACTAAGGAGCGTGATGAAGTGAAAGAAAAGGTTGGAAGGTCATACAAGGATGTTCTACAGGTTGAAGCAAAGAAAGTCTGTGAATATATTAGAGTTTGTAAAATTTCATTAATCGATTTTAGGAGTATAGTTGGTTGATGGAAGGAACATAATAATTGATATTGGTTCAGGGGTAATTTATCGAGAGGACTTCCCTAGTGGTTAAGGCCCCATTAATTGCTCTTTCCATTCACATATGCATAGCCTACGTGAGTTGCAGTTGGGATGTGTGTACATGCTTAGATTGATATGCAGGATTCGAAGTTGCATAATAAATCGTAGGCAGTGTCCACCATTCTTTAACTGTCTTCGCGGTGCGATGCATAAGGTGTTGATTTTCGGTGTGAGCATCCTAGGTTCGAATCCACGGACTGCCACATGTGTTTGTAAAATTTCATTAATCGATTTTAGGAGTATAGTTGGTTGATGGAAGGAACATAATAAGTGACAAGCAAACTAGTGGGGCAGAAATCATTGCAGAAACTACTTGTAGGATTCAAGACAGGATGGATAGAATGAACAATATGGTTTTGTACAATGTTCCAGAGGAGGTGATAAAGGGCATGAACTTAAGTATAAGGGCAGAGAAAATGAGTCATGATAAATCAGTCTTTAAAAATGTTTGCGCGGAGATTGAGGTGGTGTGTCGTGATGAGGATATATCTAGGCCTAGTATCAAGAGGCTTGGTAGATATGTAGGATATAATAATAATGTAGCAGTGACCTCGACAACCACCGTCAAGCCAAGGCCAATTCTGCTTACACTGGGTAATGGTGTAAAAGAAAATGTTATGAGGAATGCGTACAAATTAAGAAATTGTACAGATCAGGTAATTAAAAACATAGGATTGTCACATGACATGAATGAGGAAGAAAGACAAAGGGATAAGGACTTGCGGATTGAAGCTAAGAAAAAGAACGTGGAGTCTCAAGGGTCAAACATGTTTCACATAGTAAGAGGAAATCCGTGGGAAAGGGCAATAATACGACTAAAGAAGAGGACATCCGAAGGACCAAGAAGGACAACGAACAACGCGGGTACAGAGGAGACAAATGCAGATCAGGCTTCAACGACGAGGAAAGAAGAAACGGTGGCCACTGCAGCAGGGGGACAAGGGGAGAGCTTGGTAGAGGGAGAGTAGAAGACATATTAGGAAAGCATAATATAGCCTCATTAGCCAGGGATTTGGAGAGTTTGGGTATTCTGTTTAGTAATGTGTATTTAGTCAGGATAAAATAGGGGAACTCAAACCAAGAATTAACATGATGAAACAGTTCCCTCATATAGTGTCCATACAGGAAGTGAAGCCAATGTTTTTTAGGTATGAAAGAGAACTGGTAGAATATGATATTGAAGGCTATGAGCCTATAGCAAAGAATATAGGCTAGGTAAGGATGAAGAAGGAAGAGGGTTACTGGTATATGTAAAGAGAGGTTTACCATATAGTATTATTAGTCATAAGGAAGAATACTGAGAATACTTGAGTATTAAAATTGAAGGTCAATCGGAGGAACTGCTAGTCACATCAATTTACAGAAGTCCCAGTGGTGACGAGGAAAATAATTGTAAATTATTAAAACAGAGTGTTAGAATTTGAGCTTGAGCTAGAGAAGGCATGGAGAAGTCAAGACCAGAAATACGACTTTAAAGAAAAGATTAAAAAAAAACACACACGTCCACCTTAGCCCCGAACACGATAATATAATAGTAAATATTGAGCCTGTATGGCCCATACAGGCTGAATAGCCTCCTGCCCGGGTATCATCTGTGAGTATCTGCGAGTATTAAGTTTTGCCGAGGGTTAAAACAAATTTTCTTATCTTTAGAGCATATATATTCAATATTTATCTTCAAATATATCAACAAAATTTGTGGTATTTAAATAACATTGAACAGCCTATTCCCTAGAATTATCCAGTTGTGAGCTACGGTAAGCTAAGCTCGGATTTAAATATAGTCTATATTTTACCCAAACGTGATAATACAATTCTTACTTAGGGTATAACCCAGATGCTTCAAAGGTTGGGTTAAAAGTTCAAAATATTCCAATGGGTGTAGGGTGTAGGCTATAGGCTAGTAGCCTACTGTGCAACCTGAACGTCTTGTTGCGGGAGTGAAGCATAGGCCTAAATGAGAACCCCTTTACTATATAGGCTACACTAACTCATTGTGTGGCGTTAATACCGAGTTAAAACTATTCACATAAGTAATAGACAAGTTATTTATGTAAAGGATAATGTAATGCAGAAATCAAGAATCAAATTGTGAAGTAGAAAACGTCCTACAAACCTTGTTGCTGCGATGGCTTGGGTTGAAACTTGCCTTCCCTCTCATTCGTCTATTACGCCTCCACCAAGCAAGTCCTCGTAATTATATTCCTCCCAAGCGTTAGTCGCCTCCATGTCACCATACACTCGCGCGTACCGCCGATAATACCGCCGCAAACAACGAATAACACGATAAAACATAAGCATAATTACACTGTGACTTCTCCACGTGCCCTGGACGGACAGGGACTCAGGGAGACTGGGAGAGGGAAAATTAAGTGTTACCACATCTATCCCATATGCGGCGCAATAAATAACAAAATGCGCTAGATAGTCGAAATGCTTCTTATCACTATAAACGGTAATAATTATATCTAAAATATAATTCCTAAATATTACATGTATTCATAAGAATACTATACTTCATGTCTCAATCTATTAAAACAGTAATAAAACTACGTCACAAGATAGGAATACATACAGTATATATTGGAGCTAGCGGTGAACATGCTAGGTTGGCAATCTTGCTGAGCAATGACTTGGTGGGCGGAGCTTAGTGTTCGACACAACAGCCTTTTATAGGGAGAATTTACCGCGGCATTTAAACAAAGCCCAACCATAATCTATCCATATTAATAGCGACACAGGGAAGGGATGAGTCAACCCAAACTCCTTCCCAATAATTAATTATAACCATCAAAGACAGATATCAGCCCCTACCCTCACATGTTTTGCTACCCAAACCCCATGCTTGTATTACGTAACAATGAAGAATTCTATAGGGCCAGGCGCAGGTATTGTTTTTATAAATACCTCACGCAGTGTTTGTTTGTCATACAGTGGTGACACGTTTACAGCTGGCCAAAATAAGTCATGCCAGTTATCAATTTAAGTTTCACTTACTCTACATTGCATTATTGATTGCTAGATATTGATTTGTGATGAATTATGCATTATGTATTATATTTTACCTATTTACAATTAATTTAGGAATGTTTGCTTGCTAGAGATAAGGTGAACAGGCCTAATAATGCACACCAGCAAACTACGTTTCTTGTACTATCAGATGTTTTAAGACGTAGGCCTACTGTTCCACCAAAGTATTTTGTGAGCAATGGGGATACTCGTGCATTGCTAATATATTGAATTAATCAAAAGTGTTTGTTTGGCGAGCAGACTACGGGGGTTTATAATATAGGTTAGGTAAAGGTATAGTAGCCTAGGGCACGTTAGAGTAGGTTATATTATAATGCATTAGGTTAGACTAGGCTAGGCTACGAGACCATAGGTTATATCAGGTTAGGTTAGGCCAAGATTATTTTCGGTTAGTCGAAAGTAGGTAATTGCTATGTTGTGATTGGCTAAGTTGTGTTAAGCTGTTAAATTAGTTATATTAATAATGGGATAATAATGAGTTACAATGCTTGACACCGAAGACCTGAAACACACGATAGTTTTGTTTTCCACAGGGGTATGCCTATGAGCGTGTACAAGCATTGGCGAGTTCATGTGTACACATTTCCTAATATTTGCAAGTTTATGTGTACAAATAGACTGAACCAACAGTTTAAGTGTACACACACATTTACAATACTTAGTGCCCTGGAACTAATGTTCGTGGCAGGATCAGGATGTTAGTAGGGGACAGGTGGGTTAGTAACAACACAGAAGTGATCTTTCGTACATCTGAAGAAAAAAAAATAACATCTTGGTAATTTATATACACAATAATCCTTGATGAATCTGAGGGGGGAATACAATAGTTATTCATTTACAAACGCTGTCAGTCGCGGGTTTGAGGCAAGATATTTATCAACGGTCCTGTAGTCTATAACATGCCAACCCCATTGAAGAAGAAATTCTTAAGATTCGTGTGAGCTAAAAAGATTTGCCAATAAAGTAGACGTGCCGTTTTGCCCAAACTCAAAACAGCATACCCAACTCTGCGATGGGTTTCCGTCATCACTATGAACCCTGTTTCTTTTTTCAGCTGACGATAAATTGAATCCCATTGCAGCAAATATCTCGATACTCAATGGAAAATATGAAAGTACTATGTGTCTGCATCACATGAGACCAAGAATATATAATTAGCACCACATTTCACCAACAACAATCTTCAATCTATCTATCTATCTATCTATTGCCGGACGCCGTGATCACTGAAGTGGTGGCCACGATCCAAACGCCCCCATGTACACTACCTCTGTGAGTCTGTCCCCAGTCAGTCGACGCCCCTCCTCCCATCCAGAACCGCCTTCACTCATATACTTATTCACTCCATCCTTCCACCTCTCATTCGGTTTCCTCTCCCTCTCTGTCCTTCCACCTCGATCTCATACACTCTCTTATGGTGGGTTCACACATTCACGTATATTGCTCCCGTCCGGCGTATCGCCAATTTATGTAAAGACGCGAGTAGTTTCTGCCGTTGAACGCCCGTTCTTCCACGTCTATTGCACTTCCCGACAGACTTAGCGTAACGGGGCCAGTGTTACGTCAGACGTAATGGAGTCGTATTGAACTACGTACGTGTTTGCGACGTGCGTAAGCATAGCCCCGTTCGACCTCATGGGCTGCACGATTTGCGGGAACACAGGCCACACCCATGCCACGCCCCCTCAAGACCGGCGTAGATGAGGCCGCATGTCTTGGGATTTGTTAGGTCGTACCTGGACCGGTTCTGGCCAATCGTAGGCACACCCCGTCTGACCAAACACAGACAAAGACAGTCTTTGTCAACCACGTAGGTCTGGGTTGGAATCTGGGAACTACAAAAGGGCAGGAATGGCCACACCATTCCCATTCCCAGTCCTTCATCGGCACCATGAACAACATCGAGGAATTCATCCTGGAGGAGTAACATCGAGGAATTCATCCTGGAGGAGTAGCCCGCTGAGTGCCAGCCAATTTTGACGGTGTGCTTCTGCCAGTGCCATATTTTTTTTTTTTTTTTTGGCTAAATCTATTAAGTTGGGAGAGAAATGGTAAAAAAAAACACTCCCCTCGCCAGAAATCAGGTCCCCGATGGTCCCGAAAGTAGCTGAAAGACACTATAGACTACAGAGACTTTTATGGTATCGGAATGTATGGGTGGGAGGGTGGTTTTGGGGTTGGTTGGGGGAAGGTAGAAGGGTAATTGACTTGTGTTACACATATGAAGCCGATTGGTGAGGTAGTTTCGCCACCACGGATTTTCCTTTTTTTTCCTTTCCTTCGTACGGATACCCTAGAAGTGGGTGGTGGGAGGAGGTTGGGGGTGTGGTGGGGGGAAGGCACACAAATATGGAACCGATTGCAGTCGTTTCGCCGCCACAGATTAGGAGGGATTTGGGATTTTTGCGGTGGGTAGCCTAAAGGGTAAGGTACATGTGGTAAAAATATGAAAGCCATAGGTGCAGTCGTTTCGCTGCTACGATTTGTTTTCGGCAGGGTGCAGAGGGTGGCAGGGTTGGCTTGTTGGTTGCTGCTCCGGTGTGGTGAGAGGTGTGACTGGAGGGTCCCTCGCTGGTCCCGTTGTCCCCTCGTACAACTATGCCGCGTCTTCCTCTCGGTTGCCAACTACCAATATACCTTCGTTTACAACAGACGGGAGCTGACGGGAGCAATATACGTGAATGTGTGAACCCACCATTAGTCATTCTCTCGCTTCCCATACGTTCCACATGGCAGAACCATCTCCAGGTGTTCCTTTTCACACTTTCCAGCACGTCCACATCCACACCACACTTCTCTCTTACTTCCCCATTCGTCTGTCTACCCTCCATGAAGTATGACCACTACTCCCTTAAGCCCTTATGTACCGGTGACGTCTTTTTACCTTTACTCCGGCTACTATCAGACGAATGTATTCAGTATAAAAAGAGCCTCCAGCAGTTAACAGGCTTCGAACTATCTCACCTAACCCATTTTACTACCACACATCCTCCTTAAACTGCACAAAATCGTCTAAATATAACTAGAACAAAACTACAAAGACGTCGCCGGTATAGAAGAGGTTAAGTATGTCTCATTGTCCAGGCCAAGCAGGTATTTGTGTTGTAGTTTAAGACGTTAATCCCGCTAATACCATCGCGCATACTTATACTGCTCTGTGATGTTTCCTTTATATCTTCTCCAAGGTTAGAACATAATCTGGTCGTTAGTTGGGACCAATTAATTTGACCAGGCCTGTATGGCAACACTGAACCTTCGGGGATCGTGATAGGCTGTTGACGACTGTTCGAATTCGTCGCTATTTACAGCTATCCTCTATTCAAAAACAGACGTGATAATGATTGTTTTGACAATACAACTATCTAAAGCATTAATACAAATTTATATTGTTCCCTAAAATGATAATTTAGTAGGTAAATCTACAAACGAGTTTCCAATGTATTGAACAATATAAAACTAATCAGTTGTCATAGTCAGGAAGCCTAAGTTGCACATTCGGACTAGGCTACCCTGTCAAGGTACAGGAAAGATTAGGAGAGCTAAAGTTTTTGTTTTTAATTATAAAAAATGTAAAAGAAAGTAAGAAAAGTGGAACAAGAAAAGGAAAATACTAGAACAAACAAAAAAATATATTTTGGAAAACATGTAAATTTATAGAAAATAAGGACCTCAGTAAGATGAAGAAATAATACATCTACAGTGAAGAAAGAAAACTGGGGAAGGTGTAAGAAGACCAACGAGGGGCCGATACTTAAGGCTATCCCTCAACATCATATATACAGGCTATATATATTATATATATATATATATATATATATATATATTCAAAGAACCAGACAAATAATGGTCATGGTGTTACGGGTTTTTAAGCATAAATCCCGTGCCTTCAGTCAGCTGGCTGTCGGGCACAGTGGCTGTTCAATGGAGCGTCATCCTCCCCACATTCTGCGAGCTACTCTTGTCCTTTTTATTATATTGCGAGACTTGGATCCATGTAGGGGTGTGAATTGATGCTACAAAATAAATATATGTGTTATACCAGTGCTTAGATTAAGCAGATTTCCTCCATTTTATGCTGTATTATAAGACTCCAAACATTGTCCGAATGTGCAACTTGGCTTCCTGACTATGACAACTGATTAGTTATATATTTGTCAATACTTTGGAAACACGTTTGTAGATTTACCTACTAAATTATCATTTTAGGGAACATTTTAGTTTAGTAATTATAGGGAATAGGCTCGCACCCTTATTTGTCATGTTTGTTCCTCCAGATTTTGAGAAATTAGTGTATTCATGGCCTTAGTCATTGAAATTGACATCTATGTTGCTAGCAGGGGGTAAATATCGATTATACTCTGCATAAAGAAGGCATTTGTAAACAGTGAGGATGTCCGAAAGAGCTCTGAGATTGATTAGAATGGGCGTTTTTTCTATTAATATCGGGTTTTATAAATGTGATCAAAATTAGTCTCCCACAGTGGATTATACAGGAGTACAGTATAAGGATTCCATAGGCCTACACTGTCTCTAATAAATTATGTATAATAAGGCTGCGAGCCTATTCCCTATAATTATCTAAAGTTTTATTAATGCTTTAGATAAATTGTATTGTCAAAACAATAATTTTCACGTCTGTTGTTGAGTAGAGGATAAAAAATCGAACAGTCGTCAACAGCCTATCACGATCCCCGAAGGTTCAGTGTTGCCATACAGGCCAGTGGTCAGATTAATTGGTCCCAACTATAGCTCTGAACCTCTTCAGTTATAACTTCAGCCATGGTTGAGTATTGTTTTCATAATGAAGGTATACATTTTATATATACCGGTATATATATAAAGAGAGAGATAGAGATAGGTAGATAGAGAGAGAGTATAGGTAAGTAATTGCGAACACAAGAATATGACAAGTTAGTGCTAACTCCGCCTCCAACCCTAATTAAGGGCAAGAGATCTTTAGCCAGTGACCTCAGGTCACAGCCATGGGAATCTCTCTCTCTCTCTCTCTTTAACGAAACGTATTGATACTATACCTTTTTGCTAAAGTATTAATGCAATATATACAGTATGTTTGGTGATTAAACCATCAACTGGTATCTATTATTTTGTTTATAAATGCAGTATTTCCTATTACAACTAGATATATATATATATATATATATATATACAGTATATATACTGTATATATCTGTGCGTTTTTAACTTATTTTTTATTTTTTTTATTTTTTTATCTACGACCGTGTTATTATAAACAGTTCAATAATCACAAAAAACTCAATCTGAGTTGTGGATTGGATATACTGTATATCTTGGATTGCACCAGTGTGAGTGCTGGTGGCTGGCCTCAACCGATCACTTCCCTCGCGCGGGTGACAGTCTCTCCCGTGTGGCCATTTCGGTTTGTGGCTGTTTAGGAGTGTGGCCAGTTTGGTTTGTGACCATTTCGGAGTGTGGCCATTTCAGTTTGTGGCCATTTCGGTTTGTGGCCGTTTTGGTGTGTGGCCATTTTGGTTGTGGCCATTTTGGTTGTGGCCATTTCGGAGTGTGGCCGTTTTGACTTGAAAGCCTTTTGAAATATGGTGTAAGGTTGTTCACCAGGTTAGTAAGTTAAGTGAGGGGAAAGCCATAGACGGTGATCAACAATTAAATTTCCTAAGATGGAGATATCAGAGAAGGGAAAGGTGGATAGACTGTGTTACTTTAAAAGTCATAATATTTACAATATTTAGAAAAGACGATAGAAGTGGGCGATACATAAACAACACATAACTTTGTTTAAGAGTAATAGGTAGTAACAGTTGAATATTCAGACGAATCAAGGTCAGGAAGAAGGGAGCAAGTGAGGTTGTGGTACACATACATGCAATATCCGCATTTGGCATGGAATTGAGGATAGAGATAGTACTAGTTTACAAAGAATGGTTTGCTAACACTTGCATCATATAACGGACTATTGATGAAAAATAGAAAATCAAGACTGTTAGAGGAGAGATGGTGTTAAAAAAAAAAGTGGAAATTGGAAGAACGATATCAATGTTACAGATATGGAAAGAAGAGTTCCAAGCCGTATATCAGGACATTCTGTAGAATCATCAACTGAAGGAGAGTGATGGATGTTGGGAATATTTCAGGCACCCTATCAAACAAGGAACTCCGAGGCAGGTTGTGAGGTCATCATTTATCAAACTCTCAGTATACTAGGACGCGTTTCTTCCATTATTAGACGATGTTATACAGGTAATGGAGGGCCTCTAGGATTCTAAGGGTCCAAAAACATTTCAATTATTTCTCTGACTCCCATATATCCTTCCCTATCTGAATAAAATCGTCTAGTGATAGCCAAAATAAACTGCCAACACCAGTCCTAATTCTCAAGCGGTTAATTGGTTAAAATATTAGTGTATGATGTATAGTGCTTGTGGTTTGATGTATAAAAGAAGGATGTTGTCTTTGAGAGCAGCTGGAGTTGCTATTTGTGTTCGTTATAATAATAATAATAATATTTATTCAGTTAGCAATTTACAGAGTTGGTACCACATAGTATGTTATAAATATGACATGTACCAGCCTTGCATAATTCCAACTAAGGGGTAGCCCAATAAGGCCGTTAGGCGTATTTCCATTGGGGTCCTTGTGGGATTAGGTTAGCTGGGGAAATGGGGAGGATAAAGAAATAGATACTCTAGAGAAAGTATTTCTAGGGGGTTATTTTAAGATACCTTACATCCTATAGTAAATATCAGTAATCTGTTTAGGAATTGTAGCATACTAGTGGAATAGTAATAATAATAATAGTCAGGTTTTGTAATAAGCACAATTTCTCTCCTTCGAGATTAATTGGGGCTATAATAACCAACAAAGACCATTACCCTATCCCCTTGCTCAAGGGAGACAGCAACCAACCAGAGTTTAGTGGAAAAAACCTTTATGCACAAGCGCAGCGCGAACGCTCGGCATTCTTTGTAGGAAGTCACTATCCACTCGACCAGCCGGTTGGCTAAGCCTTTATATGGCTATTATACATCTTGCTACCTGGCTACTTCGCTTCCAAGTACTATCATTCATTACAATACCCTAATTTAAATTTGGTCAGATGTTGCTAAATAGTTCTCTAATAGCACTTTATTATTAAAAATGGATTAAATTGACTCTCTATCTTCGATCATTATCACTGTTGGGTTGTCATGGTCTTGAATTACAATATAATTTTGTGACTTCTGTAACTCTAAGAGTAAATAATGAACCTTGCCTAACTTAAGCTATTGTAATTATAAGTAATTTATGTTGGGCAATTACATTTTCTATAGAATTATAGTTATGTTTTATGTTTTAATTTTTGGAAGCAAAGTGATAAGGCAGTGTAATGTCTTTATACTGTGATAATCGTATTCTACCTGCTGAATAAGATGTCATCAACATATGTTACATGCTGACTACCAAACATGGGGTTGAGTCCTTGTGTCGAGACCAGTACCTTCAGAAATTATTGAGGCCGAGGCTAAAGTTAAGGTCAATGTTTTTGGATGGCCTCGAGGCTGATGCCGAGGCCATTTCACTGAAGGCCTCAATAGGCCTAGATATATTGGTAGTTATATAAAATCAGAATTATGTAAGTTATTTGTAAGATGTGAATTTTAATATTTTGTCTTGACTATTGTATAAGTGCATAAGTGGTCATGAACACTTCAACTTCGTCTAATGATAAAAGTTAGACGGTAACAATAAATTTTTCTTTTTTAAAGTAAGTACGGTCTCCGACAGTATTTCTTTAATAGTTCGTCTGCATATCATAATTATGCCTCCATGTTTTACCAGAATGTTCTGTCCACCACTGTATACACATAATTCAGGGGTTCTTAAAGTGTGTTGTGAAAATAAACTTTAGTATGTAGTGAGAACTTCCATTAATTTGGTCCGTTATATTATGTATACACATTTTAGATAAAATTACCCTAACTAAACAACAAAGAGGTGTATGAATTTGGTAATGGGTGGAGAACATTCATATTTGCTCTAGTTATAAGACTATAGCCATTAGCAAGGATGACAAGATTTGAGGAAAGAATACAATTGTAAAAATATATCACACAAGCACGCATTCGCCCAACCACACACTTACACACATGCAGAGAGAGAGAGAGAGAGAGAGATAGAGAGATAGAGAGAGAGAGAGAGAGAGAGAGAGAGAGAGAAAAGCATAGATGGTGGAACAAACTGAAATGGGAAAATGTAGTTCGAAATTTGACGAGTGCATTTTCTGGCATCTTTTGATGGGCATCTTCTCCCTGGCACCCTTTGTGTATTCTTTACATTGGTGTTAGCGACTAGACTTAACCCATACAGTAACGGTGACATCCGTTTAATTATATTTTGGCCAGGATTAGACGATTTTATTCAGATTAGGGAGGACCTCTAGCAATAATAAGGCTTCATACTATCTCAAGCAACCCTTTCAATTACTACAGATCCTTCTCAAGCTGCATAATATCGTGTAAATAGACCTATAATAAAACCTAATACACGTCGCTGGTACTCAAAGGGTTAAAGGTCCACTGACACCACTAACTGATGTTGTGAAGTCCATAATATTGATAAGTATACATAATATACATATAATTATACTTGTTGCAGCTAAATATGAGTTACATTAGCTAATGAAATACAAACATAACTTTTGTATATGGCAATACCTTTATTGTGTCATGGATGGCTCATCATAGATTCACAATATAGAAACAAAACATGCAATTTGAAATCCCATTTCTACAGACTTATTCTCATATTGAACAAAATACCGACTTTTGTGTTAGTAACCAAGCGTACTCGGTAGAACACATTCTGCCTTGCGTGCAAACCAGAGCTAGTGTCTTCTAAATTCGTCTGAACCCGAAAAATGTCTCCATACAATGCTGGCTCGCTAACGCTCGCCAGGAAGATATCGACACCTGGATGGGGATAAACGTCTTAAAACAGTTGGCTGAATAGGGCCGAATGGATACAAGCCAGGGAAAGGACCCGTGGCCGTTTTGTTTTGTGGCCTACAGTATATGGGTAAAGCCGAACGGTCGGACTAACCTAATATAATCGGTATTGCCCGAGTAAGCATTCTGGTTGGACCCAAGGTTATTAAGTAAGGTTTGATAGAAGTTATATTATGTGCTAAAATGGAATGTACACGAGATAAATAGAGAGAGAGAGATTCCCTGTCAGATATCACAGTAAAGTGTAAATACTTAACGAGATAAGTAATGGAAATTGTTATTAATAATATTGGTCTCGGAATTTCAACGAAGCCTTGTAATTTTTCGGTAGGCTTTGAGGCCCAGACTGAGGCTTCAGCCAAGTTTTAAGCCTCAGCCCCATGTGTGCTGACTACATCCACACAACCTAACTAACAGATTTGTATTGTATGTATTTATTTAGTAAAGTACATAACTGATATCAAATTTAACCTAAGAATATCAGAGGCTTTCCAAAGCGTAAAGAAAATCGTCTGGAGGTAGCTAGAATAACAGAGTAACCATCTTATTGGAAGGATTAAGGCCAGTGGTATACAGATGATAATTGTAGTTAGCGATTGTGGTATTTAGTGGTCGTTGAAGGTGTTCATGGTTTTTGTTGTCGTGTAATATTTAGCAATATGATTAATTTATCTATCTACTTCCAGGTATCTTGATCGCCGAGGTGTTGGCCACGAATGATTGACCTCCATGGAGTCAACTTATTAATGCTGGGCATGTGGAATGTTATCGTGTCAGTAACCAGTGTCATATCAGCTTGATCATGCGGATCAGATGCTACCTTTCACATTGTAAAGGTGGCGCTGGTTCACTGCACCTCTGATGTCCATCATTGCAGATATGGGTTGGAGGTCATTGGCGTGAGTGTCAAAGACATTCAACCAACGGGGTTGTTAACTTGATAATAATGAGGAAGGATCTGTGATAGTCAATTGACTGTTATAATTTGTACCCCTATAATTCCTAGAGGTTCTTCCTTAATCTAGTAAACTCGTATGGTAGTAGCATAACCAAAAGAGGTCGGCATGTGACTGAAAGGGGTAAAAGGCCACCAGTGCTGCCGGGCTAATAATTCAAATTTAGTAATCGACATTATAAATATTATTATATGTACACTGAACCCAATAACAATACACATAAATTGCTGAACAAAAATGGTATATCACACCGGATAAAATTGTCATTACAATCCTTGCCTAAATGTCTCCGTTAAACAACGGTTTATAATAAGTATAATTGAAGTGCCTTAAATGTACAGTTGCTAAAATGTGGTGTGAATAGGTCACGAGAAAATAATGTTCTTACATCATTAATGATCGTTGTAAAATGATTGATGAGTTTATCTTACTGCAATAATGTTGTTATAAGTAAGAACATTATTTATTCACATTAATACTATACATTCACCCATTAACCAGTACACTCTCAAATGTATGGCCATGAAAAAGGTAATTCTAGTGTCCATACTAATCTACCCATTTAAAGAAATATTTATTGCAATATACCCATATGCACAAGAATGGATAGGTAAATCACTATCAATATACCAAAATATTCTATGTACCTTATCATACTCTTTTTATAACTATTATTTTTACAGTGTAGTAGTCATCCTTCCATAGCATATATGCCATGTTCATGTGGTGACAATTGCACTCATTTTATCTATATATATATATATATATATCCTACTATGGAGGACAAATTGCTGCTTTAGAACGTTATATTTTAGTCCCCCATCGTATTCGTGTTCAATCACTAACGCTACGTGCTGTAATCCTGCATTCATACATATGCATCATTGTAATCCATTTTCATACATCACTGTTTCTATAATCGCTCTTCAAACACTTGCATTTTGTAATCCACTAGCTTACTATATATTTTGTTGCGATTGTTCATGTATTTATCAGTTATATATTTATGTGATATAATACAATCTATTGTTTACTTAAGCTTCAGTCCTATTCCTTGTTCTATTGTTTCAGTTCCTTTCTATTACATATTTAATTATATTCATACATCACCCTTGTATCATTTGATAAATATACTAGTTCATATCTCTTTCAATACAATGGCGTCATGTCAATCTGTATTTTGATATCAAAGGCGATTTTATTCAGCCTAGTAAAGACCTCAAAGAGTCGAATAGGAACAAACTCTATTAACTCTTTTAAGTAAATGAGCCTTTCATAACCAGAATATTACTGTCTTACAATAGCCAGGATTATATATAAAATAGCGTTATCATATTAAACATGTTAATAATTAAAATAGGATATTGAAAAATTATAAAAAGTTCATCGGAAAATAACTCCCTAATCCCCTAATTTATTATAGTCCATACGAGGAGCGACTAAAAGAACAGGACTTGAAGTGCAGATTAAGAGAGGACACTTTTCTAGTTGAAAATTATTAAAGGCCATACTGATATGGAGTAGTATTTTAAAATAGATAATTTGAATGTACACAAAGACATGATTATAATATCAGAAAATCCTTGCATTCACATGAAAAACAAATATTGTTTTAATATAGTGGTTAAGTTGTGGATTAAATTGCTCAATAATGTTGAAGGCTGCAGAGTCAAAACAATATACAAATATCTCGCTCTCAATCCCCAACTAAGTGTGTGTTACTCAGTTACTCAGTTACTTGTTCGTCAAGGGGAATCCACGCAATGCGAGCTAAGGTCATTATTATCGCGCCTCCTTAACTGGGAATGTATTGCGTGAAATGCATGTTAAGTGTTTTATGTACTGTTGGAATGGCTGTGGATGTGTGTGTAGTCTGTATTTTAGCCAATTGGCGACATCGGAAACGAAGGCTTAGGGTGGATCTGTATGGTACCATTCTCACTATAGACGGTACTGTCTCGCCCGAAGGCTTAGGTAGCCATCAGCTTAGGTAAACCATATGATACCCATCTCGCCTTGTACCATTTTTTGCCAACCCCAGATGGGACGTCACAACGTCGTCCACTTATTCCAGGTACCTATTTACAGCTAGGTGAACTGAGGCTAACACATGAAAGGAGACAAGCCCCATTTGTCTCCGCCCGGGCGGGGATTGAACCCCCGACCCCTCGTGTGTGAGACGAGAGCTCTACCTACTAGGCTACGGGCTGTGTGTGTGTGTACTTACTCTAGTTACTCTAGTTGTACTTACTCTAGTTGTATTGCGGGAGTGAGCATGCTCATTATTTCCCGCCTCCTATATATGTAGGTGTTGTATGCATTGTTGGAATGGCTGTGGATGTGTGTGTAGTCTGTATTTTAGCCAATTGGCGACATCGGAAACGAAGGCTTAGGGTGGATCTGTATGGTACCATTCTCACTATAGACGGTACCGTCTCGCCCGAAGGCTTAGGTAGCCATCAGCTTAGGTGAACCATATGATACCCATCTCGCCTTGTACCATTTTTGCCAACCCCAGATGGGACGTCACAACGTCGTCCACTTATTCCAGGTACCTATTTACAGCTAGGTGAACTGAGGCTAACACATGAAAGGAGACAAGCCCAATTTGTCTCCGCCCGGCCGGGGATTGAACCCCCGACCCCTCGTGTGTGAGACGAGAGCTCTACCTACTAGGCTACGGGCTGTGTGTTTGTGTGTGTGTGTGTGTGTGCTCTAGTAATGCTACTTTCCCCACAGGTGTCTCGGATTGAAAGCCTCCAGGTGATTTTTCTCTTGCCTAGCCCCATTCCCAATCCCTAACCTTAGGACAGTTATTCTGGACCCCCTTCTCCCTAATGATTAGCCCCCCTAGTTTTGAGATTTTAAGACGTTCGGTCCATTAGTTTGGCGATTTTAACTCCTTTCGCCCCATTTCATTGTCAATTTTAAGACCTTTCGTGCCATTTAGGTGTCTATTATATCCTGGCGAGCGATAGCGAGCCTGCAATTTTAAGAGGAACCGGCCTTCGGCCGGGACATTTTTCTACCGAAAAATTTACAAATTTACCTTGAAGGGGGGTACGTCTAGGGGTGTTTTTCTAGGCTTGATAGAGGTCGAGGGAGGAAACTATAAAAATATATATGAATACATTAATTAATAGACCAAACAAACGGTCAGTCTCCCCTTAACCCTTTGAGTACCGGCGACGTCTTTTGTATTCTATTTTAGCTACATTTAGACGATTTTATGAAGCTTAGGAAGGATGTATGGTAGCTAAAAGGATTAATTGAGATAGTTTGTCGCCTTTAAATTGGTAGACGTCCTTCGTAAGCTAAATAAAATTGTCTAATAATTACGAAAATATAATGAAAAAGAAGTCATCGGTAATGAAGGGGTTAAGGGAGCCCACCTCGTGTTTTGTGTTTCTCTTTCTCCCTCTCTCCTATGGTTGTATCCATTCGGCCCTATTCAGCCTACTGTTTTAAGACTTTTATCTCCATCCAGGTGTCAATATATATATATATATATATATATATATATATATATATATATATATATATATATATATGAGGAAGAAGGGAGACTAGAAAAACTGCCCATCTCCCCTTTAGAAAGTTTCTTGTCAGTGAGTTTGTCTAGACAACATAAAACAGTTTGAACAGTTATCATACGGCCGTTATCAAAATATGTGTAGTTCCTGCTAACTTTTTTATCGAGAGATAGAACTTTGTCGGCAGTACTGGCATACGAAAATACAGACGTGTTCTCTCTCTCTCTCTCTCTCTCTCTCTCTCTCTCTCTCTCTCTCTCTCTCTCTCTCTCTCTCTCTCTCTCTCTCTCCCTCTCCATCTCTCTCTCTCTCTCTCTCTCTCTCTCTCTCTCCTCTCTCTCTCTCTCTCCTCTCTCTCCTCTCTCTCTCTCTCTCTCTCTCTCTCTCTCTCTCTCTCTCTCTCTCTCTCTCTCTCTCTCTCTCTCTCTCTCTCTCTCTCTCTCTCTCTCCTCTCTCTCTCTCTCTCTCTCTCCTCTCTCTCTCTCTCTCTCTCTCTCTCTCTCTCTCTCTCTCTCTCTCTCTCTCTCTCTCTCTCTCTCTCTCTCTCCTCTGAGTATTGATATCGCTACCCCCGGAAAAGCCCTCCCACAACCCCACCCAATCAAACTCCACCCGCACAGTTAAGAGAAATAAATAACCCCGCCCAACCTTTCCAAGTCCATCACAACCATTTAAACGAAACCGTCAACCCCAATGGCCCACAAGTTGCGAAAACTTACCTACCTGAACCACAAAACAAACTAAACAACCCCACCCAACCCCATCCAAGCCAACCCAACCAACTGAATGAATTTGACAACCCGCCGCGGCTTCAAGTCACAACCCCAAACCCATCCTCACCAATAATAAAAACAAATCCAGCGCATGCTGAGAGAAATGATATAAAAATAATATCCATAAATGCCTGCTCAATAAGAAACAAAATAGACGAACTCAAATGTCTGTTATTAAATGAGAAAGTTGACGTTATTTGTATAACGGAAACACATCTGAACCTTAAAAATAAAGATCTACTTCATGAATATCGCATAGAGCCATATACATTTTTTCATAAAGACCGTAACAATGGAAAACAAAGAGGGGGGTTGCAATGTACGTTGCAACCTACTTAAACCCAGTCGAGGTGACTCTCCCCGAAAGTAATGCAGAAATAGTGTGCGTCAAAATAAATACAAAAAACATGAACTTAAATATCACTACAGCGTACCGACCACCGAGACTAACTGTTGCCGATGATACAATTTTTTATGAAATACTAGAGAAAACCCTTAATTCCGACGAAACAGTTTTACTAGGTGACTATAACCTCCCCCCTAATTGACTGGAATACCCTGACCGGAAAAAATGCGGAGTCACGCCTAATGACAAACTTCATCCAGGATAATTTTTTGACTCAACACGTAAAACAGCCGACGCGAGACAGGAATATATTAGACCTCGTAATCACTACCCAAGAAAATTTATTTATCAAACCTGGATGTAGGTGAACATCTGGCAACGTCCGATCATAAAATCTTAAGAATCAACGTTATAAGCAAATATTCCTCAGTAAAAACAACAGGAATGGTTTCGGACTTCAAAAACGCAAATTATGACGGACTTAAGGAATCGCTATCAAACATACACTCAAACCTCATAAATATAAACGAAGTAAATGAACTATGGGGACATTTTAAGTCTACAATTACAGAAGCGCATAAACAATTTGTACCCATGAAACCAAAACGTAATACGAAATCAAGTATGCCCCCTTGGTACAGTAGAGACATTGGCAAGGCAATAAGGAAAAGGAATCAACTCCACAAACTTGTAAAAAATAACACAAACACTGAAGTAATTAAAAACTTGTACAAAAATAGTAGAAGGGAAGTGAAAAAAATAATTAGGGCGAACAAACAAAATTACGAAATTACTATTGCCAGAGAAAGTGCCACAAACCCCAAAAAATTCTACAGTTACGTAAACAAAAATAAACAGATCAAAAGCGGAATCGGACCGCTAATAGAAGATGGCCAGACAATAACAGGTGACACAAACACGGCAAATCTGCTCAACAAATATTTTGGCTCAGTTTTCACAGAAGAAATTATCGATCATACCCTTGAAAATAACACCTCAACTCATGTGATAGGAGATTTCACCATCAGTGTTACCGAAGTACAAAGCAAATTGAGTAATTTAAATGTAAATAAGACCCCGGGACCCGACATGCTCCACCCGAAAATAATTAAGAATGTCAAGGACGAAATAGAAAAACCCCTGACACAACTATTTAACTTATCACTACTACAGGGGATTGTACCGAGTGATTGGAAAGATGCGAACATTACGCCGATATACAAGAAGGGTAGCAAGGCCAAAGCGAGTAATTACAGACCAATTAGCCTAACTTCAATTGTAGGAAAAATCATGGAAAAAATCATTAGAGATAAGATAGTAGATTACCTCGAATCAAACAACCTAATCAAAAATAGTCAACACGGCTTTAGATCAAATAAGTCATGCCTAACAAATTTGATTGAATTTTATAACAAACTATTCACATATAACGACATGACGAAATCACTAGATATAATCTTCTTGGACTTTCAAAAAGCTTTCGACAAGGTGCCTCACCGAAAACTATTGGCTAAACTGGAGAGGATAGGTATCAAAGGTGAAATTCATTCTTGGATAAAAAATTGGCTTACAGACAGAAGACAGAGAGTGGTGATAAATGGAGTGGAATCGGAGTGGGAGCCTGTCACTAGTGGAGTTCCACAGGGTTCAGTCCTTGGACCGGTCCTGTTTCTCATTTACATTAACGATATCGATGTAGGGGTAAACAACACCATTTCCAAATTCGCCGACGATACAAAAATAGAAAATACAGTCCTGAACGAAGATGATAGAAATGCGTTGCAATCTGATTTAAACAAGATATCAGAGTGGTCGAAAAAATGGCAGATGCCCTTCAATGTCGATAAATGTCAGGTGCTGCAGGTTGGTAGCAGAAATATGAAATACAAATACGAAATGAATGGCAAACAAATAAAAACCGCAACGGTAGTAAAAGACCTAGGGGTACTAATATCTGAAAACCTAAAAACTTCCGACCAATGTATAGCAGCTGCAAATAAGGCAAACATAGCATTGGGCTTTATTAAACGAAAATTTACATATAAACATGAAAACGTAATAGTGCCACTGTTCAAAAGTATGGTGAGGCCCCACCTTGAATATGGTGTGCAGTTCTGGTCACCTTATCTGATCAAGGACATTGTAAGACTCGAGTCAGTACAGCGTAGAGCGACGAAGATGATACCCTCATTAAGAAATAAACCATATGAAGAAAGACTTAAACGATTGAACCTGTTCTCATTAAAAAAGAGGAGGTTGAGGGGTCAGCTTATTGAGTGCTTTAAGATACTAAAAGGTTTCGACAAAGTCGATGTAAATGCACTATTCACATTAAACAATACTAATCAAACTCGCGGAAATGGAATGAAATTAAAAACCAAAAAGGCAAACCTAGATGTCACAAAGAGTTTCTTCACCTACAGTGTGGCGACAGAGTGGAATAAACTACCAGCGAGAGTGGTGGAGAGCGACACAATAAACGCTTTCAAGGGAAGGCTTGACCTCTATCTGCAGAGGGCTGGGGTGATATGAAAAAAAAAAAAAAATGTATGTATATGTATGTGTGTGCACTGTACAGTATGTATATATATACTGTATATATATGTATGTATGTGTGTATGTATGTATGTGTATATGTGTGTGTATGTGTGTATATGTGTGTACCGGTGTATATATGTATGTATGTGTATATGTATGTATGTATGTGTATATGTATGTATATGTGTATATATGTATGTATATGTATGTATGTGTATATGTATATGTATATATATATATGTGTATATGTATATGTATGTATGTGTATGTGTGTATGTGTATGTATGCATATATGCATATATAGTTTGTAAGGCCAGACTGCCTAGTAAGGACCTTGAGGTCTGTGTGGTCTGTGTATCTATGTAGCTCTATGTAGCTATGTAGCTATGTAGCTCTCTCTCTCTCTCTCTCTCTCTCTCTCTCACACACGTCCGCAAACAAAATAAGATAGTCGTGCCTGTACTAAAATCACCACTGGATGGCCCTTATTATGTTTGCACTGCGCCCTTCTCCTTCACTTGTTATAATTATGACCTTTTGAGGGGGAGACTATGCGTTCAGCAATTCCACAATGTCTCCTTCTCGTGCTCCAAAGGGGAGACTCACCGTTTGTTTGGTCTATTAATTAATTTATTCATATATTGTTTTAGTTTCTTCCCTAAACCTCCATCAAGCTTATAAAAACACACCCTAGACCCCCTTTCAAGATAAATGTGTACATTTTTCGGTTGAAAAATTTCCCGGCCGAAGGCTGGTTCCTCTTAAAATTGCAGACTCGCTATCGCTTGCCAGGAAAAATTCGGCACCTAAATGGCAAGAAAGGTCTTAAAATTGACAACGAACTGGGGCGAAAGGTGTTAAAATCGCCAAACGTCTTATAATCTCAAAACTAGTGGGGCTATACATGAGGGAGAAGGGGGTCCAGAAAAACGGTCTGCCTCCCCTTAAGAACATATGAACACAAATTAAAACCAAATATGGACATTTCAAGTAAATCATATTCCTACTCTTCTGTCCACCCTTTTCCTCCCACACCCTTTAATTCCCCTTCCTACCCCATCTCTACTTCTAACTCCTCCTTCTCCTCCAGTCTCTTTCATCTTCTAATTCTCCTTATATTCCTAGCCGTCTTTTTCCTTTTCTTCTTTCTATTCTTCGTCCTCTTTCTTCGATGCCCGCTCCCTCTAGTTACTTTATCTACCTGTTCTTCCCATACTTATTGTTTGTTTGTTTTTACTGTTCCTCATCCTTCCATCGTTTACTTTGCCCCTTCTTCTTATTGCATAGCCTCTCCATTTACTCTTCCTCCAGGTCATGTACAGCATCCTCTCCACGTCTTTGCCCTCCTCCCCATACCCCCTCCTCGTATTCCTTTGGCCGTCTCTGCCACACCTCTGGTCTCTACATCTGTGACAAGTGGAGGGCGAACCACAGGAAATTGGCATCCTTCACCTCCCCTCCCCCCACTATCCCCTTCACCTCCTCTTCCGCTCCTCCCTCCCCTTCCTGTATAAGGTGGTGTAGGGCAGGAAGGAAGGGAGGCGTCGGGAAGGGAAAAATGAGACATAGGCAGATAGACATATAGTAATAGACAAACGCGCTCAAACGCATATAGTGATTTACAGTATATATATATATACAGGGTGTTCCAGTAATGCTTTTCATAAATTATATGGTGGACTCATCAGACAAAAATAAGAATAAATTACTCTATGAACATGAGGTTGAGTATTTATAATAACGGAGTTATTACACGATTTAAGTTAACGATAGATACAATGCCATTCAGTCCAAGGGGTAATGTTGCCATTTTAGTGGATTATATCCATTTGGCCTTCGCTATCGCTTGCTAGCCTCAAGATAGTGAGCAGTAGCGATCTGACTTTTCGGTAGAAAAATATGTCCGGCTTCGCCGGATTTGATTTTCCTACCGAAAACATCAGCTTGCTACCGCTCGCTAGCCTGAAGAGAGAATGCCGATTGGATATCTTGGATATCTTGAGGCTAGCAAGCGATAGCGAAGGCCAAATGGATATAATCCACTAAAATGGCAACATTACCCCTTGGACTGAATGGCATTGTATCTATCGTTAACTTAAATCGTGTAATAACTCCGTTATTATAAATACTCAACCTCATGTTCATAGAGTAATTTATTCTTATTTTTGTCTGATGAGTCCACCATATAATTTATGAAAAGCATTACTGGAACACCCTGTATATAATATATATATATATATATATATATATATATATATATATATATGTGTTAGTAAAGCCAGGTAATACATTTTCTTTAATACATACGAGGTTGAAAGAAATGGCAATTTCTGTGTTGGAAATTTTATTATTCAAGGTTTCCAGGTCTCTGATGAGTTTTCGCTGGGTGGCAGGGAGTAGATGAATGAGGTTAGCAAAATTCATGGTGGTACAGGGTTACATTAATGTTCATGATACAGGATATACGACGCGTTTCACTGGACAACCAGCATTATCAAGTAATGATAGAATGATATAAATCAAATAAAAATCAAAAATTGTGGGAAGAGGCCCCACGAGTGATGAAAGTAGAGTTGAAGTCCAAGGAAAAGTGATGAAAGATGAAGAGTTGGAGAAGTAAAAGATGGTGGGCTGACCACCTTGCTATTATCAGTTGAAGTTTCTGAGCATTCGTGCCACTTTTGCATTTAATCTCCCAGGCTAGTCGAAGACCATTGGCATAGATGGTAGTGGAGTTGGTGGTGGTTCAGCGGAGGTGTCAGGCTGCAGGTTTGAGGTGGTCCGAGGTGTTGTTTGAGTTAGAGTTGCTGGTGCTGGCGGAGTTGTCAGCTCCTCAGCTTTCCTCTTATGCAGGCTCGGTGTTGAAGTTGCTGCCTCCTGGACTCTAGGTGTTCGAGTCTTCTGAAGGCAGAGTGGTCGAGGCAGAAGTTGAGTGTTGGAAGGCTTCTTTTTGTGCGGCTTCTCGGTGTTCTTCGGGCAAGGAGATGTGGAGGGATGATGATGGTAGGCAGGCCATTGGCAGCCAGAAGAGCAGGCAGAAGCACAGAAAGTTGGCCTCGATCGTCCCCAGCAAGAGCAATGGCTGTGTGGACAATGACTGTAATGACGTCAGTCTTGAGGCCAGACTTCAATCCGGTGGTAGTGGGTTGCTTCTGCCTTCCTTGTGATAGTTTGGAGCCCCTTACTGGTCTGCCATGGGGTCCTGTTACTCCTGCTGCCTCCTTGCCCTTCCTTCCCTCCTTGATTGTAAACTGCACTTGCTCTCCTTCATCTAGTGCCGTTATTGTGCTATTGGTGTTAAGCACAATGTTTTTCCTGTGGGTGAAGAAATCCGTTTTATATTGGTTCCTGGTGATAAATCCATATCCTCTCTTTATGTTAAACCATTTAACCACACCAGAAAAGGTGGTGGGTTCTTCCTGGGTGGCCATGGTGAGATGGTTGAGGTGATATAAAAAGTCAAGTCAAGTCAAATTGAGTAGTGGCAGGGGGTTAGGGGGAAGTGGGGATAGGACAAGAAAAGTTGGATGAAGTGAATTGTAGCAGGAGAAAAAGGTTTCCAGGCTTGACTGGAACTGCCTGAGGGTTTTTCTGGTTTAGCTGCTGAAGAGACTGGCCAGGGCAAGGTCGACAGGGGCGCGTTCGGGGAGGCTCCTCGCTGGCACGGGTATCATCTGCCATGTCTGGTCGGGGGCGTGTGAGGCTGGGGTGATGGTGGTGAAGGTGATGGGTGGTGGTGGTGGTGGTGAGTTTTTATTTCCTTGGGAGGTCTGGGAAGCCGCGTTTTAGAGCTTCCTCCACTGTTACGATGCAAGTCACGTAGTTGGTCTTGGGGTCCTTCGTGTGGAAGTAGCAGTTGCAGCCGTCTCTTTTCCAATTCTCCATACAGTAGGACAGGAATCCGTGGAACTCTGGTATTATGCAGTCCTTGTAGGCATAGCTCATGGACATGTTGAAGTCTGTTTCGAGGTGTGGATAACAGACTTCCATGAACAGTTGGTGAGGAGTTTTTGGAGTTTTTGCAGATTGTGGTGTTGGTGGCTGGGGCTCGGAAGTTGCAGCTGGTAAGGTCTCCTTTGCTACTGCTGGTGTTTTCTTCTGCTTCTTCATTTTTTTGGCTTTGGGGCTTGCAATCTCAATGGTGGGCATGGAGGCTGCTTCTACATGTTCTGCTAACTCAGGTGGTGGTGTAGTGGTTGCAGTCATAGCCGTATAAAAAGTAAACAGGAAGGGTATATATAGAGGGAGGAGGATCAGAGGAGGCGAAAATCAGGGGGCAAATGTCTGCTATTGGTGGAGAGATATTCTAGGTGTGTTAGCGAGAGATCCGTGTCACGCAGGCGCACTGGATGCGGGAAGGTGGTGGTCGGTTGGCGAGGTCGAAGCTGATTGGCTGCGTGTCGAGGGGCGTGGCCTAAGTTGCGTAGTACATGTGGCGCCGGCAGCAGACGAAGCTGAAGGAGGTAGCGCGGGGGGCTGCGTCAAGGACACCGGGGGGCGAGGGGGGCGTTAGGCCCTGTAGGGTAGTGCCTTTTGGCAGAAGGAAGGATCTGAAGGTCCAGAGTTTGGTTGTTGATGTTAGGATGTAAGGCTTGGATATATAACGCTTCGAGTATTGGTAATCTCCTTGGGTCACTTTCTTTATCGAGTATGGTGGTGTGTTTCTCTAAATCGTTGCGTGTGAGGTGGGGGTGGTTAGGGGTGAGATAGTAGTCTTTGATGGCTCCAGCCTGAAGGTGAAGAGTTAACCGACGTGATAGACGAGTCTGCGTCATGCCAATATAGGAATGAGGTCCACAGTCCTCATAATAATAATAATAATATTTATTCAGTCAGCAATTTACAGAGTTGGTACCACATAGTTTGTTACAAATATGACATGTACCAGCTTTGCATAATTCCAACTAAGGATAGCCCAATAAGGCCGTTAGGCGTATTTCCATTGGGGTCCTTGTGGGATTAGGTTAGCTGGGGAAAAGGGGAGGATAAAGAAATAGATACTTTAGAAAAAGTATTTCTAGGGGGTTATTTTAAGATACCTTACATCCTATAGTAAATATCAGTAATCCGTAATCAGTAATCATTTCAGTTTGGTTTGTCTATCTCTTATGTCGTATTTAGTAGTAGACATAAGCTTGGTGCTCCCTTCTCGCAGCTGTCCGGTTCAGGTGTTCCTTCAGGCTACGTCTGAAGGAATACAGTGTTCTCTTTTCACGGACTGACTGGGGTAGGTCGTTCCAGTCTTTGATGGCAGTGAAGAAGAATGTTTGCTTACCCTGTCCTTGGATTCTCGGGACCTTTAAATTAAACATCATGTTTCTTGTATTATGTCCACTCCTCTCATTTGCTTTAACAAAATCATTCTTTAGATACTCTGGAGCTCTGTCATAGAAAATTTTGAAGGCATTAGTTATCCTGATTTGTTTGGCCCTGTCAGAAACATTGAGCATACCTAGTGACTGAAGTTGTTCCTGGCCAACATGTGATCTGGGTCCTAGGTTCAGCATGAACCTAACTATTTTATTTTGAGTGACCTGAAGTTTGTGCTGTGCTGATTTAGATGATGCAGAGTACCAGGATGACACAGAATAGTCAAAATGACATTGAACAAGCGCTTGGCAGAGGGTCTTTTTGGTCGCCGCGGGCAAGCATCCCACCTGTATATACAGGTATTTTATACGTGCTCTACACTTACTCAGGATAGATTCCAAAATTGTTTCACCTGACAAACTCGCGTCCAGTTTCAGTCCGAGATATTTAACTTGTGACACTGTTGTTATAGGAATATCATTACAGTTGACCGAGAAGCCCACAATGTCTTTCAGTTTGCATTTTGTTCCACATAAGATGGCTTCCGTCTTGCCCAGGTGAAGAGATAGTCTATTGTCCACTACCCATTCACTACATGATGCTAGTTCTTTGGAAAGTGAAGCGGCAATACTTATTGGGTCTTTTCCTGAAACCAGAAGCACGCTGTCGTCTGCATACAGTAATAATTTACACGAGACGCTCAGTTCCATGTCGTTCACATAACAGAGAAAGAGTAAGGGACCCAGGATGCTTCCCTGCGGGACCCCACAGTTAATTGGCATAGGATCAGATATATTATCATCAATTTTGACTCTTTGGGTTCTACCACTAAGATAAGATTTAAACCAGTTCACAGACCCTATGCCCAATATAGGACTGAGGACTGAAGACTGAGGACTGTGGACCTCATTCCTATATTGGCCGTCGGCTATCGTCCTGACGGTCGGCGGTTCGAACCCCACTGAGAGATTAGAAACATTTAGTGGCTCACGTGTATTTGTGATATATACTCAATATATATATATATATATATATATATATATATATATATATATATATATATATATATATATTTGAATATAGAAAAAAAAAAAAAAAAAAAAAAAAAAAATATATATATATATATATATTATAATGTATACATTTATTTGAAAGCTAAGAAATGCCCATGATTGTACATGAAATGTAAAAACATATGAAGAGAAAAGACAGAAAATCGCAGTAAGAATATTTTTATGCGAGGAAGAACGTGTTCAAAATGTTACAAATATTTATAAAAACATGCTATCAACGCAAGCAATATATAGAAAATACTGAACCTAGCAAAAGTATATTCTGACCTATGTCTTGTGACGGGCACAAAATATATTAGAGAAAGATAAATACATTAACATAAAAATAATGCAAGAAATGTATATAGGTGTATCAACAATTTCTGTGTGGCAAATTGTACAGTTAAGAATGCACCCTATCGGCTATTTTCCCGTTAATTCTGCTAAATATATGTCTCCCCAGAGCTATGTCCATAGCCCTGAGCAAATAGAAACAAGCTCCACTGAAAAGATTAGGTCGAATATCTCCCTTTAACAATCATCATACCCTCCCTACCTCCTCACACTACCAAGGAAAATCAATCAATACTTTGCTGGTTTCATCGCGGCATGCCGACCCCCTTCATTACACTCGCAAGTGAATACATGCGATTTTGATTTTCTCGTTCATTTCTACTTGTGATAACGCAATAAAATTTACCATTATTTGATCATGTATTGTGCTTACAAGACAGTATGGGTTATTGCAATGAAGATGAAATGAACCTCATATTCGTACCTGGTAAATAACCGTCAGCATTACATGGAGAAGTGGTACTGTTCTTGTTGATTTTCAGATTCTAAAACACCTCTTCTTGTACACACACGCTTCCTCAACTGTTGCACTGAGCACACTGATATAAGTATAGGTGGCAAGCTTAGAATCTCCTGGAAGCATTTGGCAACAAGCAGGGTGGGTTGGTGCAACCAACTCAGTCAGTACTACCAAAACGTACTGTGGGTTGACCGCAGTGAGTGAGTAAATTATATTGAAGAAAGGGGAAAAACGTAAAATAGAAAGTGGCATGTGGAAAATATATGATGTACAGTCGGATACCATAGTCTCTAGCCCACTCATCAATATTCGTGAACTTCAACTATTTCTAATTATGAAAGTATATCTCTGGACACTAATTTAGGAATGAAATGTTTTATATATCAACTACAAAAATATATATGCAGTTTATTGACAAGCAAGTTCTATAAAAAAAATAAAAAATCCAGATAGCTATAATTGCATAAAGAAAAACATAGGGGGTCCGCGATTTTTTAGGAGTGGGCTAGAGACTATGGTATCCGAGTGTACATCATATATTTTCTACATGCCAAATGTGGAAAATATATGATGTACCATAACCAGTAACATGGGGTAATGGGCCCACCCAAGAGGTAAATCGGATACTATTAAATAATGATAATAATAACTATACAATTAACGCATAGACATAGAAATTAAGATATGAATTATGTTTCTGAATAAAAATGGAATGTCAAAAGTTTCAGCTCAGATTAAATACTTTTGTAATTTTGTTTATATAATGTATGTATTAAATGCCATAATTTTGATGATTCGGATATTTTTATGAAACGCTAAGGGTTATTCTTATGAACTAAAACAAGATTACACTCTATATATACACTGTTAGTTGATATAGTATTTTACGAAGCAAATGTAGCAAATGAGTTATTATTTCTATAAGGCCACTACTGTTTCATCCAGGCCCAGAGAGAGGGGAAGAGAAGGGTACTGTGGGGTAAATGGGCTATTATACTTTAATTCTCGTATTTGCCCTAATTCATCCACAATTTGTATATACTACATGGCTTTATACTTCTTGCTTAAATGATAAATAAAAGATAAATGTGTACATTTTTCGGTAGAAAAATTTCCCGGCCGAAGGCCGGTTCTTCTTAAAATTGCAGGCTCGCTATCGCTCGCCAGGAAATAATCAAAACCTAAATGGCACGAAAGGTCTTAACATTGACAACAAAATGGGGCGAAAGGTGTTAAAATCACTAAACTAATGGGCCGAATGTCTTATAATCTCCAAACTAGTGGGGCTAAACATTAGGGAGAAGGGGTGCCAGAAAAATGGTCTGCCTCCCAGTAACAGATTAAATGAGAAAGACACAAGGCAACAATAACCAGAGAAGGTATGTACCTATAAACCTATGAGAGCCCAGAGGGAAAGCTGTCCGTGCAGTGAAGGGGACTTGAATGCACCGATCAACTTGGTTAACCCGTTCAGTACCGGTCCCATCCTTTTAGTATTATTCTGGCTACTATTACACGATGTAGTTCAGTTCAGTAATAAACAGGCTTTGAACTATCTCACATAACCCATGCAATATGATGTATGTATTTGTTTTGTTTTGTTTAATAAATGTCTGCTTTAAGATGAAGACATTTTTTTTTCTATGTCAGTGAGGGAGACAAAAGGCAGAACTGCCTGTATCGAGTGCCTTCCCCATAGTTGAAAGAGTGACAGAGCCAAAATCAAGGGGTATTCGAGCCAAAATGCCTGGACACACGGAGTTTGAAGCAATTTAAGTCATAGGAAGAGAGAAAGACTGATTCTGGGAGAGAGTTCCAGAGCTCAGCAGTTGAATAGAAGAAAGACTGAGAATAAGGTTTCACTCTTGAGTTTGAGAGTTGCACAGAGTAGGGGTGGGATTATGTTGCAAGACAGGTACGATATACCCTACGGAGAGGAGGTGGTATACACTGGGAAAGCTCTGAGGAACGTTGATTATTATAGTAGTGATATAATAGCGAGAGAGATGCAACATTGCGGCGTAGAGAGAGAGAGATTGCAGAGAGTTGGTGAGTGGGCGGGAGTTAATGATACGAA
The DNA here is from genome assembly GCA_032716605.1 of Paralithodes platypus. NCBI lineage: Eukaryota > Metazoa > Arthropoda > Malacostraca > Decapoda > Lithodidae > Paralithodes > Paralithodes platypus. The sequence continues at coordinate 36,349,629 of CM064552.1, read as the reverse complement.
AGGCTTTCCTTTCTACTTTGTCTAGGAGTGCGGTGTGAGAGGATCCTCCCCACACATGTGAACAATATTCAATACAAGGACACATTATGCCCTTGTACAGAGTAAGAAGCTGTGCAGTGGTAAAGAACCCCTTGAGGCGGTTGAGCACACCCAGCTTCTGGGAGGCTGCCTTAGCAAGAGTGGTAATATGGTCCTTCCAAGTGAGAGCAGAAGAAAAAGAGACACCGAGAATATTGAGAGAAGATGAAGGATTGATTTTTGTATTGTTGAAGAGTAAGGGATAGTACTCTAGGAGTTCTAAACTGGTAGTAAGATGAAGAAATTTGGGTTTTGGAAGCCTTAAAGGCAACAGGGTTTTCTCTGCCCCAATTGGAAATAGTAGTTAGATCAGCAGATAAGTGTTGCATGACTTCATTATGTTTGTTTTTGAGGGATTACTGACTGGGGCGTTCAGGAAAACTATTTGTGTAGTGTAAGGTAGAGTCGTCTGCCTATGAATGGATGGGACTGGTAGTACAGTTGAGAAGATCATTTATGAAAATTAGAAAGAGAATGGAAGAAAGAAAAGAGCCCTGAGGAACACCGGAGTTGATAGGATGAGGAAGTGAGCAATGGCCGTCCACAACCGCAGCTATGGAACGGCCGGAGAGGAAATTAAAGACAAAGGCACAGATGGAGGGATAGAAACCGAAGGAGGGCAGTTTAGAAATTAAAGATTTGTGCCAGACTCTATCGAAGGCTTTCGATATGTCTAGTGCAATAGAAAAAGTCTCACCGAAGTCCCGAAAGGAGGATGACCAAGAGTTAGTAAGATATGAAAGAAGATCACCAGTAGAGCGACGCTTAAGGAAGCCATACTGGCGATCCGAGAGCAGATTATGAGAAGAGAAATGCTTAAGAAATTTGGAAGCAAGAATAGTTTCAAAAACTTCAGAAATACAAGAGATGAGAGCAATTGAACGATAGTTGGAGGGTTGAGAGCGGTCACCATTCTTTGGGACAGGTTGAATGAGAGCAAACTTCCAGCATGAAGGGAAGACGTTAGAGGATAGAGTATATATATATATACATATATATATATATTATACAGTTGTAGCACATATGTAGTAAAGCTGGTTCTAGAGGTTCCCTCATTGTAGAATTAATCCATAGTAATATAGATAGATGTGCACTAAAGATATGAGGGAAATACAAATACATAAGAAGGTTTAATGCAAATTTACGAAAAGATATGTATTGTGAGCAAAAAGGAACTTCAGAATAATATTTATCAACATTAAGGGGAGGTTTCCACTTGAGGGATTTTTTTCGAACTTCCTTCTCCCTCATGTTTAGCCCCACTGCTTTTGAGATTGTAAGACGTTTGCCCCATTAGTTTGGCGATTGTAATAACTTTCGCCCCATTTCTGTAAATTTTAAGACTTGTCGTGCCATTTAGGTGTCGATTTTTTCCTGGCGAGCGATAGCGAGCCTGTAACTTAAGAGGAATCGGCCTTCGGCCGGGACATATTTCTACCGAAAAATGTACATATTTATCTTGAAAGGGGGTCTAGGGGATGTATTTTTTAAGCTTGATGGAGGTCTAAGCAACACACTAGAAACCACCCCTTAATAGTACGGTAGCAAACACAGAAATGAACACAAGTATAACTCCTAGATTAACTCTGTGTGTGTGTGTGTGTGTGTGTGTGTGTGTGTGTGTGTGTGTGTGTGTGTGTGTGTGTGTGTGTGTGCGTGTGTAATATATGTGAGTTGGTTGGAACATTAATTGACATGTGTTGATTGGGGTGAGCAGTGGAGAGTTAGTGATATCAACTGGTGTATTAAGAGTTCAACAACCTCCCTTGACCAGATGGAGTATAATTTATATGAATGGCTGCAGCACCAATATCAACTTTATTAAGGGGGGTGTGACCTGTTTTTGTTCTGTCCTTTTCTATCTTTCTCTGGCTTGTATCCATTTGGCCCCATTCAGCCTACTGTTTTAAGACGTTAATCCTCATCCAGGTGTCAATTTCTTACTGGTGAGCGGTAGCGAGCCAGCATAGTTTTTATTTTTGTTAGACAGCAGGCTAAATTTGTACATTTTTCGATAGAAAAATTTCTCCGGCGAAGCCGGATTTAGTCATATAATGCTAGCTCGCTATCGCTCGCCAGGAAGAAATCGACACCTAGATGGGGATAAACATCTTAAAATAGTTGGCTGAATGGGGCCGAATGGATACAAGCCAGAGAAAGAGAGAAAAGGACAGTAATAACAAAAAGCAGGTCACCCTCCTTAAACAACGTGCAGCCAAACCTTAATTAACTCTGCCTTTGAGAACACTCTTTTTTCATCTGACTATCCCCCACCCCCTGCCTACCAACCTACTATGGTATCAACTCAACCCTTAACTGTTTTATGTATTAGTAATAATATAAATAATAATAATAATAATAATAATAATAATAATAATAATAATAATAATAATAATTAAAGTTGCAAGCAACGTTGTCCGGGGTTCGAGGGGTTTTGCAAGCAGGGTATTGTGTTGGATACAAAAGTTGTGTCACAGATATCACAAGATCATTTAACTTATCGGGCATGGAGAAACTACAAAAGGAACAGATTGTGCAAACAAATAAGAATGAGAGAGGGAGAGATTGCCTGTATAAGGGATCTGCCTCTATTCATTTAGTAACAGAGTTGTAGATATGTGGAATAGGCTACCGAGTGCTATAATGGGATCAAGAACAATAGAGCTTCAACTTGAAATTAGATAGAACGAGATGGGTTGGGTGTGAAAGGGATCTGCCATGTGTAGGTCAATCGGCTCTCTGCAGACTACCGTTTTCTTATTTTGTTTATGTTCTCATTTGTGAGGGTGAGAGAGTATGGCAAGAGAGAATAGGATGTCATAAACGTAAGGAAGATAGCGATAAATATGAGAGAGAGGGAGAGAGCGCTGGATGGGTTGGGTGTGAAAGGGATCTGACATGTGTGGGCCAATCGGCTCTCTGCAGACTCCGGTTTTCTTATGTTCCTATTTCTTACAATTGTGTTTTGGTTGCAGGTATATAATAACATGGGTGTATAGTAAGTAGTGTAAATAACAGGTAACATTTATGAGATGGGTTGGGTGTGAAAGGGATCTGCCTTATGTGGGCCACTTGGCTCTCTGCAGACTCCCCTTTTCATCTTGGTTGCATGTGTGAGGGATCTGCCTCATTTGTACCGGTGTGCAAAACAAACAAGAACGAGAGAGAAAGAGATTGGCTGTGTAAAGGATCTGCCTCTATTCGCTTGGTAAAAGAGTTATAGATACTGTATGGCACCGGCACTAAAACTAATAGAGTTTTCCCATGCTAGAATAAGAAGGGGTATAGAAAAAATGCACAGAAGTAAGTCACCAGGACCGGATGGGATACACCCAAGAATCATAAAGGAAGGAGGTGAGATGTTAGTAGAACCATTGAAAATGTTATTTGAGGTATCGTTTAATACAGGACAAATCCCGATGGACTGGAGAGAGGCGAACATAACAGCTATATTTAAGAAGGGAAAGAGAAATGACCCAGGGAATTATAGACCAGTCAGTTTGACAAGTGTTGTGTGTAAACTAATGGAAACGGTAATTAGAGAAGGAATAATGGAGCATATGAAGTCAAACCAACTTTTCAGTGGGAGACAGTTTGGATTCTTGCCGGGGAGGTCGACGGTACTACAGCTAATTAAGGTGGTAGATGATTGGATGCAAATTCTAGAAGATGGTCATGTAATAGACGTGGTATATTGCGATTTTATGAAGGCTTTCGATAAGCTCCCACATAAAAGGTTAATAGAGAAAGTTAGAAGCTATAATATAGGGGAGAAATGTGTGAAATGGATAGAAGCCTTCCTGAAAGATCGGAGACAGAGGGTACTGGTGAATGGAATAGGCTCGGGGTGGAGGGAAATTACAAGTGGGGTACCTCAGGGATCTGTGTTGGGACCACTGCTGTTCGTTATATTTATCAACGACTTACCTGAAGTTATAACTAATGGAAGTGAGGTATACCTGTATGCGGATGACACTAAGCTGTATAGAAGAGTGAGGAGTAAGGAAGATGTGGGTTTGCTTCAAGGAGATGTGGAGGGCATGAAGGGATGGTTGAGCATTGGTTAATGCCTTTTCATCCAAAAAAATGCAAGTACATGCGGATTGGGACAAGCAAGATAGACAAGGTAGGATACAGTATGTATGAAGCAATGGAGGAAGTGAATGCAGAAAAGGATATAGGAGTAGTGATAGACAATAAGTTAAATTTCTCAGAACATTTAGCGGAAAAGATAAACAAAGCCAATAGAATTGTAGGGCTGATAAGGAGGACATTTGTGTCACTTGACGAAGAAATCTTCAGGAATCTCTATACAGCGCTGGTTAGGCCGCACCTGGAACATGCGAACCAGGTGTGGGCTCCATATATGGTAAAGGATATAGAAGCAGTGGAGAAAGTGAAGAGGAGAGCTAGCAAGCTGGTACCAACGTTGAAGAACGCGGGCTATGAGCAGAGGTTGAGGACACTGGGGCTTCCGACACTGGCATATAGGAGAAAGAGAGGGGATATGATAGAGACTTTTAAGATAGTGTCAGGAAAGTGCGATGAGGATGTGTGTGAAGGTATCTTCTTGATGCGGGAGGGAACAAGAACGAGAGGACACTCTAAGAAAATTTACAAAGAAAGAAATAGGCTTGAGAAGGCAAAGAACTCATTTTGTGATAAGAGTGGTAAATGAGTGGAACGCACTGCCCCAGTATGTAGTCGATTCCGAATCAATAAGGGAGTTTGAAAGTAATCTTGATAAAGCATGGGGAAGACAAGATTTGAAGTTTGATTATAAAACAAAAATACAGAATAGTAAAAATTTTGCGTCTGCTACCGCCGCCGCCAACACCGTGAACGACCGCAGCAGTGCAAGTACTGGTACTGAGCTGGATACACAGGCCTAGTTTGCCTTTTTCCAGAGGATCTACTGTAAGAAACTGTAAGAAAGTATGTGGAATAATCTACCAAGTGCTATAGTGGGGTCAATAACAATAGAGCTTCAACATAAAATTTGATAGGACGAGATGGGTTGGGTGTGAAAGGGATCTGCCGTGTGTGGGCCAATCGGCTCTCTGCAGACTCCCATTTTCATCTTGGTAGCATGTGTAAGGGATCTGCCTCATTTGTACCAGTGTGCAAATAAGAGAGAGAGAGAGAGAGATTGGCTGTGTAAGGGATAGATCTGCCTCTCTCGTAACAGAGTCGTAGATATGTGAAATAGGCTACCTAGTGCTATAGTGGGATAAAGAACAATAAAGAATTTCAAGATAAAATCAGATAGACATGGACAAAATGGGTTGGATGTGAAAGGGATCTGCCTTTTGTGGGCCACTTGTCTGCAGATTCCCATGTTCATCTTAGTTGCATGTGTAAGGGATCTGCTTCATTTGTACCGATGTGCAAGCAAACGAGCGACAGAGAGAAACTGGGTGTGTAAGGGATCTGCCTCTATTCGTTTAGTAACAGAGTTGTAGATGTGTGGAATAGGCTACCAAGTCCTATAGTGGGATCAAGAACAATAGAGTTCAACATAAAATTAGATAGGACAAGATGGGTTGGGTGTGAAAGACTGCCACGGGTGTGTCTGGCCACCATTTACAATACCTCTACAGATGGAACCAAGAGAATCACCTCTACAGTACCTCACTTGAGGAGTGGAAATAATAGAAAAGGAATTAGGAGGAACAAAAGCATGGCCTGCAATATAGAAAAAGTCAAGAAGAGTGAATCAAAGAAAAACATTTATCATGCAAGCCTTTTATATAAAGAGTATAATCTTAAAATATAGAGAACAACCTGGTACATGTATTATTAGGGTAAGTGTTTTTATAGAATAATGATTGCCTTCACAATAAGGAAAAAAATGAAATTCCCATACTACTATTCTGAGATAGGTCAAATTGAGTTCAAATTATCATCCAATAGCCAGACTGAAATTGAGGGAAGGTATGCAAACACGGGTAATACCTTCCACTGGTTCAGCTTTTAGTGGGTAGAGAACAGTGTTGGCTATACTTTTCTATAGGACAAACCTGAGTGTCCCTATATACAGACCTATTTCATATGGACTTAATTATTTTAGAGTAAATTTAAGTAATTTGCTAAATGAACTAGACAAATACCGGTACTCAATTAGTTGCATTGTGAACACATCCAAACTAACTCTTCTATTGCAAATTTTATGGAAAAGCGAGGATACTCTCAACATGTAACACAACCAACAACTGAAAATGGCACCCTAATTGATCATGTTTATGCTAAGAGATGAGGAAATATGAAGGTGAAAGTTATTGCCACATATTACAGTTATCATAGTGAATTTCCATTGAAATTTGAATGCCCCTTTTTGTATGTTTTTCCCCTTCTATTCTTATTCTGTCTAATTCGGTTGTCTTCCGGACGGCCTATATCATATGCCACCCTGGCCTGGCTAGTTTATTGGCTCCTGACTTTATTTGTGTCTATGGTCGCTGGCGCGGTCAAGCTGACTCGATTCCCCTCAGTGGTGTATTATGTGTGTATCTCTGTGTGATTTATTTCTTCCTTAGACCTGATTTCTCATTCTTCGCCCTTGATCACTTCTTAATTGGTGCTGCAGTGTAGCAGTTCTTGACTCACCCTTCTGCCCTACCCTATAAGAGGAAATCAGGTGCGGCTGAATTGGTGAAATGGTGAGAAATGTCTGCGTATCTTCACCTTCCTAGATTTGTTCACCTCTTGCCCTTCCCTACCTATCATATCTTGATTGGTTGTCCATCTTGATCTAATCCTTCAGGCCAGCCCTATAAGAGTTTTTTTGGGGAACTCAGTGGTCTGGTTAAACTATTTTAATAAATATCATTTTAACCCTTAACCATCGGTGCTCGACATATGTCGAGTTAAAGAAAACGTGCCCATATGCGGGCCTCGACATATGTCGAGTGCAATTTTGAGCACGGATTGTGCTCTGAGAGAGAGCTGAGCGGTGCTAGGAGCAGAGATTGCTTCCTGACCGCTCGCCACCACCGCCGTGGGTTGACTGAAATTTATTACACCCTCCTCCACCCTCTCTCACTCGCTACACAGGGAATTATGTAAGGAAATTACCTTATTTTAGGGTTTTTGCACTCGTGTTGCACGATCGTTGCAAGAGAACCAGTGGTCGTAGAAGGATGGTTCGGGTGTCATTCGAAAGCTCTGTTTATGCCCTTTCAGGGATAGATACTTGTATTATGCTCTGGATCTTGTTTATGCATGAAAAAGAGCACGGAAACAACCCCATTTAGGGTAAAACCACCCGCTTGGCCGACCCACCCGCTCTTAAGGCGTTAAATATGTAAGATATGCAATAAATTATGTAAAATATATTGTTTTTTCTTTATATATATAATTGTCATTATGAAGTTAAATTGGTTTCACAGGGAAAATATATACTTGAACAATTGTTTCCACTGACAAAGAAATTATAGATTCTTGGAAAATACCGTACACTACGAAAGATTATTCAACATGGAATTTGAATGGAATAGAGAAGCTTAGCAACGAAAAGCCAATACTCCCCCCTCCCTGTGATTGTGCCAGCTTTTGTAAGCAGTGCAATAACTTAATGAAGGACAGAAAAGCTGCAGGATGCTCTGGCATTCTAGCTGAGATGATTAAGGCCTCAGGTGAGAAAGGAGTAGGTGTGTTCAATGAGCTAATTAACTTCATCATCAGAGAGGAAGTAATCTCTGATGAATGGCACAAAAGTACATTATATACTGTATACGAGCAAAGGGGACTCATTGGATAGGGAAAATTATAGGGGCCTGAAAATACTTGATCAAGTCATGAAGGTCTGTGAGAAAGTCTTTGAAGGTATAATATTGACGATATGCAGTTTGGTTTCATGCTAGGACACAGCACAATCCAAGTCATGAAGGTATTTGTGTGATAATGAAGATGTACGAGGACTCACAAACGGCAGTGAGGGTGAAAGATGTACCGGTACTGAGTGATGAGTTTTCAGTTCGCGTCGGAGTCCACCAGGGCTCTGTGTTAATGAAGCCCTTTCCTCTTTTTTTTTATGGTTCTGGAGGCACTATCTGGTGATTTCAGAGTTGGGCTCCCCTGGGAACTGCTATAAGGGTCCTGAAAATGCTTGACTAAGTCATGAAGGTCTGTGAGAGAGTCTTAGAAGGTATGATAAGGGAAAGATACTGTATGTACTGTATGTACTTAAAAGATAGGGATCTGATGTTGTGTTTGCAGACCGGGAGAAGGCCTTTGATAAGGTGGCCAGAGAAGTTGTGCAGTAGGCTAGGAGAAAACTTGGCGTTGAGGAGTGGCTGGTGGATGTGATAATGAAGATGTACGAGGACTCACGAACGGTAGTGAGGGTGAAAGGTGTACAGCTGAGTGAGGGACATGTACAGTACGGTACTAGATATTTGGGAAGGGTTTGCTTTATATCCCATGTACTGGTTACTAGGGACATATACTAGGTGTTAGGTGGAGGTTAGTTTTGTATCCAAAGTACTGGGTACTAGGGACATATACTAGGTGTTACGTGAGGGTACTGAGTGATGAGTTTTCAGTTTGCGTCGGAGTCCAACAGGGAAGTGTGTTAATTAAGCCCTCTCCTCTTTTTTATGGTTCTGGAGGCACTATCTAGTGATTTCAGAGTTAGGCTCCCCTTGCAACTGCTATAAGAGGCCTGAAAATGCTTGGCCAAGTCATGAAGGTCTGTGAGTGTGAGAGAGTCTTTGAAGGTATGATAACTTCATAGTCAGGCAGCTGCAGGAAAGATATCTAAGAGGTGTTTTTCCAGTCCCGTCTCAAGACCACCGTCGCAAGATCTACCCGAAAAACTGTTTTTCTGGTCCCGTCGCAAGCCCACCTTTAGTAAGCGATACACCAATATTCTCTTACGACGGCAAGAGAGCTCCGGAGCTGGGTTGACGGCAAGCTGAAACATCTCACTCAACTTACTGTTTCTCCATTCTAATTTATTTCGGTATATTTGTTTATCCAAACATTATGTTATAATTTACTTGCCTATTATTAGGAAGTAGAGTAATAAGAGCCCACAGTAACGTATATCCAATTGTTGATAATAAATTAATGTGGGACAGTACGCTTGGTTAAATTTTGTCCACGAAACAACAACAAACCCCAGCTTTGACTAGGCCTTGGCTATGCTATTTACCGATTGTTTTTTCATATCAGAATTGAATTTATATAATCCTTATGATAATTAAATTGGCAGTGAATTTTATTCCGATGAAATGGAAGTTGTATAGGCTAGCCTATATATTTGTAAGATGTGTGCTGGCTTGGAGCAAGCCTGTGTTGTTTTTTTGTCCTGTGATGATCTTGCGACGGCTCGGTTGAGACGGTGGTCTTGCGACGGGCCCGGAAAATCACGTCTCTACTGAAAGTAAGAAGTTGTGCAGTAGGCTAGGAGAAAATTTGGCGTAGAGGAGTGGCTGGTGCGTGTGATAATGAAGATGTATGAAGACTCACGAACGGTAGTGAGGGTGAAAGGTGTACTGAGTGAGGGACATATGCTAGGTGAAGGTTAGTTTTGTATCCCACGTACTGGGTACTAGGGACATATACTAGGTGTTATGTAAGGGTTAGTATTGTATCCCAAATACTAGGTACTAGGGACATATACTAGGTGTTACGTGAGGGTTAGCTTGGTATCCCACGTACTGGGTACTAGGGACATATACTAGGTGTTACGTGAGGGTTAGTTTTGTATCCAACGTTCTGGGTCTAGGGGGCGGCAGCCTCCACCCATAATACTAGGATAGGTTAGGTAAGGTTGTTAGGTTAGGCTAATGGGGATGGATGTAGTTTTCGAGTGTACGGTCGTCATGTTTACATTTGTCGATCGCCGTTGTTAACCTGCCCTTCCCTACCTATCATGTGTTGATTGGTTGTCCATCTTGATCTAATTCTTCAGGCCAGCCCTATTAGAGTATTTTGGGGGAACTCAGTGGTGTGGTTAAACTATTTTTAATATATATTTGTTTAAATATGTAAGATATGCAATAAATTATGTAAAATATATTGTTTTTACTTTATACCTATACATATAATTGTCATTATTAAGGAAATTCCATTGACTATTTACATCGCTAGGCCTAGCTTCCTTATTTCTATTAATTTCCTCCAGTTCACAATGAAACCTATTGCTAACTTCCTTGTTCTTCAGCAGCCGCGGCGGTGTCGGCGTTGGACGCTTGGGATAATGTTCCCGTCTATTTTGAATGCCATTCGATACAATAATATGTTGAAAGCCCCCCCGCACCCCCCCCCCCCCCATGACATGTTATCATCATATATATTGCCAGTAAGGGGCAAACAACCAAAAAAATTGCCGCAAAGCCCTTCCCTCAACATATTATTGTATCCAATGGCAGTCAAAATAGAAGGGAACATGATCGCAAGCGTCCACCGCCGCCACCGCCGTCATGTTTACATGGTCGATCGCCGCAATTTGGTTAGGCCTATTTGCCCCCTGCTGGCAAATTATATGATGATGACAATATGTCATGGGGGTGTTTGCCCCCCTCAACATATTATTGTATCCAACGGCATTCAAAATGGACGGGAACATGATGGCAAGCTTTCGTCGCCGCTCTGCGTAGTGTAAACATTACATTCTCTACATTCTGCCCGGCTAGGCCTATATTATAGGCTACAATAAATGAGTAGGCTAAGCTATTTTATCTATAGGCTAGGCCTAGTCTAATATTACAATTTAAGGTAGCATTCAAGGAGACTACAGCAGGACTTACCTTTGACCGGGTATAGGCTATCCTAGTGTTTACTAGGCGTATACCCCTTTGAAAGGACATTAGCCTAGCCTAACCTAACCTATCATAGTAGGCTATTATGGGTGGGAGCTGCTGCCCCCACACCCCGATTTTTGGTGTATTTGTCTATTTTGCCCTCTGCTGGCAATATGACGATGACATGACATGGGGGGTGGCAAAGCCACTCCTCAACATATTATTGTATCCATTGGCATTCAAAATAGACGGGAACATGATTGCAGACATCCGCCGCCTCCGTCATGTTTACATTTGTCGATCGCCGTTGTTAAGTTCGCGTCTATTTTGACGGAGATTTATTTTGGTTATTTGCCCCCTGCTGGAAATATATATTATGATGACAATATGTCATGGGGGGGTGAAGGGGGGCAAAGCCCAACCTCAACATATTATTGTATCCAAAGGCAGTCTAAATAGACAGGAAAAGGATGGCAAGCGTCCGACGCCACTATGCGTACGCGTAGTGTAAACAAGGCTGGCGATACACCCGGTAACTACATCCTACCCGGCTAATGTCCTTTCAAAGGGGTAGCCTATAAATTAGTAAACACTAGGATAGCCTATACAACGCAACTCTTGCCGATAGGCCTAGCCTAAAGGCTAACCTATTCATAAAGGTGTCTATTTTGACGGCAATTTTTTCGGTTATTTGCCCCCTGCTGGCAATATATATGATGGTGAAAATATGTCATGGGGGGGGGGGGTGAGGGAGGGCAAAGCCCCCCTCAACATATTATTGTATCCAATGGCATTCAAAATAGACAGGAACTTTATTGCAAACGTCCGACACCTCCCCCGCCACCGCCATGTTTACATGTGTCGATCGCCGTGGTTAAGTTCGCGTCTAGGCTATTTTGACGCGATGTTTTTCGGTTATTTGCCCCCTGCTGGCAATATATAAGATGATGACAATATGTCATGAGGGGGGGGGCCTCAACAATGACCTCTAACCTCTGTATCTCAAATAGGGCTAGAGCAAATTGGCTGCAAATTTCCACATCTAGGCTATTCCTTGACGGACTCTTCCCAAATGGTAGACATATTAGCTTGATCACTCTAGGCCTAGTTGTTTTTTAGTTACAGAGGTTATAGCCTAGGTCATGATTTCTTGCCTACTTACAGCGAATAGACTAGGCCTAGGCCTATTGTAGATTGGTAAAATATTTGCTTAATAGGCCTAGGCTATGTTGGCTGTGCAATTGTCTCGATTTGACTATTTTTACCTAATTAGGCCTAAAGCAGCCTCAGTCTATTCCCAAACCCCAAACAGTATCCCATGTTAAGCCCTAGGCTAGGCCTAGGCCTAATCCCACTCTCAATCAAAATTCGAACTGATAAATTCGTACCTACAGGTAGCGCTGCCTAGGCTAGGCCTATATTTTTCGTGAATAGATAATTATAGAAAATGGTTTAAAGGAAGGAGCATCCTATATTATGTTCAAATAATATGTAATAGCACTGTGTATGGTTGTATTAAATTTAAATAGTGATAGATGTGTATATTAATGTGATAAATACTCCGAAATTCGCATACGTTCAGAAAATTATATTGCAATACTGTTGCCAGATACTAATCAATCCCATTATCATTATATCATAATGGCTTTTACTCTGCAAAATTTCAAATACCTAGGACATTAATATAATATTTTCCTATCTTTTTTGTAGTGATATTTGTCTGAATTAGTGGTATATTGGTGTCTGTCTAGGGTTATAATGCATTGTGAAAGTTACCTCTTAATCTCTGACTTGGTAACAGTTCGGTATGTGTAACCCTGCTTTCTTTGAGTACTACACGGCAAGAGAAGCTTTCGGCTCTGTCATTACTGTTCAAGGTAAACAGCAACTGCTAAATTCGACATCATGTTCAAATAATATGTAATAGCATTGTCTATGGTTGTATTAGACAACAATCGTGATAGGTTTCTATTTTATGTGGATAAATAGTATTAAGCTGAATAAACTAAATACCGAAAGTTCACTAGAGTGGTTGTGGATACATTTGCTAGATATGCTGGAGGAAGGAGGTAGGAAGGAAGGGCTAGGCAGTGTTGCCAGTTGTATCGCTACATATTACCGCTAGATGTAGAGCTATTTACTTCAATTTAGAAGCCATTTTTTCATATCTAGAGAGATTTACTAGGGATAATTTAAAAATTTCAGACATTCTAGTCATATTACATTGTAAAATTTGCAAAACAAACAAACCAAAACTCTTTAGAAATTGCAGCATTATTCTAACATTGTTTGACTATGTAGCAACATGCTAGCGACTTTTGAGAAAGGATCTAGCGGTATTTTGTGGAGACATACTGGGAGGATGGGAGGGAGGTGCTGGTTGCAGTGTTGCCAGTTGTAAAGCTACATATTACCGCTAAATGTAGAGGTATTTACTTCAATCTAGCAGCCATTTCTTTTATATCTAGAGACATTTACTAGGGATAATTTGAAAATTTCAGACATTCTAGTCATACTACATTGTAAAATTTGCAAAACCAACAAACCAAAACTCTTTAGAAATTGCAGCATTATCCTAACATTGTTTGGCTATGTAGCAACATGCTAGCGACTTTTGAGAAAGGATCTAGCGGTATTTCGTGCTAACACTTTAGGAGGGTTAAAATACGAGTCACATGGGCAATTGCCAAAACTTTAAAGGTCCATATCATTGTTATTAAACTAAGCATTTGGCAAAGGGAGGAATTGTTAAAAACCTTAGCTAATACTCTGTCATTCACCAAAAAATAAATTTGAATTATCATTATTATTTGGTAGGGTAGGTATGTATAGGTAGGTTGGCTAAATAATTGCTGGAATTCGTAGGGACTCGAACTGTTTTGAGAGATTTAAATAAAACAAAAATGATAGATCTGAATAATAAAGAGATTATGTTATTAAGCAAAACTGGGGGATGCGTGGAAGCCTATAGACTGTAGATGGTAAACTTTGTGTGGGTAGCGAATTCGGTTTTAAAGTAATTTAAGAATAGACAGTTTTCAATGCTGCGGCCAAACTATTCCACCCATTTATATTTTTTTGGTATCAAAACGTTCGGAATCGCGAGCCTCACCCAACTACGCAAGCATGGCTTTGATCATCGGCGTAGTTTTTAAGATGTGGAATTTTAAGTGGAATTAGAGGTTTTTTCAAGATTGCCGGAAAAAAGCCCACGTGCAAAAGCAAAACCTTCTCTATAAAATTTGCGGAGCATTAGTAGGGGAGTGCGTATGCCAAAGCCCAGTCGTTTTCTGTGAGTGGGAAAGACGGTATTTAGGCGTCAAGTTTTTCGGGAAATCGGCTGCTACGGACCTGTTTGGCCACCATGCCAGATATTTAGCATATCAAAAGTTGCCCAATACAAAAACGCACCTCTTGTGAAAGTTTGATCCCGATCCAAAAAGCGGTTCTGGAGTTATTGCGTCGAAACCGGCGCGTAAGAAGAATTTGGATGAAATTCCAGGTTTAATGATTACAATAGGGGTTCCCCGTAGGGGACGAACCCCTAATAATAATAATAATAGTAATAATAATAATAATAATGATAATAATGATAACAACAATAATCATAAATAATAAAAATAATAATACTAATAATAAAAATAAGAAACAATAATAATAATAATTATAATAACGATAATGATAATAATAACTATAATAAAGATAATGATAGTCAGGTTTTTCATAAAAGGGCAAGTCTCTCCTTCAATATTCAATAGACCAGGGATGGGGATCCCTGTGCTCAAGGGAGACAGTTACCAACCAGGGTTTATTGAAAACAAAAAATACCTTCATGCCCAAGCGTGGCGCGAACGCTCAACCTCCTGGGTCAAGAAGCTATCCACTCGACCAGCAAGGTGGCTAGTAATATTTGATGATGAATTAAGGTTATTAACCCTTTCAGTCTAAGGTACGATGGCCCTCATTAGATTATTTCAATTCAGTTTGATTCCTCAAGGTCCTTCTTATTCTGAATATATTCGTATAATGATAGGGAACATGAATTAATAATAACGTCAGTATACTGAAAGGGTTACATAGGCCTTAATCCTATTACAACAGATGACACCTCATTGTACTGAAGTATGATGTAAGTATATACTCAGGCACATACCCCATAGCTGGGGGTGGCCGACTCGAGACAGGGCCCGAACAGAAACAACATTTATTGTTCCAATTCTTAAAGTCAATGACCCCTTTCGCGTACCCTCGCTCCTTACTCTGTCTCATCTAGTAGGTGAATTTTAAAAGGGGAGAAGGATTCCTAGGCCCCTGCCCCCAGAAGGAAAAGTAAGACAGACAGAAACGGCTAAGCAGGTTGGGTAGAGGATGCCAAACCTCACTCTGGATAGGACCAGCCCTCACCCAGCTGAAGTAGTTACTCGAATTAATATTAAAGGCCCACTAACACCGAATAACTGACTGTATAACACACTACTATTATAAGCAAATAGGATACCGGAATATACTTCTGAATAGGCCATATTTTAGGTGGTGTAATGGTTTAGAACTGTAGATGCTTATGTTCTGGGTGTGGTATCCCCAGTTCGAATCCCAGGAGGACAATATGCTTTCATTTGTTTATTAAAGTACATTTGCGTTTGTAATTGATGATTAATGTTAAGAACCGAGTGTTACTTACTATAATAATGTAAAAAATATAAAATTAGTTGGTATGGTAACACCACTATGACGTCATACGATCTTCATTGATGGTACAATCTTAATGTTTTTCCCAACAAAATATATAATGGTAATTGGAAACCTAAAAGCTCTACAAGTTCATTCATAATACCAAAATATCAACTTTTCCATCGATAACTGATACATTTGATAATTGCTTTGGCTAGTACACAAATTCATGTATGGCCTCTTACACTATCAATGGAGGTTCCCCTTCGAAATGCCACTGCTAAATCATTTACCGGAAAATATTGACTAAGGTAACTAATGTGTATACGATTGTTTACTGTTGCATGTTCCTAGCCGATTAAGGGGAGGCAGACCGCTTTTCTGGACCCCCTTCTCCCTAATGTTTAGCCCCATTAGTTTTGAAATTATAAGACGTTCGGCCCATTAGTTTGGCGATTTTAACTCCTTTTCCCCCATTTCGTTGTCAATTTTAAGACCTTTCGTGCCATTTAGGTATCGATTATTTCCTGGCGAGCGACAGCGAGCCTGCAATTTTAAGAAGAACCAGCATTCGGCCGGGACATTTTTATACCGACAAATTTACACATTTATCTTGAAGGGGGGTCTAGGGGGTGTTTTTCTAAGCTTGATGGAGGTCTAGGGAGGAAACTAAATTAAAATATATGAATACATTAATTAATAGACCAAACAAACGGTCTGCCTCCCCTTAATGAAAGAATATAAGCGATGCAATCTGTTGTCAGTGTGCCTTTAAACCCCTTGACAATGACACGTCTTTCCCTAGCTATTGTTAGTCAAAACACACTGCGTCATCGCACTAAAGAGTTAACGGATGGTTATGTATCTATGTATCGTCCTAAAGTATCAAACAAATTAGTTAGATTATGAAATCGAAATAACAAGTGAAATAGGTTCGTATGTGTGCGAGTCACTGAGTTGTGTGTATTGTATATGAGTCAGTGAGGTCTGTCTATATACAGTATGTGTGTGTGTGTGGGTGTGTAAGTATGGTAGGCAATGTATGTGTGTGAGTCAGTGAGTTGTGTGTATTGTATATGAGTCAGTGAAGTGTGTGTGTGTGAGTACGATAGGTAATGTATGTGTGTGAGTCAGTGAGTTGTGTGTATTGTATATGAGTCAGTGAGGTCTGTCTATATACAGTATGTGTGTGTGTGTGGGTGTGTAAGTATGGTAAGTAATGTATGTGTGTGAGTCAGTGAGTTGTGTGTATTGTATATGAGTCAGTGAGGTGTGGGTGTGTAAGTATGGTAGGTAATGTATGTGTGTGAGTCAGTGAGTTGTGTGTATTGTATATGAGTCAGTGAAGTGTGTGAGTACGATGGGTAATGTCTGTGTGTGAGTCAGTGAGTTGTGTGTATTGTATATGAGTCAGTGAAGTGTGTGTGTGTGAGTATGATAGGTAATGTCTGTGTGTGAGTCAGTGAGTTGTGTGTATTGTATATGAGTCAGTGAAGTGTGTGTGTGTTGTGAGGCCTCCCGGCGTTAGCAGAATGGTTGCGTGGGGCATTGCAGCTCGCTAGCGCTCGCCAGGATGGGGGGATGGGCTACAGTTGTCCTATTATTTAATTAGTGTCGTGTTGCCACAGACAGTCTAGAAATGGTCTTTGTTTTGCTCTGTGACCGCGCCTTATATTTTATATTCGCTATAATATAAATGTTGCTTGTGTGGGAGGCGAGCGAGAGAGGGTGAGGGAGTACACCTGGCAGCGGGGTGAGCTATGACGTGGCTCGCTTGGGCGCTGACGGCGTTGGCGGCCGGGTGGTCAACTAGTCCCTTCCCGTCGCGGCCTCGTGTTCTTTACCAGCTCAGAGCTTGCCTGACACGCGTATCGCCTACATCCTTTGCAATTCTGTCCCCCATACTCGCCACTTTGCATACTATTTCTCTCTATCGACTTCTCCTTTCTCATTCTCTAATCTTTATTAAACTCAACATCCCTTCTGGTTTCAGCATAGACGTTCACCGTCGACCAGTCGTATTGTACGCGAAGCTCTCAGATATTTCCATGTATTAGGTTAAGGAGGTATTATGCTTCATTGAGGTTTTGAGAGACGGACTTTTCCGTATGTGTCCTCTCTCGGGAAGGTTGTAGACCGGTATATGTCTCCCTGGCCAGGTATTGAGTGATTCTTCTTGGTTATCTAAAGCTAGACTAGGGGTAAGGTTACTGTGTCGTTGTCTCCGATGTGTGCAGTGTTAGCTAAGCCCTGCACGACATCGACAGGTACTGTGGGAGCCTAAGTTGTCTTCGGGTGGGTTTACTTTGCGAGTACAGCGCTGTGGTGTGAGAGGGCCATAGCCTATCCCTCACAACATAGTGCTGCCTCTTTGTGTTGACTTCTGAGAGATCGCCAGGATAGAGCTAGGTACTAGAGACCTAGATTTATCAAGAGAGCATCCCCGTCATATAACGTAATCTTCATTTTACCACCTTCGGACAATGTTAGGCTACGAGCCGCATGCTCGCCCATTGTTGCCCTGCCTTGATACCCCAGCTAGACTTTATTAACTGAGCAGACACTGGTTAGAGATAAGCCCCATTATTATATGTATGCAGCATTATTATTCACTGCACTTTTGAGCCGAGGTTGTTGTTGAGTTGCACAACCCTAGTAGGCTGTTGCGTTGTGTCACGAAGCATTTCTTTAGTTGTCGAGCATTACTACCTTTGCGCAGTCTTTATTATTCGCCTGCCTATTATTACTATATGTCCTAGCATTTATTGTGACCCGTATTCTGCATTATAATTGTTCAAGATTCTTTACGAACATCTTCCCAGCATCAGACTTATTTTAGAAGTTTCCAGTTGATGTTGCAGGACTAGCATTGCACTTTCTTTAATACAGGAGTGCCAGTTATTTGAGTATCTACTGTAACGTTAATTAATCACGTTAACTATCTTTTCTTTGTGTAACATAATCGAGTAATCTTTTACTGTTTGAGAATAGGCTGTTTCATTGAGCGTCAGCCTAGTGTGTGTGCACCAGTTACCGAGTCATAGGATACCTCGTTGTCCAGGCACGACTCAGGGCGGTAATGGTGTTTTGTTTTCCAGTGTTTAAGGCAGGGGTTGGATCTAGTGTTACCGTTGTTGCATTTTGCCATTATCTAGTCCAATGTTGAAGAGCCCTGTGTCTTTGAGAACCTGGATCGTAACAAATGGCGACCTAGCTCAGGATCTTGTGAACTAAGAGATAATTGCAGGATTGTTGTGGTCATTTGTTTTATTGAGGAATATAGTGGGCACGTTAATTTTTTTTTTGGCAAAGTAGTATAGCACTTGAGAGTCTTCAGACATTTTTGGCAAGTGAATAGTGCTACATAGGAGCTTGGGTACTTCTTCTTTTTTTTTATAAACGTGAGAATTTTTGGTGGACACAATGGGAGACGAATCAGATCATACTGAGAGTTCAGGGAATGATGCAGGCTCTGATGGGCAGATGCCAGGGGGGTTAGTAACTAGTGAGGAGGCCGCAAAAATGTTTTTGGAGGTGCCTATAACAGCTGATCGACTAGAGGGAATTAGCAAGTATGGTCTACAGTGTTTGGCTCCCCTCATGGGGCTTAAGGTGGCTCATGGCATCAAGAAGAACGATTTGAGGGCTTGCGTACTGGGGGCGGCTAGTGAGGTCCAGGGTGGAGAGGGTGCTCGGGGACTTCTGCTCGAGCCCCCCCTCCACTCTACTCCCATCGGGACCTCTAGGATGCCGGAGTTTAGTACGTTCCCGCAGGACGATAGCCGCTGGCAGCGTGGTTTAGGATCGCTGGGTGGGCCTCCAATAGTTGCACCTCCTCCTCAAAGTTTCACTACAGAAATGCTCTTCCAGCTTGAGATGGCTAAGATGCAGGCTGAGCGTGAGGAACGTCTCGAACTCGCTAAGATAAAGGCTAAACAACAGACTGATCTTGAACTCGTGAGAATAAAAGCCCAGTCGGAGGCTGAGTCTACCAGGTACCGTGCAGATATCGATCTTGAGAAGACTCGGGTGGAAACGACAGGGCAACGTCTCGGTAGTGGGAATTGTGGGCATGATCAGTCTTTGTCGCACCTGTTGAAGCTAGTCCCTGTATTTGATGAGTCGGGTGTCACCGAATTTTTCATGAGATTCGAGAAGAAGTGCCAGGAACACCAGTGGCCTGGGGAGAAGTGGGCAGCCCTTGTTTCCTCTAGACTTGTGGGCAAGGGACTCAAGGCTTATGATGCATTGCCTATAGAGTCGTGTATTATCTATGAGGAACTCAAGGAGGCTGTCCTGAGAGCATACGAACTACAACCAGAGACGTACAGGTTGAAGTTCCGGGGTGTTACCAAGGGTCGGGAGAGCACCTTTTTGGAACATGCCCGGGAGCTGTCCGATGCTTTTGGGAATTGGCTGAGGTCGGAGAAAGCTACTACGTTTGACGACATTAAACAGTTGGTGCTTTTAGAGCAGTTTTTCAAATGCACGGGCGGCGACCTGACGTTAAACCTGAAAGAAAAGCAACCAAAAACTCTACAGGAGGCAGCTGAGATGGCTGACCTCCGGCTATCACTAATTCGTGGGTGCGGGTCTGCCCAGCGTAGTGAGGCAGGTAACAAGGGGCGTGATACCCCACCCCCCCGAGTTAGTGGTATACCTTATGCAAACAAGTACAAGAGCCATGATACCAAGACTGACCACAAGACTAGCACCGTCCCGTTTAAGAAGGGGCCGGGCCCTTCCCAGTACCAAGGGAAGCCCAAAGGGGAGTTGGAGTGTTATCATTGTCATAAAAAGGGGCACTTTGCAAGAGTCTGTCCTAGCAAACCACCTACAGCAGCTGTGTCTTTGGCCTGCAACATTGGTGTGTCTCCGAAGTCTCTGAGTTTGCCCGGGGCAGTTCGTCAGAGGCTGAGGCACAGCCAATGCAGAAGCACCTGGGAGGCTCGAACCCTGCTCAGGATGTTTTTTGCGACCATAGAGGGCGGGGTTGCGTGATGTGGGCGGGGCGCAAGCATGGAGTAGAGGTCTTGCGTGATACAGGTGCTTCCCAGACTCTGATGAAAAACTTGACTGGCTACCCTATAAACGCGGCTCGGGTGGTAGTGGTGCAGGGTATTAATGCAACTCGGTCATACCCGCTGGTGCGGTTGGAGTTGGAGGTGGATGGTGTGGCACGTGAATTGGATGTCGGGATTGTGGAGAAACTGCCAGTGGAGGGCGTCGACCTTCTTCTCGGCAACGACTTTGCAATGCCCGCTTCTGAGGTTCTACCCTTAGTCGTTGCCGAGAGGCCGGCCGACGTGAGTAGGGAAGAGCAAGAGTGGGTCGAGCGGTGCCAGATGCAACCCATGGCGTGTGTTGTCACCCGAGCTCGGACAGCTAAAGTGTCACAGCCTAGTCCTCCGTCTTCAGACCAGCGGAGGAACGATCAACAGGAGGAGGCTAAAGCTGGAGTTGGTTTTAAGAGTTTTGACTCGGCGGCTCTCCTGGGTGATTCAGTATTAGCACCATTACTTAATTCTGGAGTAGCCCCTGGGCCTGTCATCGAGAGTGACGAGGCTGGGCATGACGAGTCTCCACGACAGCAATGTTATGTACATCGAGAGACACAGAGGGAGCAGCCCAGTATCGGGGAAGGTCATGCATTGCTCCGGGAGCAGTTAGATCGCTTGGCACCCTCAGATATACGTCGGTTGCAGCTAGAGGACCCTGAGCTCCAAACGTGTGCTAATGGAGCTGTAGAGCTCGACGACGACGGCGATGCACAGCCAGGAGATTTTTTTTATTTAGAAGGCATCCTCTATAGGCGTTTTCAAGACCCTAAACGTAGTTGGCAAGAGGGGTCCGGAGTAGTGGACCAGTTGGTGGTGCCACGGGAGTGCAGGGATAGCCTACTGAGGTTGGCGCATGACATACCACTGGCAGGACATCTAGGGGTGAGAAAAACGGTGGCAGCTTTAGAAAAATTGTTTTGGTGGCCGGGGTTGAGGGGGCAGGTGGTAACCTGGATAGCAAGGTGTCATACGTGCCAGAGGGTTGGAAAACCTAACCAAACAATTCCGAGAGCCCCGTTGCACCCCATTCCTGTCAGTGGACCGCCCTTCAGTAAGGTCATCATTGATATGGTCGGACCCCTAACCCCTACTAGTGCCGGTAATAAATTTCTATTAACTATCATGGATGTGGCCACTCGTTATCCTGATGCATATCCAATGAGAAATGGCACGGCGAAAACTGTTGTCCGGAACCTGCTCTTGTATTGCTCGCGGTATGGTTACCCGCAAGAGGTGCAATCGGACCAAGGTTCCAATATTACCTCTAATCTGTTCAAACAAACTATGATTCAGCATGGCATCAGCACTGTCGTCTCTTCTGCGTATCACCCGGAGAGTCAAGGGGTGTTGGAGAGGTGGCACGCCACGCTGAAAAGCATGCTTCGATGTTATTGCGCAGAGAACGGAAAGGATTGGGACCTTGGTCTGCCGTATGTTTTGTTCGCGGCAAGAGAAGTACCTGGAGAGAGTCTCGGTTTCAGTCCGAATGAGCTTGTTTTCGGGCATCAGGTGAGGGGCCCTCTCCACATGGTGAAGGAGATTTGGGAGGGTACCGCTAAGCCATGTTCTATGTTGAGATACGTCCTCGAGAGCAGAGAGAGAATGCTTAGAAGTCTGGAGCTGGCCGGGCGTAATTTGGTGAGTTCGCAGGCCCGTATGAAGGACAGGTACGATACTAAGGCGAAACTCCGGGAGATTCAGGTAGGTCAAGAGGTGTTGGTCCTGTTGCCTTTGTCAGGTCATCCTCTGGCTGCCAAGTACGCTGGGCCTTATCGGGTGGTGTCAAAGATCTCCGATCTAGATTACCTCGTTGCCACTCCAGACCGGAAGAAGCGTAACCAACTATGGCACATTAATTTGTTGAAGGAGTATGTGAGGCACCCACCTGAGTCACTAGCTGTCCCTGTGTTGACCTGCTGCGGTCATGGTGGAGAAGGAGAGGGGGGCAGCAATGATCAGGTGGATGATAACTGGGATTGTCATGTCTCGGCTGATCAGTGGGCGGGGAATTCGAGCCAATGTGCGCATGATGCTCTGGCGCACCTGCCGGAGGAACAGCAGGTGGCAGTGCAGCGCCGGTTCGATTCATACCCCACTGTATTTGCCGAGCACCCAGGCCTAACTACTCGAGCGGTGCATGACGTCGATGTAGGAGAGCACCCCCCCTTCAAGTCGATACCTTATCGGGTGCCACCCATTAAACTCCCAGCGCTCAGGGATGAGCTGGAGTATATGCTGGCGAGAGGCTTGATCGAGAAGGGGGCAGTACGGTGGACTTCTCCTGTCACTCTGCAGCCCAAACCTGATGGAAAAGTTCGGTTCTGCATTGACTTTAGGCGGTTGAACGGGTTGACCCCCACCAATGCATATCCTCTTCCCCGGGTGGATGACAGTGTGGATAAGATCGGGAAAGCAAGGTACTTGACCAAGGTAGACCTCGTCAAAGGCTACTGGCAAGTACCACTGTCTGAGCGGGCTAAAGAGGTGTGCGGGTTTGTGGTGGATGGCAGTACTTACCGTTGCAACGTGATGCCATATGGTCTGAAAAATGCACCGGCCACTTTCCAGAGCTTAATGAACGACATCGTAGAAGACATCCCAAACTGTACTGTCTACCTTGATGACGTGATCATTTATGACAACGATTTCCAAAGTCACTGTGAGCACATAGAAGCCTTATTTAGTCAACTTAGTAAAGCAGGCTTGGTGGTTAATCTGGGCAAGTGTGACTTTGTGCAAGCCACGGTGCAGTATCTGGGGTTTGTAGTTGGGTTAGGGCAGGTGAGCCCGCCCCAACAGAAGATACAGGCTATCGACTTGTTCCCCAGGCCGACCACCAAGCGGCAGATCATGAGATTTTTGGGAGTGATTGGGTATTACCGCCGCTTTATAAGAGGCTATTCTACTGTGTTAGCTCCTTTGACAGATCTACTAGCTAAAGATAAAAAGTTCCGCTGGGCACCTGAGTGTGAGCAGGCGTTTCGAGTAGTTAAACACCTTTTATGCACTCACCCTATCCTCAGGGCCCCGGACTTTGAACGACCATTTCAGTTGGCGACTGATGCCAGCGGAGTAGGGGCTGGTGCCGTACTTTTGCAGACAGACGAGGAAGGTCTTGAGCATCCAGTCAGTTTCTTTTCAAAGAAATTTAATTCAGCACAGAAAAACTATTCGGTTGTTGAAAAGGAACTGCTGGCAATCGTGTTAGCGCTCGGACACTTTGAGGTCTATGTTCCTGCCTATGGGCCAGTCGTGGTAGTGTATACCGACCACCACCCGCTTAAATTCCTCAATCAATTCCACAACCGGAATATGAGGCTGACCAGATGGTCGCTCATGTTGCAAGAGTACAACTTAGACATTCGCCATATTGCCGGTTGTGAGAATGTGATTGCGGACAGTTTGTCGCGGGTGGAGGATCCGGGGTAGGCTACCACAGTATGTTGGTATAGCCTCCTGTCTTGGCTCGGTGTATTTTTGCGCTGGTGCTTGTTGGCTCGCGTGTGTAGCATCAGCGTAGGGTCGCAGGGCAGGAGTTGTTGGCTTTGATTAGAAGAAAATTAGGCTACATCTATAGTAGCCGCCAAAAACAACATTAAAATAAAATATGAAAAATTAAATAAAAACTCTTTCTTTTTAATAATTAATTTTAAGATAATATTGTAGCCGAGTACTGAGTGCAGATGATTTTCCCTCAGTAGGCTGTCCTTCTTAAAGCTCGCTCTGGGAGCACAATGTTATGAATTAATGTATTATATTTGGGAAGGGTGATAAGATTTTTTTATATAAAAATGTTGTTGATTTTTTTTTTTGAAGAGACTGAGCTTGCATTCCATGATTGGCAGAGTGGTTAGGAGTGGCAGATTCTAGCGACATTCTGCCTGTTCAGATATGGGCTCATGGTGGAGTGTCCCATATCTTGGGGGGGGGTGTGACGCCTCCCGGCGTTAGCAGAATGGTTGCGTGGGGCATTGCAGCTCGCTAGCGCTCGCCAGGATGGGGGGATGGGCTACAGTTGTCCTAGAATGATCTGCTTTATTTAATTAGTGTCGTGTTGCCACAGACAGTCTAGAAATGGTCTTTGTTTTGGTCTGTGACCGCGCCTTATATTTTATATTCGCTATACTATAAATGTTGCTTGTGTGGGAGGCGAGCGAGAGAGGGTGAGGGAGTACACCTGGCAGTGGGGTGAGCTATGACGCGGCTCGCTTGGGCGCTGAAGGCGTTGGCGGCCGGGTGGTCAACTAGTCCCTTCCCGTCGCGGCCTCGTGTTCTTTACCAGCTCAGAGCTTGCCTGACACGCGTATCGCCTACATCCTTTGCAATTCTGTCCCCCATACTCGCCACTTTGCATACTATTTCTCTCTCTCGACTTCTCCTTTCTCATTCTCTAATCTTTATTAAACTCAACATCCCTTCTGGTTTCAGCATAGACGTTCACCATCGACCAGTCGTATTGTACGCGAAGCTCTCAGATATTTCCATGTATTAGGTTAAGGAGGTATTATGCTTTATTGAGGTTTTGAGAGACGGACTTTTCCGTATGTGTCCTCTCTCGGGAAGGTTGTAGACCGGTATATGTCTCCCTGGTCAGGTGTTGAGTGATTCTTCTTGGTTATCTAAAGCTAGACTAGGGGTAAGGTTACTGTGTCGTTGTCTCCGATGTGTGCAGTGTTAGCTAAGCCCTGCACGACATCGACAGGTACTGTGGGAGCCTAAGTTGTCTTCGGGTGGGTTTACTTTGCGAGCACAGCGCTGTGGTGTGAGAGGGCCATAGCCTATCCCTCACAACATAGTGCTGACTCTTTGTGTTGACTTCTGAGGGATCACCAGGATAGAGCTAGGTACTAGAGACCTAGATTTATCAAGAGAGCATCCCCGTCATATAACGTAATCTTCATTATACCACCTTCGGACAACGTTAGGCTACGAGCCGCATGCTCGCCCATTGTTGCCCTGCCTTGATACCCCAGCTAGACTTTATTAACTGAGCAGACACTGGTTAGAGATAAGCCCCATTATTATATGTATGCAGCATTATTATTCACTGCACTTTTGAGCCAAGGTTGTTGTTGAGTTGCACAACCCTAGTAGGCTGTTGCGTTGTGTCACGAAGCATTTCTTTAGTTGTCGAGCATTACAACCTTTGCGCAGTCTTTATTATTATTCGCCTGCCTATTATTACTATATGTCCTAGCATTTATTGTGACCCGTATTCTGCATTATAATTGTTCAAGATTCTTTACGAACATCTTCCCAGCATCAGACTTATTTCAGAAGTTTCCAGTTGATGTTGCAGGACTAGCATTGCACTTTCTTTAATACAGGAGTGCCAGTTATTTGAGTATCTACTGTAACGTTAATTAATCACGTTAACTATCTTTTCTTTGTGTAACATAATCGAGTAATCTTTTACTGTTTGAGAATAGGCTGTTTCATTGAGCGTCAGCCTAGTGTGTGTGCACCAGTTACCGAGTCATAGGATACCTCGTTGTCCAGGCACGACTCAGGGCGGTAATGGTGTTTTGTTTTCCAGTGTTTAAGGCAGGGGTTGGATCTAGTGTTACCGTTGTTGCATTTTGCCATTATCTAGTCCAATGTTGAAGAGCCCTGTGTCTTTGAGAACCTGGATCGTAACAGTGTGTGTGTGAGTACGATAGGTAATGTCTGTGTGTGAGTCAGTGAGTTGTGTGTATTGTATATGAGTCAGTGAAGTGTGTGTGTGTGTGAGTACGATAGGTAATGTCTGTGTGTGAGTCAGTGAGTTGCGTGTATTGTATATGAGTCACTGAGGTGTGTGTCTGAGTATGACAGGTAATGTATATATGTGCGTGTGTGTGTGTGAGTTAGGTATTTGAGTGTATGAGTCAGTGAGGTGTGTTTGTGTGTGTGTGAGTGTGATGTGTGTGTGAGTGTGATTTGTGTGTGAGTGAGGTGTGTGTGTGTGTGAGTGAGTGAGATGTGTGTGTGTGTGTGAGTGAGATGTGTGTGTGTGTTTGAGTGAGATGTGTGTGTGTGTGAGTGAGATGTGTGTGTGTGAGTGTGAGATATGTGTGTGTGTGTGAATGAGATGTGTGTGTGTGTGAGTGAGATGTGTGAGTGAGCTGTGTGTGTGTGTGAGTGAGATGTGTGTGTGTGTGTGTGAGTGAATGAGATGTTACTCAGTTACTTGTTCGTCAAGGGGAATCCACGCAATGCGAGCTAAGCTCATTATTATCGCGCCTCCTTAACTGGGAATGTATTGCGTGAAATGCATGTTAAGTGTTTTATGTACTGTTGGAATGGCTGTGGATGTGTGTGTAGTCTGTATTTAGCCAATTGGCGACATCGGAAACGAAGGCTTAGGGTGGATCTGTATGGTACCATTCTCACTATAGATGGTACCGTCTCGCCCGAAGGCTTAGGTAGCCATCAGCTTAGGTGAACCATATGATACCCATCTCGCCTTGTACCATTTTTGCCAACCCCAGATGGGACGTCACAACGTCGTCCACTTATTCCAGGTACCTATTTACAGCTAGGTGAACTGAGGCTAACACATGAAAGGAGACAAGCCCAATTTGTCTCCACCCGGCCGGGGATTGAACCCCCGACCCCTCGTGTGTGAGACGAGAGCTCTACCTACTAGGCTACGGGCTGTGTGTGTGTGTGAGTGAGGTGTGTGTGTGTGTGTGAGATGTGTGTGTGTGTGTGTGAGCGAGATGTGTGTGTGTGTGTGTGTGAGCGAGATGTGTGTGTGTGTGTGAGTGAGATGTGTGTGTGTGTGAATGAGATGTAGCCGATGTGTAAGTGAGAGAGATGTGTGTGTGTGTGTGAGTGGGATGTGTGTGTGTGAGAGTAGGATGTGTGTGTGTGTGTGAGTGAGATGTGTGTGTGTGTGTGAGTGAGATGTGTGTATGTGTGAGTGAGATGTGTGTGTGAGTAAGATGTGTGAGTGAGATGTGTATGTGTGTGTGAGATGTGAGTGTGTGTGTGAGAGATATATACGTGTGAGTGAGTGAGTGAGATGTGTGTGTGTGTGTGAGTGAAATGTGTGTGTGAGTGAGATGTGTGTGAGTGAGATGTGTGTGTGTGTGTGTGTGTGTGTGTGTGTGTGTGTGTGTGTGTGTGTGTGTGATGTATGTGTGTGAGTTAAATGTGTGTGTGAGTGAGATGTGTGTGTGTGTGTGTGTGTGTGAGTGAGATGTGTGTGTGTGAGTGAGTGAGATGGGCGTATGTGAGATGTGTGTGCGAGTGAGATGTATGTGTGTGAGTGAGGTGTGTGTGTGAGTGAGATGGGTGTATGTGAGTGAGATGGGAGTATGTGAGTGAGATGGGTGTGTGAGTGAGATGTATGTGTGTGAGTGAGATGTATGTGTGTGAGTGAGGTGTAGGTGTGTGCATGAGATGGGTGTATGTGAGATATATGTATGGATGAGATGTATGTATGTGTGTGTGTGTGTGTGTAGAAGTAGTAGTGAAGTAACCGTGATGAGCCTCACTCTGACACCCCCAGATCACTCATAACCTTTTTCTGGCCGATCCAATTAGCCCGCCAGTAAAGTCAACTTCAAGAGGCATGTCCTACTTCAATAATCTTAGCCTTTATTATATCTTAAGGGGAGATATTAACTTAAGGGATTATTTTTCGAACCTCCTTCTCTCCCATGTTTAGCCCAATTAGTTTTGAGATTTTAAGACGTTAGTTTGGCGATTTTAAGAACTTTCGCCCCATTTCTGCCAATTTTAAGACCTTTCGTGCCATTTAGGTGTCGACATTTTTCCTGGCGAGCAATAGCTAAACTATAATTTAAGAGTAACGGGACATTTTTCTACCGAAAAATGTACAAATTTATCTTGAAAGGAGGTCTAGGGGGTGTAACTTTAACCCTTTCACGCTTATGACGCGATGTTGAGCCTACTAGGGATACTTTAAAGCCCTTGTTACCATCAGGGGTATTTAGAAACCTTTAGTTTAGTTACTTCAACCTCTGCAGTTGTCTGAGTTAGCTGTGGGCAGAAAACTAATTTTGGAGAAGTAATTATAAGAGTGAGATAACTCTATTTATTATTGCTAATCTGGCAACCTATGCGTCATAAAAGCGTGAAAGAGTTAAGTTTGATGGAGGTCTAGGGAACAAACTAACAACCTTCCCTTAAGAAAAACATATAAATCTTCTTAATACTCATGAACAGACCCTTATATAATCCAAGTTTTTCAGTTTCGCTGCTGGATATTTCTTACTTATTTTACAAGGGGAACTTAGAGTGTAAGTTTCTGAAGGTGGGAGAATACTTTTGCTCGTTACTGTACTTCCCTCAGGGGGGTCTAATTGGTCGCTTTTAATTGGAGACTCAACAGCATTCGGGAAATTAGCCTTTACTTCAACCATCCACCTCTCTCTCTCTTTCTGTCTCTAACGGGTACTTAGTTAGTGTGATGGTATGTTTGGCGACTGTGTGAGGGTCGTATTCTCCTTTAACACCGCACTAGACCTTATTCCCTTCTGTTGTTATCTTAGTATCTTCTTACTTCTCTCTCTCTCTCTCTCTCTCTCTCTCTCTCTGCGTATGTGCGAGTAGATGTTTACCTTTATCTCTTCGTCTGCTTTGGATAGTTTGGTATTTGATTGTTCTTTTGCTTTCTCTATCTTGCCATTTAAGGGGAGGTTTTGAGTGTGTTTCCTAGACTTCCATCAAGCTTGAAATTACACCCCCTTGAGTCCCTTTCAAGATAAATTGGTACATTTTTCGGTAGAAAAATGTCCCGGCTGAAAGCCGGTTCCTCTTAAATTACAGGCTCGCTATCGCTCGCCAGGATAAAATCGACACCTAAATTGCACGAAATGTCTTAACATTGACAGAAATGGGTTGAAAGATCTTAAAATCATCAAAATAATAAGGCGAACGTCTTAAAATTAGAAAAGCAATGGGCTAAACATGAGGGAGAAAGGAGTCAAGAAAAAACTCCCTCAAGTGGAAATCTCCCCTTAACTCTTCCCTTTATATATTGTTCTGATCTCATTTGCTTTCAGTAACTCACTCTTCGCTATATTTGCTTTCTGCTTTTATTATGGAGTTCCTATACAGCAGGAACGCCAAAACCCACGTAATGAAGGCATACAACACTTATCTTCTGATTTAGCTATTATCTCCAATTGGGGCAGCGAAAACCTTGTTGCCTTTAATGCTTCGAAACCCAATTACTCCATCTATCTACCCGTCGTGAACTCCCAGAAAACTATCCCTTATACTTCAACAATACAAATATCAACCCTTCGTCCTCCCTCAGTATTCTCGGGGTCTCTTTTTCTTCTGCTCTCTCTTGGAAGGACCATATTACCAGTTTTGCTAAGGTAGCCTCCCAGAAGCTGGGTGTGCTCAACCGCCTCAAGGGGTCCTTTACCCCTGCACAGTTTCTTGCTCTGTACAGGGGTACAGTGCGTCCATGTATTGAGTATTGTTCACACGTGTGGGGAGGATTCTCTCACACAGCACTTCTAGATAAAGTAGAAAAGAAAGCCTTCCGTCTCATTAACTCACATTCACTCACCAATTCTCTGCAATCTCTCTCTCTTCGCCGCAATGTTGCGTCTCTCTCACTATTCTACCGCTATTACAATAATCAGTGTTCCTCAGAGCTCTTTCAGTGTGTACCACTCCCTCTTCGTAGAACACGTAGCACACGTCTTGCAACAAAATCCCACCCCTAATCTGTGCAACTCTCCAACCCAAGAGTGAAACATTATTCTCAGTCTTTCTTCTATTCAACAGCTGAGCTCTGGAACTCTCTCCCAGAATCAGACTTTCCTTCTTCCTATGACTTAAATTGCTTCAAACTCCGTGTGTCCAGGCATTTTGGCTCGAACGTCCCTTGATTTTGGCCCTGTCACTCTTTCAACTCTGGGGCAGGCACTTGCTACAGGCAGTTCTGCCTTTTGTCTCCCTCACTCACATAAGAAAACAAAACGTATCCCATTGTTCAATTGAGGGTGTTTTGCTAGAATGACTCTTCTCTCTACCTTATTGATTTCCATTCTCACCTAACTGTTGTGCCAGTGTTTTGTATGCGTTCTTGTTATAAGTCTGAACTTTCAAGGTTACTTGCATAATGTTATTACCTCAACTTTACGCGTTCGTCTTGATAATGGATTGCGCTTTTTTATTTAGCCTTTAATGTGCATCTATTGTAAGGCTTAACATTTTACCCAAAACCTCAGGAAAGAAACGCCCACCTTTTTCTTTCCTTCCTCTTCGATTACTCTGCTTTTTATTTCATATTATTTATAGAGCGATAACTCTCGGCTCTGCCAGGTGTCTGTGACAGGGATTGTGGCTATAATGAAAAAAACTACCTGACATTATTATAGAGAGCACTATTAATTCCTTCTACACTTTAAGTCAGTCAGTCAGTCAGTAGCCAACCCTTACTCCCACAATGGGTAGGGAGGATCAGCAAGAGACACAAGAAATGAAAAAGAGGTAACAGGAGACGAACACATAACAGTTCGCTCAAAAAAGCAAGCTCACAAGCATTCAGAGGCACCAATCACTCATGAGCCATTTAAACTCAGAGTTAATAATGTGTTTCTTTGCGCGCTATCCACTGGGAGCATGATAAAACGAGGGATTAGAGATGTAAGTTAAGGGGGGTGACCTGCTTTTGGTTCTGTCCTTTTCTATCTTTCTCTGGCTTGTATCCATTTGGCCCCATTCAGCCAACTATTTTAGGACGTTTATCCCCATCTAGGTGTCGATTTCTTCCCGGCGAACGATAGCCAACCAGCATTATATATGAAGAAATCCGGCTTCGCCGGAGACATTTTTCTATAGAAAAATGTACAAATTTAGCCTGCTGTCAAACAAAAATTAAAAATATGCTGGCTCGCTACCGCTCACCAGTAAACAATTGACACCTGGATGGGGATAAAAGTCTTAAAACAGTAGGCTGAATGGGGCCAAATGGATACAAGCCAGAGAAAGATAGAAAAAGACAGAACAAAAACAAGTCACCCCCCTTAAATAGTTGGGAAGTCACGATAAACTTACTTATCTCTCCTAAAAACAGTCGCTGTTTTCCCTTGCCTTAATGTTTATCCACTCCATTTACTTAAATTAACTTAAGAGCCATATTATCTCCTTATAATTATATTACCCATTTATATTACCCATTTATATTACCCATTTATATTACCCATTTATATTACCCATTTATATTACCCAATTATATTACCCATGTATATTACCCATGTATATTACCCATTTTTATTACCCATTTATATTACCCATTTATATTACCCAATTATATTACCCATGTATATTACCCATGTATATTACCCATTTATATTACCCATTTTTATTACCCATTTATATTACCCAATTATATTACCCATTTATATTACCCAATTATATTACCCATGTATATTACCCATTTATATTACCCATTTATATTACCCAATTATATTACCCATTTATATTACCCATTTATATTACCCAATTGTATTACCCATTTATATTACCCAATTATATTACCCATTTATATTACCCATTTATATTACCCATTTCCCGTCTCCTATCAGTATCTCTTCTTGCCTCTGGCAGGTGCATGTGATATGAATTCTGACATTCATTATTTACTAATCAAATTCTGCAAGCGCCTACTTCAATGCTAATTTAATTCAATGAAAACAAAGTCCATACACCTAACAGTGCACTCATCATGACAAATATATATAAGCTGGATTTAACATGCAGTAGATTGAAAGTTGATGGACAATAATTACACTACGGATATTAATTCATATTTAATCACCAACCAGAAAGAGATAGCTCGAGGTATTAATACATTTTGAAAAGAGATGTTCTTTAAGGGGGGGTGACCTGTTTTTTTCTGTCCTTTTCTATCTTTCTCTGGCTTGTATCCATTTGGCCCCATTCAGCCTACTGTTTTAAGACGTTTATCCCCATCCAGGTGTCAATTTTTTACTGGTGAGTGGTAGCGAACCAGCACATTTTTTATTTTTGTTTGACAGCAGGCTAAATTTATACATTTTTCGATAGAAAAATGTCTCCGGCGAAGCCGGATTTCTTCATATAATGCTGGCTCGCTATCGCTCGCCAGGAAGAAATCGACACCTAGATGGGGATAAACGTCTTAAAATAGTTGGCTGAATGGGGCCGAATGGATACAAGCCAGAGAAAGAGAGAAAAGGACAGAAATAACAAAAAGGTGATTGAAAATGTATATACTCTTCCATTTTTCTTCTTACCTCGTTTATTGAGCGTCTCTTCTGCCTCTCTTTGGAAATGCCAATAACAGTGATTCTAGCCATGATTATTTATTATAATATTTCTAAAAGCGGCTATTTCTGTCCTCATTCTTCTATTTCTCCTTTACTTCTCTGGAACATAATGCAATACGATTGATAAAAATATGCATATTCTCCAAATGCGCCAATATATACTATCATTTAACTTCATTCGTCTCTCTTATGCTTTTGAAATATATCCAAAGTTTTATAAAGCGCATATACAGTATATTACTTTAAGATTATATTTATCATAATTATTATCTTTACTTTAATAAATTACCCTGAGTATATATAACTAAATTATATTTTTTCTGATATTTGTTTTCCTTCACTAGCTTTTGTTTTACTTAAAATAATGTTTGTGTTAGTTTTGCATAAAAGAACACTGTAGGTGGGAGGAAATAAACAAAGGTAATAAATACAAGGTTCATACACCTAGTGGTGTCTTCTATTCGTGATAAACTTGCAATAATTAGTGTTGATCTGTTGTTGGTTGAATAAAGGTGGAAAGCTACTCTGAAGAAGTTAATTCTGGAGAGAGGTAATTCGAAGCATAAACAACATTTGAAAAGCAGAATTTCTGAATTATGGAGCAAAGGTCCAGTGAACAGTGCTGACAGGCCATCACCTAGTACCACAAGAAAACTATGGTGACTTCGGGATATCGGTGAGAGCTATTCTATTGTGCTAGACATATTCAAATTCTTTGATAGAGTCTGGCACATATTCCTTATTTCCATACTACCATCCTTTTGTTTTATCCCTCTAACGGCGCCCTAATTTATCTCCAATTTCCTTTCTGACCGTTGCATAGCTGCAGTTGTGAACACTGCTCACTTCCTAATCCTATCAACTCCGGTGTTACAAAGGAATGCGAATAGCAACAGACAGAATGGTGCTGACAAAGCTGCTAATTTTAAAGTAAAAGGAGAAGCAGCCACTTCACTTATTAACTATGTGCGAGTTGTATTTCATAGATATATCAAAATGTAATTTGAAAGTTGATAAAGTTGCACAATCAATAACATCTCGTGGCAGTTGATTCCAAACATCTATGACTCGGTTGAAAAGCGAAATGCTTTGCCTGGTCCGACTTGAATCGTCGTCCAACAATCTTCAAATAATTTCCCCTTGTGGAGTTTGATTGGTTAACTGTGAAGTACAAAGAATCATCTAGATTATCTTGTCCCTTCAATATTATACATACTTCAACAAAGTCTCCCTTCGTTCGGCGCATTGTCAAGATAAACTGCTTCAGCTCTTCAAGACGCTTCTTGTATGGTTTATCTCTCAACTTTGGTACCATAATTATGTGACCCATCTCTGGACTCTCACCAATTTCTCACCATCGTTTCTATAATATGGAAACGAAAACTGCACACGGTACTCCAGATCGGGTCACACTAATGTGTTATGTAAATGTAGAATTACTTTTGCAGATTTGAATTTTAATGATTTTCCAATTATTCCAAAATACTTTATTTGCCCATTTGATTTCTTCCGAGCAGTGGACAATTGTTTTCGATACCCAGATGTTTTACTTTTGAAGCACTATTAATTTGAGATCCATGAATGTTATAATGCGCATGTTCATTTGTGTTTCCAATATGTAAAACTTGGCACTTTCCAATGTTGAAGGCCATTTTCCATTTTTCAAAACAGTTTACTGGAGTTCTAGTTCTTCTATATTTTTGTTTATTTACTTGCTATTTTTGCATCGTCAGCCAATTTAGAGATTTTACATGTGAAGTTTTCAGCAATAACATTTATGTATACCACAAACTGGGCTGCACCCAGCACTGAGCCCTGAGGCACACCACTAATGACATTTTACCAGTTAGATTCCCTACCATTGCTTTCGGTTAGTGAGCCAGTCTCTAATCCCCTGTAATGGGTTTCCTTGAATGTTATGGGCTTTTATTTATAAGAGCAGGTAAACGTAGTTTTATTTTGGAAGCTATGTTGCGAGTTTTTAAAGATTATATCCTAAAGATGTTTAACTATTTTGTCTCTAATGATTGTTTCCATAAGATTACACAATACAGAAGTCAAGCTAATAGGCTGGCAGTGTCTAGGACATGATTTGTTTCTTCTAATTAATATTGGTGTTAAGTTAGCCATATTCCATTTGCTTGGAACACTCTTTAACATTAGCAAATTATTAAAAATATTTGATAAAGGATTTGGTCTTTCATTTTCAACTTCCTTTAACGTGAGAACGGCGAGGAGACTCTTAAGAGGTTTTACTGGGCGAAGGCGACGGGACTCTTAAGATCCAAGGCCTAAAAAAAAAACTTTTAAAAGACCCCAAAATCACTCAAAATAAAGGAATGTGATTAAGTGAGACAATTATTCCCCTCCATACCTACGGTCACTCCTCCATATGAGTCAACCCCCCCCCCCCCCCCTTCAATTTTCACCTATTTTTCCTCTTATTCTCTTGTTTATCGGTTTATTTACCGCGCCAATATCCCCCACCTGGTTTCAAGATCATCAGGGATGCATAGAGAGAGCATGGGAAGAGAAAGACAGCAAGAGAGAGAGATCAGTCTGCCTTCAGGCCTTGAAGAGGCCTCTCACCTCATGACTGGAGGGTCGGCAATAATTTGTCTTTTTCACCCCCCAAATACTATTCCCACTTGTTTTATTACTGTTACATGTTAATATCTTCATATTAAACATAAAATAGGCGCATATGAATAAGTAATAACAATATTTATCGGATAATGACGATTTTAGGAGGGAATGAAAAAAATATGCTCACTTGGCGCGCACTTTTAATAACCAAACGTGCACTGTTCTCAGGTTAAGACTCAAGGAGAGATTAGGTCAGGTTCTGGGGTTTTGTAAATAATTTATGTAGTTTGATTATTCCGAGTATGACTTCACCTTCCTCGATTTTTAGATTTGTCAAAACAAACATGGTTTCAATGTTTGACTTGTCAGGTACATGGTTCGTACCCTGCTTTGTTTGACCGATGAAAACAATGTATTCATGACATTAGCTATTTGTTCCTCAGGGTTCTGTCCTATCTCAAGTTCTATTTCTAATATTTATTGATGATCTTCTCAAATGTACCTCTAGTCCAATCCACTCATAAGCCTTACACAATTCAACTACATTTACAATGATCCTCCATGCAGTTACTTTAAAATTCATGTGGTGAGGCTACAGTACACCTATCTACTGATATATAAACTATATCCGATTGGGGCAAAAATAACCTTGTTACTATTATATGCTTTCAAAACCCAATTTCACTATATATATACCGGTATACCCATTACAATTTTCCATACAACTATCCATTACATTTCAACAACACACAACTCATCCTTTCATCTTCTCTCCATATCCTTGGTGTTTTGTTCTGAACTTCCTTGGAAAGACCATATTATCATACTTTCTAAAAAACAATTCCCATCTGTACCTTCTTGTTCTGTACAGGGAGACTGTGCGCCCATATATTGAGTTCTGTTTGCATGTGTGGCGAGGTTCCACCCATACTGCACTTTTCGAAAAGGTAGAGTCAAAATAATTTCATCAACTCACCTCCTCTTACTAATTTTCTACAATCTCTCTCTATACGCAGCAATGTTGCATCTACCTCACTTTTCTACCGCCATGTCAATATCAGTGTTCTTCAGAGCTATATCAGTGTATATTCACTTACAGAGAGTAAGGTGGCACTCGCTTTCAACAAGTTTTCATTCCTATTATGTCCAATTCTCTGACCCCCAGTCTTTTTTCCACTCAACAAGTAAACTCTGGAACTCTCTATATCAATTTATCTTTCCCTCGCCCTATGACTTAAACTGCTTCAAGTTCCGTGTATCCAGACATTTTGAATCTAACTATCTTGAATTTGGCTTTATCATTCTTTAAAATTTTGGGGGGGACAATTGTGACAGAAAAACTTTGCCTTTTGTCTCCTTCATACATATAGAAAACAAAAATTCACCCGAATATTTACCATAAAAGTATCTCTGAAACAATGTAATGGATGCAAAATTTCTTCTTGTACTTTTAGGTAATTAAATTGCAGCTTTCTGTCATCACTCTTCAATTCTTTTTCACTCAGGGGCTGATAGTTTACCAAGATCATTAATTAATGTCCATTACATATTTCAAAATTTACAAATTCAGTTTATGGGCGCCTATATTTATTTAAAGAAAACTGTATTTCTCTTCTTTCACACAATCTTCATTCATTTCTAGGAGACTACTTCTCTATATACAGTACTCTTAATTTTGTGTTATTCCTCTTGGAGTTTACTATTAACACGAATTATTACAATAAAACATATCTCTCAATAAAACATATCTCTCAATAAAACATATCTCTCAATAAACATCTCTCAATAAACATATCTCTCAATAAACATATCTCTCAATAAAACATATCTCTCAATAAACATATCTCTCAATAAAACATATCTCTCAATAAACCAATCGCTTCTGTCTACTACCCTTTAATTTATCGTCTTCCTCGAGCCTTTAACAATTACTCAAGATAATAAAGATACGCCTATTTCTCTCCTTCTTCTTTGATTTCTCCTCTCTTCTCTTTTATCGGTCGTCTCCTCTTGCCTCTGCCAGGTGCCGGTGACAGCGATTCTGGCAGTAATGAAAAATTATTCTTTAAAAATCCCAACACGGAAACTTGGAGAACGCATAGCAAATGTGACAGGCCAAACTTTAAGGACGCACAAGATGGAGAGGCGAGGAGGAGGAGGAGGAGGAGGAGGAGGAGGGAGAAAAGGAGGAAGGTAAGAAAGTAACAAGATATATAGACGGTGAAATGAAACATACGTGTTCTTCGTACACAATACCTGCATCGCTTTGTTGTATTTTAAAAGCTGGTTTGAATGAAACCACGTTAAATTTATGTTTCTCATATTCCATATCAATATTCACGTTACTCCAATTAAATATCCAATGTGATATCACTAAAGACAGGGACGGTACATACATTATACATATATATATATATATATATATATTAGTATATGTATGTATGTATGTATACACTCAGGATAGTAATTAACTATCGGTATCTCAAACAAATACTATTTGGGTGAGGGCTGGTCCTATCCAGAGTGAGGTTTGGCATCCTCTACCCTACTTTAGCCGTTTATGCATGTCTCTTTTACTGTCCTTCTGAGGGCGGGAAGCTAGACATCCTCTTCCCCTTGTATAATTCACCTATTAGACGAGAAAGAGAAAGGGGCGATGGTACGCGAAGTGGTCCCGGACCCTAAGAATTGAATCTTTAAATGTTAGTTTGTGTTTGGTCTCTGTCTCGATTCGGCCACCCCTATCTGTGGGGTATGTGCCTGAGTATATACATACATAACATACATCTCTAACAAATATTCAAAACAAAATATAAATTGTTTCTGCTTAGATGTGCAGCCTTTGGTATACAGTTTATAGATCCATCAACATTATAGTGCATGGCGTCCTTTCTATAAATGTTCTTGAAATGCCGGGTTGTATCCAGGTGTCAATATTTTCCTGGCGAGCGGTAGCGAGCCAGCATATACAGTATATATATTTTTGTTTTGACAGCAATTTGTACATTTTTCGATAGACAAATTTCTCCGGCGAAGCCGGATTTCTCCATTCAATGCTGGCTCGCTATTGCTCGCCAGGAAGAAATCGACACCTGGATGGGGATAAAAGTCTTAAAACAGTTGGCTGCATGGGGCCAAATGGATACAAGCCAGGGAAAGAGAGAAACGGAGATAATGATAAAAAAGCCGGTGACCCCCCTTAAGGAAATTATGTTATCAAATGATGACCATGGATTTGATGTGTACCCTTCCTCTGATATTTGATGTGTACCCTTCCTCTGATATTTGATGTGTACCCTTCCTCTGATATTTGATGTGTACCCTTCCTCTGATATTTGATGTGTACCCTTCCTCTGATATTTGATGTGTATCCTTCCTCTGATATTTGATACCCTTCCTCTGATATTTGATGTGTACCCTTCCTCTGATATTTGATGTGTACCCTTCCTCTGATATTTGATGTGTACCCTTCCTCTGATATTTGATGTGTACCCTTCCTCTGATATTCCCCATGAATCTCAACAATATCATCAAGTTACTGAACCCCTTCCGTACCGGCGTCATTTGTTTATATTTATTGTGGCTACTATTAGATTATTTTAATTAGTTTGAAAAGGGCCTCCAGCAATAAACAAGCTTCGAAGTATCTCACTTAACCCTTTTCACTGCTACAGATCCTTCTTTAACTGCACATAATCGTCTAAATATAAATATAATCAAATTTAAAAGACGTCGCCGGTACAGAAGGGGTTACATCATACAAACATGCAAGACACCTAAAACAAAAAAACTAAAATATTAACGATAACATGCATCATACAGGAAAGAGAAAAAAGGTGTCTGAAACCAAGAGGCTGCATAACAAATGAGGAACTATAGCTAAGTACGGGATGAACAAAATGAACTGCCATAATCTTGGATGGAATAGAAGAAAAAAAAAATTGTAGATAAATACTGAACAAAACTAATTATAATGGATATGTAGAAGACGAATGAAAGAAGACAAAAGGAGAGAAAAAGAAAATAAACGGAGACGGGAAGAAAGGAAAGAAGATAAATATGAACAATAAATAAGAAATCGAAAAATTACAAGAAAGGTTAGGAGGATAGGAGAGGAGGATAGATAAAGTAAGGGTGAACATATAAAGAACACGAATACACACAGACAGAAGTGAAAGAGAGAGATAGAAGATAAAAAGCAAAATAAACAAAAGAAGATGCTAAAGAATAACAAATTAATGAAAAGGGATGAACAAACAAAAAACACATTATATGAAAACAAGGGTGTAAACAAGTCAAAATAAAGTAAGGGTGAAAATACAAGGAACAATAATGATAATAATGCCAAGAGGGAAGCGATAATACTATAAGAATGGGCGGAGAAGAGAGAGACACGAACAGAGATGCAGAATGGCAAACATGGAAGAGCACTAGGGAAGATAAAGGGAGATAATGATAGATACAGAGAGGAAGAAATACAGAAGAGAAAGATAGAAAAAGATAGGTTAAAGAGGAAGAAAGAACCAAGACAAATCAAATGAAAATATATTTATAATGTGAGATGTATAGACAAGGATTCAAAGATAAAGTTGAGGTGAATATAGAAGAAACGAATATAATGTACAATAAAAGGGTCGGGTTACCAGGAGACAGAGCAGAGAAAATAAACGAATAAGGGGAGAAGAGGTAAGAAAAGAGAGGCAGGAAACTGAGAAAATAGAATAACAGAAGGATAGGTAGAAGAGAGGGCAAAGAGGGAGATGAAGACAGAGAAGGAGGGAGAGAAAGAGTGAAGACAAAAACACAAGTAAAGAGAGAAGATTGAAGGACAGATAAAATTACGAAGGAAAATAATAAAAGCACACGAGAGATAACAAAACTGGACTATGGTTGGAAGATACAGTTGAGGTGAATATAATAGGAACGATAATAATGCAGACCAAACGGCTCGAGTTTCCGGAACACAGAGGAGAGAGAATAAGAAAATAGGGGGAAAGAAAGGGAAATAAAAAGAGAAGCAGATGAAAGAGAAATATGATAACAAGAAAGAGGAGCGAGAGGGAGGCGACATAGAAGGTCGACAATGACGAGGACAATTAATCGCTTTCATGCACCTGTCATACTTAACCCTTCCTGTAACGGCGACGTTTTTTTCTGGCTATATTTAGACGATTTTACGCACTTCAAGAAGAATCTGTGGTAGTCAAAATGGTTAAGTGAGATAGTTTGAAGTATTTTAATTACGTGAGGCCCCTTTTAAACTGAATAGAA
Source organism: Paralithodes platypus (assembly GCA_032716605.1). Classification (NCBI taxonomy): domain Eukaryota; kingdom Metazoa; phylum Arthropoda; class Malacostraca; order Decapoda; family Lithodidae; genus Paralithodes; species Paralithodes platypus. Next base: position 36,308,934 of record CM064552.1, on the reverse strand, counting down.
TTGTCTAAAAGTGCGGGAGAGGGTACAACAGGGGAAGAGGGTTGTAGGAACGCTGAAAGCAGTAACAAGAAATAGGGTGGTCAGCATGGAAGTGAAGAAGTCCTTGCATGACAGTGTGGTAATCCCGACTTAACTTACGGAAGCGAAGCATGGACGTTGGGGGAGAGATTCAAACCAAAAATGAGAGGGGTGGAAATGAGTTTTTTGAGAAGTGCATACGGAGTTACATGGAGGGATAGACAGACGAATGAGGAAGTAAGAGGGAGGTGTGGTGTGGAGGTGGATGTGCTGGAAAGTGTGAAAAGGAACACCTTGAGATGGTTCGGCAATATGGAATGTAGTGGAAGCGAGAGAATGACTAAGAAGCTGTACGAGAGCGAGGTGGAAGGACAGAGAGGGAGAGGTAAACCGAGAGAGAGGTGGAAGGATGGAGTGAAGAAGTATATGAATGTAGGCGGTGTTGGTTGGGAGGAGGGGGCGTTGAGTGACTGGGGACAGAGGTACATGGGGACGTTTCGTTCGTGGCCACCCCTTCTGGGATCATGGCGTCAAGCAATAGATAGATAGATAGAATAATAGCCAGAATAAAGTTAATAGGACGGCACTGGTACCGAAAGTGTTAAGATGGCGTCCCTCCTCGCACCCATCACCATTCATATACCTCTCATTTCCAACCCTACACCACATTTTCGGTCTACCGCTCCCTCTTTACCCTTCCACCTCATTCGCCTTTGACTCACAATACACTCCCAATGACCGAACCACCTCAAGGTGGTCTATTTCATACTCTCAAGCACATCCACATACACACCACAATGCTCATGTACAGTAATTTTTAATTTGTTTTCTTCCTATTTATATGAAGGAGAGAAAAGGCAAAGCTGCTTGTAACAATTGTTACCACTCTGAAGAACATTGACTATTGTAATAGCAGTAGAAGAGTGAGAGAGATGCAACATTGCGGCGTGTAGAGATAGTTTGTAGGCAATTAGTAAGAGGAATTGGATTGGTAAGACAAAATGCTTTTGACTCTACCTTTTCAAGAAATGCAGTATGGGTTGAACCTCCCCACACATGCGAACAATACTCGATACATGGGGCACACAGTGCCCAGGTACAGAACAAGAAGCTGTACAGGGGTAGAGAACCCACGAGAACTTCTGGGAAGCAGTTATATCACGAGTGGTAATAAGATCTTTCCAAGAAAGGTCAGAAGAAAAAGATACACCATGAATATTGAGGGAAGATGAAGGATTTATTTGTATATTGTTAAAGAGCAAAGGAGGAGCAAAAGATTGCGACGGGTATAGATAGAAGGAAAAATTGGCTGTTGCAGGCATTGAAAGTAACAAGATTCTCTCTGCCCCAATCAGCAGTAGTTGATAGATCAGAAGATAGGTGTGCTATGGCCTCATCACGTGAATTATGGAGTGGTTGCGTGGTGGGTCGTTATGGAAAACTAGATGAATCATGTAAGGTAGAGTCGTCTGCCTATCTATGGATGTGAATCCACAATCACTTCTCAAGTGACTCACTTCCACCCCTCTCACTCTGGATGTATGTCTATCCAAGATAAGAGAAGTATAAGGGATTATAGTATATATATATAGAGAGAGAGAGATAAGGGAAATGGATGCAAATATCGGGTTAAGGATATTTTATTATAGGTGCCAGAATTCTTATAACAGTATATGTACAATAGAAACTACCATATCAGAATTCCGAGAGAAAATGTATAAGAAAATGCTGGCATAAATCCGTCTAACGATAAAGGAGTGGTGTCTCCAGTCATTTTCGATCGTCATTTTATTTCTGGAATTACATCTAGAATAGTTTGCATTAATTTCAGCAAACTAGACTGGAAATATATTATTATTGTAACTGAATCCTTACTTCACAAACGGTCGGTCCTTTGATTTATAAACGGTCAAACCAATATTGCAGGAAATAATACAGTGATGTTACTGGAAAAATAAAACAGGCGGAATCACTTTGATTGCTAAAGGCCCTTCTTACGCTAAATAATATTATTTGTATTGAAACATTTAATAAGATTGAAAAGGGAAGTTATTACAAGTGGGTCGTGTTTTTGTTTATCATATAAATATTTATTCATATAGGTTTTCAATCGCTACATCCATCAACAATTGATGTGAAACTTGCAATATTACATACATAATCTAAATATGAAAGACACAGTTAAATTGATGTTATTCTGCTAGTACCAAGTGTTCACAAATCAAGTTACGCGCTTATTTAAAATATTTGTTATGCGTGTTTTCTGGACGGCTTTCTCAAATCCAAATGCCATTGCTTGCAGGAAAATTTCACAAATAGAAGACAACAAAATCCTCATTTGATTTTAAGGATACAATAATAAAGTTTTTTTTCTCTCTTTCTCTAATCTCTCTCTATATATATACTGTATATATATATATATATATATATATATATATATATATATATATATATATATATATATATATATATATTATCTCTCTCTCTCTCTATCTCTCTCTCTCTTACCCACTCTAAACCACTGTTTGGACACTTGATCCACAGTGTTTTGGAGGACAAGCAACCTAGAAGGGTCACTAGATCTGTTGTTGCTTGATTTCCTTTGTACTCCTTTGTACTCTCTCTCTCCATACTGAATATAGAATATAAACCTGGTAAACATTGCTAAAATAGAGTATCACAACATAAGCCGTTTAACTACTGTAAAGGTATCTCTGTAGCTACCTGGAAAGCTGCAAACGAATTAGTTCCAAATAAATGGCCAAGTAGCAATAATTCCATTCATAAGGGTACCGATTTAATTGGGAAAGTAAAAACAATTAAGACAATTTTGGCTAGCGTTGGTAAGACTGCATTTGACGAATCACAGCAAAACCTTATCAGAATGGGCAGGGAGCAAGATTATTATCACAATTATAAAATTATTGTACTCAACTATGTCAAAAGAACTATTTAAGCCTCAACCTACTGATATTGCTACAGATAATTATCACGGTAAAGCAATTCATAGCCATAAATTGGGTAGTAGTAGTAGTAGTTGTACCCTAGGCTGCCTGGCCGAACAACCTCGAGTCCTAAGGAGGGCCATGGCCAAGATCGAAGGGATGGACTTCAGGGGGCCGTGCATGTAGCTGAGTGTTATCTTTGAGTGACTGGATGGATTGGTGGGTGATTTGAGTATGTATATGCTTCTGGAGGCTGGCTTGGGGTGGACAAGGGTGGAGTGAAGATAGTATTGGTGTAAGATAACAGTGCTAAGTGTTGTTTTGATGTTTCTTGGTGTGTGTGGATGTTCAGCCATTACATGTAGTGTAGTGTGTGTTGTTGATTTTTGGTGGCTGCGGCTAGAAATTGTGTGCCTCTTATATCAAGGTGATCCTTGATTTTGAGGACTTTGGTTTCCTGGTGTAGGTGGTCTGTACAGTAGGTGTGGTAGCTGTGCGGCCAGTGATTCTTTTGAGAGCTTTGTTATGTATGGTCTGTAGGGTGTTGTGATGTATTTCAAAGAGGTTAGAAGCCCAAGCAGGGCTAGCATATACACTGCCTGTATAATTAACGCATAACCTGTATTTTGTCTAGGGTCTGGAAGCACACATTTGTTTTTCCTCTTTAAAAGAATGGAGCCAGATATATTGTCAAATTGATTGTCCTATGTTAACTTTACTTTTTGTTTCAAAGAGCTGAGAAAAGAGAGTTGTAGCACAAGTAGTCCATCATGTGAATCAAAAGATCAGCTTAGCAAAACACTGCATGGCTTTAGGCCCAGTTTATCCGCAGACTCTGCAATGTTCTATGTTATAATTATGTTATATATACCGGCTCAGTAGTGTAGTGTAGTGGAGAATGTCCACCTGGGAGACTCAATTTAAATTTTCCGATTAACACATGGGCGAGTTTTCCAAACAAAACATGGTTTTCCTCCCGTTTTTCATGTGATTCATTTGATTTTAGCACCCATTTGTTGCGGAAATGTCTCGTTTTGGCCATACCCCTTCACCCCAACAATTTCTATATTTTTGTCATCAACCTAACATAACAACCTAACCTAACAATCTAACCTAACCTTGGGCTGCTGCTCCCAGACTCCTGCATTGATATAGAGGATGGCAAAATACTAAAAATACGCTGGAAAACTTAAAACGATTAGATTTCCACTGATTCAAGATAGCCGCCTTTCCCTTAATTAAACCCACACAGTCCAATATAGTATTATATAATTTCTGCAGGTAATGACATATATAGAAATTATGTAGGAGTCATAAAGACTATAATTATATATATGTTAATTTTTTTTTTTTTTTTTTTTTTTTTTTTTTTTTTTTTTAAGAGACAATGAACGGAGGAAGGAAAAACACATAAAACAAAAAGGTCCATGTGCCTAAAGGCATCCTCCATTCATAAAATGTTTGTAACAACTGGATTTAAACATTTGTAGATTGTAAGTTTGTGGAAAGCAATTCGAGGGAAGTGAATTCCAAATAGTAGTAGCTCTGGGGATAAATGAATTCTGATAAGCAGAAGTTCTGCATTGTGGAGGAGAAAGTGTAAATTCATGGGCGCTCTCAGCTGCCTTAGTTCTTCGGGGAAAGATGTGGAGAGGCGGCACAATTGAAGCAAGTTCCTCGGAACAATTGCTGTGAAAATATCTGTAGAATAATGCAAGGGATGCAACGTTTCTTCGTATGGATAATGTAGGAAGGTCCGTGTGATTGCAGGGTTATTGATTAATCTAATAGCTTTATTTTGAATTTTGTCCAACTGCCTCAATGCAACCACTCCACTTCCACCCCACAGAGGTGAACAGTAATCCATCTGAGAACGCACATGACTTTTATATATCACGGCCAACTGCTCGTCAGTGAAGAATTCTCGAACTCTGTACAGGAGTCCCAGTTTTTTAGAGGCATTCTTAGCAATGCTTCTAACATAATGTGTCCAGCTCAAGTTAGTAGTTAATGTTACACCGAGAGTGTCAATACTAGGGGAAGTGGGAATATTTACATCATTAAAAAATATATGGGAGTCAGTGAAATTCTGTCGGTTAGAAAATTGATTGGATTTGGTTTTCTGTGCATTAAAGGAAACTAGATTCTTTTGTCCCCATCCATTAATTCTAGAAAGGTCCTGGTTCAGATTGAGGTATCTCGCGCATGTGACAATCGAAAAAATACCGTTCAATCTCCCGCTCAGGCATGAAGGTTTTTTGCATACACTGGAAGCTGGTATCCATTCCTTTGAGCAAGGAATTGGGTAATAGTCTTACAGTAATATAGTTCCTTATACAGGGTGGCGCAGAGTTCAGTTACCCACCTGGCAGAAATTGGCATGTATTTCAATGTATTTGTATACCAGGCAGTAGACTGGGTGAACCGTTCTATGAAAATTAGATTTTAATGAACAATATTTTCACAACCATTACATAAATTGCCTTATGTTATACCCCATTAAATGCAGAGGTGGTAGTTAAAGCTCCTGGTTTTTAAAAGTTACAATACAGATAAATTAATATGAATAATGATGGGTATAAGACAAACAATGCACACTCAAAGTATATGCACTCTTTACTTTAGGCGGTATTTTGATAAATTTCCCAAGTTTTCCTGAGTTCAAATAACTTACATTAACTCATAAACTGCGAAGCCATGGTAATTAAAACCCTCCCATCAAGCGAAGATATTTGGTTCTATACAGACGAAAATCGTCATATGTAACATATGTATAATTATTACTTATCCATATGCGCCGATTTTGCGTTTAATATGAACATATGCACATTTAACCCTAGTCTAGCGGGTCCTCTGTGGCCGTTTTGGGCCTTTTCAGGCCATTCTGACTGCTATATCAACCATCAGTATGAAAGGAACTGTATTGCGCCAAAAACTAGGTGGAAATCGCTACACAATGACGCCACATACAGCTACGTAGCACTCGTGGAGCACTGACAGTGTTACCTCGAAGATGGAAGTTTAGCTGATTTTGCTACCTTGCTCACTTTTAGCGAACTATTGGTTACACGGTCATCCTCCCGCGCGGTGGGGGAACTGGAGTTAGTGTGGGCCGGGAGGCCACAGATGTCGGACGTATGGATCATTACTATCCCACCCATTTTCACTCGATTTCCACCCTTTTTTCACCCGTTTTTTGCCAGTTTTTCAACTTGACTTATGTGGTGAGCCGCTTTTTAAGGGTTAAGAGCAATAAAAGAAGTGGGAATAGTATTGGGGGTGAAAAAGACGTATTATTGCCGTAACGTCGTATCATGAGGCGAGAGCAGGGTGAGGGGGGGGGGGGGTGTATATGTTCCCTCTACAAGCTCTTGATCGATACTGATGACTCTGAGTAGAAGTCTCTATGTTGCTAGGATCTCTAGCTGCCTCACCTGTGTTAAAGAGATTGGGAGAGGGAATTTCGTGCCGAAAATTACTCGATAAAAGGGGTAATAAGAGGAAATATAGCTGATAATTGAGGAGGGGGAATGGGGGGGGGGGACACATATGTAGGAGTGGTAGCAAGTAGTGGGGGGGAATTATCTCACCTAATCACAAATTGCTTTGTTTTGAGTGCCACTGGGGTGTTTTCTAAGTTTTTTTTTATGCTCTGGATCTATTGAGGATGGTCGCAGTGTACCAGAAAAACCTCTATTGAGGACGGTCGCTGTTTTGGGGTTAAGTAGATACATATGTCGCTTAACAATAGACCTGAAGATAATTATTATTATTATTATTTTTATCATTATTATTGTTATTATTGTAGCATTAAGGGGAGTGTCCGCCATGGCCCAAACTGGTGTGGGTTGAAAAATCTGAAATTGAGATTTTTATTGCAGCAGTGATGGGAACATTGTAGGAGTGATGTGGCAAAGTTTTAGACTCGCAAAATAAAAAATACCCTAAATACAGCCGGGTTCCCCCCCCCATCATCATCCAGATGCCAAGACATGCAAAAACATATTATATATTCAACACTAAACAGATCCAACTCATTCAAACCAACCCTAACACAACCTAGAGTAATCTAAAATAGCCTAACATGGCATAACTGAGGTGCGCAGTTAATGACGCCATTGGCACCAAATGAATAAAGTACCTTTTGTGGGGTCCAAGTGGCATATTATTGACTTAGACCTAGTAAATTGCACTGGAGTTTAGTGCCAGAGCATGTATCAAATCAATCAAGAGCAAACAGTTGCAATAAATCGTCATTTGAGAGAGGAATCGTTGGGTAATGGAAAAATTTAGTTTTTCACCTTTTTCTCAAAACTAATGTTTGTTTAGCAATTTTCCCTCTAAAAAGTTTATTTTATTTATCATTGGAAAGAGGAGAAAAATGCAATAAATCTGTTAGACGGATTTTTGATACACAAATATATCTTTTGACAGGAGGCTTGCAACCTTCCAAAAACTTAAAACAAAAATAATATGAACGGCAAAACTATAGGGTGTATCAAATATCCGTCAAACAGATGTATTGCATATTTTCTCCTCTCTCCAATGAAATCCTACTTATTAAACTTGGACCAAATATAAACTTTTTGTAGTGATTGGAAAATTTGCAAGAATTGCGAAAATCCGAGGTAGCGAAAAAAAACTATTGGTTTTTGGATATGTTGTTCCTATAAGTAGTATCTATCACCTGTATAAACATGGACCATTTTTGAAAAACATGGCGGACGCTCCTCCTAAGCACTTCCGCCAATTAGAAACTAGTATGCGGAACACCAAAACAAACATCAAAACCGAAAACAATTATTGGCCGACACCTGTACACCTCTCAGAAAATCACAAGAGAGTACCGGACACTCAATATACAGTTAGTTATGACAACCTGACATTCAAGTACAGGGTCACCGCTGATTGACCGGCGAGATCAAACTAAGTTCAAACACCTCATCGCCGGCCTGCTCCTTAGTCTACCTGGTTTCCCGTTCATTCCAGCCATGTTTTCTACAATATTCAACTAAAACAGAAGGACGACATCGTGCCTGGATTATATAGGTCACAGCCATCCCTACAGCTTTCTCCACGATAACACGTTGGAAGTATATACATTGAACTTAACCACATATTATCTGGAAATATGTGTAATTATTCTGACTATTTAAGGGGGTTAAGCTAAATTTGAAGCTACATAACTTTGCTAGAGACCAGATCACATCACCGTTAATTTTGTATCGGTCTTTGGACGTTCTTCTCAATTTTCCTTAACGTTACAAAACAGTCACCAATTCTTCCCCACCTACTTGGATGTCTTACAAATTTAACGGTAACGGTACACACCCAAGGTAACCAGAAAGATGAGATAATTTGAGAATGAAATAAAACAAATAGATATGCATGGACACAAACACCAAGTAATTAGAAAGCCAAAGCCGAAACAAAAAACGAAAAGGGAAAGTAGAACAACAGGGAAGAATAAAACATTGGAGGAATAAGTTGAACAACATATGGACTGGGAAGAGGAGACCATGAACAAAAAGATGAACACAATAAAAAGTATGTCGACAAAACAGAAAACAAGAAGCGTAAGAATAGGTGAAAGGTGAGGAGGAATAGAAAAGGAGAGGGAGATAATAGAGAAAAGAGGAGGGAGAGGAGAGAGAAAAAAAAAGGAAGATGAAAGTAGGAGGAGAGAGGGAGGAAAGAGGAAGAGGGAGGAAGAGAAGGAGGTGGAGGAAAAGGGGAGGGCGAAAGAAGGGGAGGAAAGGGGAAAAACATAGGGAGAAGATAGAGAAAAGAGAGAAAGAGGAAGGATGGAAGGAGAGAGAGGAAAATGTGAAATAGAATAGGAGAGGAGATGAAAGGAGAGGGGTGAAGGAGGGAGGAGAGGGTGAATGAAGGAGAGGAGGAAGGGGAGGGAGGCTGCAGGGGGAGGAAGTTGAAGAAGAAGAGAGGAGGCGGCGTCGGAAAGAAGGAGGGGGAGGAGGTGGTGGTGAAGTAAAAAGGAGGGTGAAATATTTTGAGGTGAGACGAGTTCAAACTTATAACTTTATGGAGAGGGACTTTGAAGTAGATCCCTCTGCTCTCTGTGTCCATCTATCTTCTCTCTCCTTCGCTTTTATCTCTCTCTCTCTCTCTCTCTCTCTCTCTCTCTCTCTCTCTAGTAATGAACCAAATAGCAGCATCGAAAAAGTCCCTAATTTCAAGAAAGCAAACTTTCATAAACTTAGAGCTATGTTTAAAGAAACTGACTGGAGCTTTTTAATTAACAATAACGACATAAATACATCTTGGGAATTATTCGAAACCACTTACCTAAAAGCAGTGCAGGACTGCATACCATCGACAATACGGCGTGCAGACCATAACAATAACCCCAAATGGTGGAATAAAGATATTTCAAACTGTCTGCTTGCTAATGATAGATTAAAATCCTTACAAAATGACGAAGAACGGGTGAAATTTGTAGAGCTACGACGCAAAGCCAAAAAGTTAAGACCCTGGAGTTACATGTTGCGAATCAAAGTAAAACAAACTCGAAAGAATTCTATAGTTATATCAGAAAGAAAAAAGTAGTTACTTCAACTGTTGGACCGTTAGTCGATCAAAATGGAGAATACACCAAAGACGAAGTACAAATGCGTAATGCCCTCAATACCTTCTTTGCATAAGTTTTTACAACGGAAGACCTCAGTGATATCCCTACACCATCGCCGATCCAGATTGATAATTCAGATGTTCTAAGCAATATCACCGTTACAGAGAGAGAAGTATTGAATTGTTTAGATAAACTCAAGGTAAATAAAACGCCTGGACCTGATACAATCTCACCTAGAGTCCTAAAGGAAGCTAAAGATGAGCTCTCTAAACCACTGACATTGCTATTCAATAAATCCTTGCAGTCTGGAACTATGCCTGATCAGTGGAAGCTAGCTAACGTAACACTGATATTCAAAAAAGGCAGCAAATCCCTACCCAGTAACTATCGTCCAATTAGCTTAACCTCAGTTGTATGTAAAATGCTAGAAACGGTCATAAGAGACAGACTCGTAAATCACTTAGATCAAAATAACATACTTAAAGATACTCAACACGGCTTTCGTAAAAAACGTTCCTGTTTAACAAACCTCTTAGACTTCTTGCACAATATCCTCAACCTCTACGATGAGAGTAAAGCTGTAGATATTATATACCTTGATTTTCAAAAGGCCTTTGACAAAGTTCCCCACAAACGTTTACTGCTAAAACTAAAAGCGCATGGAATACAAGACGGTGTGTTGAAATGGATAGAAAATTGGCTCAGCAACAGAAAGCAAAGAGTAGTCATAAACGGTAAGGCATCTAAATGGACTAATGTAAGTAGCGGGGTACCCCAGGGATCGGTACTAGGACCAATTCTCTTTCTAATTTACATCAACGACATAGATGAGGGTCTCACCTGTACAATCTCAAAATTTGCTGACAATACAAAAATTGCAAATAGGATACTCTCAAAAGAACAAGTTGACGATATGCAACAACAATCTAGATAAGTTGTAATGTTGGGCCCAAATTTGGCAAATGAGTTTCAATGCGGATAAATGTAAAGTTGTTGTTGTTGATGTTCCCTAAGCTGCCTGGCCGAACAGCCCCGAGTCCATGAGAAAGGCCATGGCCACGATCGGGCTTTCCCACAGAGCTCTCATTGAGTGTAGATTGTGTTGGTGGCGTAAGTGGTTGTGTGAAATGCAGTCTTCTATGATGTGTTTAATGGTATGGGGTGCTGGGTTACATCCCGGGCAGGCGTCGACAACGGAGTCATCCAGTCTCTTCTGATAGCTCAGGAGAGCTGGATGGTGTCCGCATCTCAGCCTGGCCAGGTGGACTCTGTCCTCGCGAGGAAGGGAGGATTCGGAAGGATGGATTTCGGGAGGTCGTGCATGCAGCTGCGTGTTGTCTGTGAGTGAGTGGATGGATCGGTGAGAGATGTGAGTATGGATGTGCTTCTGGAAGTTGGTTCGGGGTGGGCAGGGAGGGAGAGAGGACAATAATTGTGTGTGATACCGTGCGCTGGGTGTTGTTTTGATATTTCTTGGTGTCTGTGGGTGTGTTGCCATGTAGTTTAGTGGGTGGTCTTGGTTCGTGGAGGCTGCTGCCAGGAATTGAGTGCCTCTCATGTCCAGATGGTCTTTGACTTTGAGGATTTTGGTTTCTTGATGTAGGTGATCTGTGGGTGAAGTAGCTGTGCAGCCTGTAATGTTCTTCAGGGCTTTGTTTTGAATAGTCTGTAAGGTCTTATGATGTGTTTCAGCTAGGTTAGAAGCCCAGGCTGGGCTTGCGTATTCCATCACTGATCTTATGTATTGTTTATATACTGTGGTGGTAGTTTCTTTGTTGTGTCCAAATTTTGTGTGAGCAAGTGACCTGAGGGCGTTATTTCTGGGTGTCAGTTTCTTTTTAATGTTTGTGGTGTGCTGTTTGAATGTCATATGAGTATCATATGTTACTCCTAGGATTTTGGGTGTGTGTTATGTGTTAGGGGTGTGTTGTTTATGGTGAGTTGAGGGATGTATTCGTGTTCTCCTGTCCAACTTGTGAGCAGGGTTGCGGTGGATTTGGCTGGGGCTAGATTAAGTCTGTTTGTAGTGCACCAACCATGTAGTGTGTTGAGATAGGGTTGAAGGAGATCTGTTGCTCTTTTTGGGTCATGGTGTGTGCATGTGAGTGTTATGTCATCTGCATAGGAGGCTAAGTTTATTTGGGGCGTATTGGGTGTAGTTATATCGTGCATGTACAGATTGAAGAGTGCGGGCGATAGGACGGATCCTTGTGGGACTCCGTTTGGAAAGTTTCTGATTTTAGATGACTGACCGGCAAAAGATACGTGTGCACATCTGCCTGCTAGGAAGTTGGCCAGCCACCTTTGTGTTGTTGTGCATGTTTGTGTTGTAGATTTTGTTTGTTAGGTTGTGGCGGGGGATGGCATCGAAGGCTTTACTAATGTCGAGTGTGGCTAATAGTGATCTGTGTGGTGGTCTAGCTGAGTTGATGCCGTCGAAAGCTCTTTGTGTAAGGTCTGTGAGAAGAGTGTTTGTGGAGTGCAGTGGCCTAAAGCCATGTTGTGTTGGAGCTAGGGGTAGGTCAGGTGTAATTAGTTGTAATACTAGGCGTTCCATGACTTTGGAGGGGGAGCAAAGAAGTGTGATGGGGCGGTGCGAGGAGGGTAGCGTGGGGTCTTTGTTGGGTTTGGGGAATGTGATGATGATACCATGCTTCCAAATGTCTGGTATTGTGTTGTGTGAATAGCTGTAGTTTGATATGTTAGTGAGTGCTTGTATGCCTTGTGGTCCAAGGTGTCTGAGGTGTATGTTGCTTATGTTGTCTAGGCCACAGGTGGGTGAGTGCTTGAGATTGTTGATGATATGCTTTGTCTGGTGATTGGTGAAGGGTGTATAGTCAGGGTCTGTGGGGAATTGTCTCTTACGTCGGATGACACGTCGGTCGTCTTTGTGAGGTTTTAGGTGGCTGACATGTGAAAAGTGATTGATGAGAGTGTTTGCTTGTTGTTTACATGAAGGAGTAGAGTCTGTTGTTGTGATTGCAGCATGTGATTGTGTTGTGTTGCTGTTGGAAAGTGTGATGCTGTTTAGTGTTTTGTAGAGTTTTTTGGGGTTTGTTTGTGATCAAGTGTTTGTAGGAAGTTATTCCAATTTAGTTTTTGTTGTTCTTGTATTTTGTTGTTAGTTTGGGTGTTGAGTGCTTGAATTTGTTGTGTGATGTCTTGTGTGTGGGGTGCTGGGGAGTGTTTCAGTATGTCGCATTGTCTGATGAAGTTTTGAATTTCTGGTGTGAAGTTGGGGTTGTGTCTTTTCCTGTTACCTCTTGGAATGTGTTTCTTGTCAGCGTTTTGGATAGTTTTATTGAGTATGTGTACAGCATTGTTGATGTTAGTGATGGGTGTACTGTTTAGAGTTGTGAAGTGTTGTTCTGTCTCATTTGTGAATGCTTCCCAGTTAGCTCTTTTATAATTGGTGTATGTGTGTTTGTGGCTAGCTGGGGTGAGTCTGGTTTTGGTGGTGATAATGATCGGGAGGTGGTCAGAGCCTAAGGTTCTGACCACCCTCCAGGATGTTGTGGGGCGAGTTCTGGGGAGCAAAAGGTGATGTCTGGAGATGATGGGTTATAGAGGGCTTGGTGAGGAATATGGGTATGTTGATGGATGTCGTTAAGGCTGATGAGGTTATCGGTTTGGTTTTGTAGTACCAGCCCTCTGTCTGTGTCGGGTTTGTCGACAAACCAGGCCGACGTCTTGGCGTTGAAGTCACCACCCAGGATGATGTGTGGGGTGTGTTGTATGTTTTGTGATGTGTTGTAAGTGTGGTCTGTATTCATTTGGTACTGTAGGGGATGTTTGGGGAGGGATGTATGTGTTTATGATGGTTATGTTGGAGTTGTTGCCAGTGCGTATTTTAATTGATTGTATTTCTGTTGTGTTATCATTTGGGGGGAGGAGGGATTTGGTTTGTACACTGGTTACTATGTATGATATTTCTTTGTGTACCAGGGTGATGAGTCCACCGCCCCCGCCGACAGCCCGGTCTTGTCTGATGGTGGTGAAATTATGAAATGTGGGTGTTTTTTGTGTTGTGCGGAGTTTTGTTTCTTGTAAGATGGCAATATGTATGTTGTGTTGTTTGATGAAGTGTGAGAGTTCGTGTTTCTTTGTGTTGATGCCATCTATGTTCAGTTGAAGAATGTTAATGTTATGTGCACGATGTATGTTGGGTGCTGCTGCACGAGGATGGGGTGGGGGTGGGGGTGAGGGAGGGGCTGCGGGTTGGGATGGGTGAGGTGGGGGGGGGGATTGGGGAGCAGGAGATGGGGGTTGGAATGGATTAGGATGGGGTGTGGTGTGTTGAGTTGAGGATGTGGATGGTATGGGAAGGTTAGGTGGGTTAGGGAGGAGAGGTGGACGGGTTTTAGGGGGGGGAGTGGACGATATGGGAAGGTTAGGTGGGTTGGGGAGGAGAGGTGGACGGGTTTTAGGTGAGGGATTTGACTGGGAGAGGGAGGGGCATGAGGAACAGGTCCAGGTGTTTGTGTAGTGTTTCTTGGAGGCAAGTGTTGTGCAGGTGAAGTGGGTCCAGTTCCCGCATGAATTGCAGAGAACTGAACCCTTAGTATGGCGACTCGAAGTGATGGGTTTTGAGCAAGTTGGACATATGTATGTGTACGTGGGTCCTGGGTTGCTCTCAGTGTCTCCGGCTAGAAGAAGTCTTCGAGAAATGACAGCCGGAGAGTCATTTCTCGGTGTAGGAAAAACTGTGTGAGGTGTGTGGTGTGAGAGGTGTGGAAATTCCCGGCGCGACCGAAGCCGCTCCAAGGATCCGTGCCCCCAGAGATGGGGCAGGGGATGGTTGTGACGGTTTGGCTCCCGAAACTGCTAGCAGGGCAGTAGTTCCCTTTCCAATGTTCCCTTACCCACTCTAAACCACTGTTTGGACACTTGATCCTCAGTGTTTTGGAGGACAAGCAGCCTAGAAGGGTCACTAGGACTGTTGTTGCTTGATTTCCTTTGTACTCCTTTGTACTCCTTTGTACTCTCTCTCTCAACACTTAGTGGGGTTAGCCCTTAATGATATCATGCCTTTATGATAGCATATGAGAAAAGCATTGTCTACATCAATAGAGTGTTGTGTGAACATTAGGAACGTAGCCTTGAAATGGGAGTTAATTAAATGCTAATCTGATTATATAGAAACGAAGTATTAAGAAGACATTATGTAATTTGCTGGTCTATTTATTCAAACATTTATCGTTTAGTTTCCTCGCTAGGTCTCCACCAAGCTTTAAAAAACACACCCAAGACCCCCCTTCAAGATAAATGTGTACATTTTTCGGTAGGAAAATGTCCCGGTCGAATGCCGGTTCCTTTTGAAATTACAGGCTCGCTATCGACACCTAAATGGCACGAAAGGTGTTAATATTGAAAAAAAATGGAGCGAAAGGTTTAAAAATCGTCAAACTAATGAGGTGAACGTCTTGAAATCTCATAACTAATGGGGCTAATCATGAGGGAAATGGGGGTCCAGGCATGTCTGCCTGCCGAGATCGGAACCTCTCCGGGTGGTCGGGGGCTGGGGGAGTGCTGGAGGGACCTTGGTGACCCTGGTCTCTGGGCCTTCTCCTGGATAACCTAGATGTTTGTGAATTTGTGTTTTGTTATTGTGTGTTCGTTGTTTTCTGTTGTGTTTTGTGTTGTCCCTATTCTTGCTCTGTCTTGAGTGGCCACCCCCAGAAAAAATGTAAACAAACAAATACAATAATATAAAACATAAGACTAGAAACAGGAAAAGTGGGGCTTGGGCCTGAGCATATAGATAGAACACTTACTAATTTCTTTCTTAATACTATAATTTGACTATATTTGACTCTGGCAAGATATAATCATTTCAACAGGCTTGCACTCATCTTAGGACCTCCTGGAATCGTAGACGTATCAAATAAATTACCCCTTTGACTCTTACAGATACTCTCCAACATACAGTACTTATATAATCGCATAATAATAATTAGAATAAAGTGAAATAAAAATAATTGAATTCAAAAGTGAAAGCAAAATAATTGAATTCAAAAGTGAATGCAAAATAATTGAATTCAAAAGTGAATGCAAAATAATTGAATTCAAAAGGTAAAGAGAATGGATTCAAGTACAAAACAGCCACACTCCAAAACGGCCATGCTCCAAAACAGCCACACTCCAAAACGGTCACAACCAAAACGACCACACTCAAAAACGACCACACTCAAAAACGGCCACACTAAAAAACGGCCACACTCCAAAACAGCCACACTAAAAAACGGCCACAACCAAAATAGTCACACTACAAAACGGCCACATTCCAAAACGGTCACAACCACAACGGCCACAATGTTCTAACCTAACTTTACAAAATGTAACGTAACTCAACCTAATCTAACATAAATAAAACTAACCTAACCAATCCAAGCTTAGCGTAGCCTTCCCTAACTTAACCTAACCTAGCCTATGAGCTGCTTAGAGGATTGTTGCCGTTTGGGTTGCGGCCGTTTAAGGGAGGGGGGGGGGGGGGTGTTCCTGGACGTCTTTTCCCCTCATATTTAGCGCCATTAGTCTTGATATTTTTGGATATTCACCCCATTAGTTTGGTGATTTAATTACTTTTTCTTGTCGTTTAGGTGTCGATTTTGTCCTGGCGAGCGATAGCGAGCCTGCAATTTATTAGTAACTGGCCTTGCGACAGGGATATTTTTTTTCCGAAGACACAATTTTATCTCGTAAGAGGGACATGGGGGTATTGTTTTTAAGCTTGAGGACAAAAATAATAATAATAACTAATATTAACAAATATATACAAAAATGTCCCTTTAAAAGTGCGGCCGTTTTGACCTGGCTGGGACCACCTTAGTTTTATATATTATAATAATGTAGTGCGTGCGTTGGGCGGCTACTTCCTAACTTAAGGGGAGATTTCCACTAGAGGGATATTTTGTTGGACCCCTTTCTCCCTCATGCTTAGCCCCATTGCTTTTGAGATTTTAAGATGTTTGCCCCATTAGTTTGGCAATTTTAAGAACTTTCGCCCCATTTCTGTCAATTTTAAAGATTTAGGTGTTGATTTTTCCCCGGCGAGCGATAGCGAGCCTGTAATTTAAGAGGAACTGGCCTTCGGCCAGGACATTTTTCTACCGAAAAATGTACACATTTATCTTGAAAGGGGGTCTAGGGGGGGTAATTTTAAGCTTGATGGAGGTATAGTGAACAGACTAAAAACCTCCCCTTAAACCTTGGAGAGTTTGAAGGATTATGTCCCTGCTCTTACACGATCATAGGGATGATTAATTAACGTATCCTTGCCTGGGGCTTCTACCTCCTTAGACTCCAGGAACGCACGGCAGTTTTTTTTATAATATATATATATATATATATATATATATATATATATATATATATATATGTTAGTAAAGCCAGATAATACATTTTCTTTAATACATACGAGGTTGAAAGAAATGGCAATTTCTGCGTTGGAAATTTTATTATTCAAAGTTTCCAGGTCTCTGAGGAGTTTTCGCTGGGTGGCAGGAAGTAGATGAATGAGATGAGCAAAATTCATGGTGGTACAGGGTTACATAACACCTTACGAGCGGCCTATGCGGTTTATTTATGTGTACCGCACAGCGGGGTGTTTTTAGCCAAAATAGGGCTGTTTACGTGATCATTTTCATGCCTAAATAAGACCCAGAACGTAAAACAAGTACCTATCCCTGAAAGGGCATAAACAGAGCTTTCGAATGACACCATAACGATCCTTGTATGATGGATAGTTTTCTTGCAATAACCGTGCAACGCGAGTGCAAAAAGCAGGTAATTCGGTACTTTCAGTACATAATTGAGTATGTAGCGAGTGAGAGAGGGAGGAGGGAGCTGAGATTTGTGTCAGTAGGTTCGCCGCGGTGGTCTGGAGCAGTCATACGCTCGCTAGTCTCCTGCCACCACTTGTCTCTCTCTCAGCCACATTACGTGCTGAAATTGCCACTCGAGTTATGTCGAGCGCCGCCACATAGTCCAGCTTTATTTAACTCGACTTATGTTGCTCGCCGCTAAATAAGGGTTAATGTACATGATGATACAGGATATACGACGCGTTTCACTGGACAACCAGCATTATCAAGTAAGGAAAGAATGATATAAAAGGTAAACAGGAAGGGTATATATAGAGGGTGGAGGATCAGAGGAGGCGAAAATCAGGGGGAAAAAGTCTGCTATTGGTGGAGGGGTATTCTAGGAGTGCAAAAGGGAGAACCGCTTCACGCCGGCGCACTGGATGCGGGAAGGTGGTGGTCGGTTGGCGGGGTCAAAGCTGATTGGCTGCGTGTCGAAGGGCGTGGCCTAAGTTGCGTAGTACGTGTGGCGCCGGCAGAAGACGAAGCTGAAGGAGGTAGCGCGGGGGCTGCGTCGAGGGCACCGGGGGGCGAGGGGGTGTGTTAGGTCCTGTAGGATAGTGCCTTTTGGCAGAAGGAAGGATCTGAAGGTCCAGAGTTTGGTTGTTGATGTTAGGTTGTAAGGCTTGGATATATAAAGCTTCGAGTATAGGGAATCTCCTTGGGTCACTTTCTTTATCGAGTATGGTTGTGTGTTTCTCTAACTCGTTGCGTGTGAGGTGGGGGTGGTTAGGGGTGAGATAGTGGTCTTTGATGGCTCCAGCCTGAAGGTGAAGAGTTAACCGACGTGAAAGACGAGTCTGCGTCATGCCAATATAGGAATGAGGTCCACAGTCCTCATAATTACAGGTATGTTGGTAAATGACGTGATCGTCGGTCATCGGCTCTTTATCTTGGTGGAAGCTGGTTTGTTGCGGAGAACGAGGTTGGAGGTCTTGGGGGATTTGTAATAAATTATTAAGTTGATTTTGTTTTCCGGGTTGGTTGGGTGGACATGTTTGGAGATTATTTCTTTTAAGACGGCCTCGTCATTTTTGTGTTCAGAGGACATAAAATTGCGGTAGAAGATCTTAATTTCATTGGGGGGGTCAATGTTGCGAGGGCTTTGGGTGTACCATTTTTCAAGATGGTGGTTGATGGTGCTGGAGATGTCGGAGTTGGAGTATCCGTTATTCACTAAAACTTGGGATAGTCTTTCTACTTCCTGGTGGGTGTCGGCCCAGGTAGAGCAGTGCGTGAGGGCTCTCCTTACATAAGCGGAGATGGAGGATAGAAGATAACGGCGGGGGCATTCACTATCGCCGTTGAGGCATTGTCCCGTGTTAGTAGGTTTAGTGTAGACGGTGGTTTTGAACCCATGGTCGTTTAGAGCTACGAGGATGTCGAGGAAGGGGAGTTGTCCATTGTTTGATTTTTCAAAGGTGAAGTTAAGTCCGGAGGAGGTCATGAAGCGACGCTGGAGTTCCTGTAGTTCGTGGAGGTAGTTCGTTGTTGTTGTTGTTGCTGTTCCCCAAGCTGCCTGGCCGAACAGCCCCAAGGCCCCGAGCGTAGTTCGTTTTCGCCTCCTCTGATCCTCCACCCTCTTATATATACCCTTCCTGTTTACCTTTTATATCATTCTTTCCTTACTTGATAATGCTGGTTGTCCAGTGAAACGCGTCGTATATCCTGTATCATCGTGTACATTAATGTAACCCTGTACCACCATGAATTTTGCTCATCTCATTCATCTACTTCCTGCCACCCAGCGAAAACTCAGAGACCTGGAAACTTTGAATAATAAAATTTCCAACGCAGAAATTGCCATTTCTTTCAACTTCGTATGTATTAAAGAATATATATATATATATATATATATATATATATATATATGTAAAAGTAGGCAGTATGTTTTCATTGAGGCAAAATTTATTAAAGACAAGGCATATTTGTTTTTTACTTGTTTTTTCAATATTTCTCACTGTATGTATGATTTCATTATTCAAATGATATATTAAGTTTCCAAAGTTCATTATTATTTTCAATTAGGTGTTGTTTGTAAAAACAAGTAAAAAGTTAGTAAAAAAAATATGCCTTGGTCTTTAACACCTTACGAGCGGCCTATGCGGTTTATTTATATGTACCGCCCAGCGGGGTGTTTTTAGCCAAAATAGGGCTGTTTACGTGATCATTTTCATGCCTAAATAAGACCCAGAACGTAAAACAAGTATCTATCCCTGAAAGGGCATAAACAGAGCTTTCGAATGACACCATAACGATCCTTTTATGATGGCTAGTTTTCTTGCAATAACCGTGCAACGCGAGTGCAAAAAGCATGTAATTAGGCACTTTCCCATACAATTCCGTATAGCGAGTGAGAGAGGGAGGAGGAGTGAGATTCGTGTCAGTCGGTTCGCCGCGGTGGTCTGGAGCAGTCATACGCTCGCTACTCTCCTGCCACCACTTCTCTCTCTCTCTCAGCAACATTACGTGCTGAAATTGCCACACGACCTATGTCGAGCGCCGCCACATAGTCCAGCTTTATTTAAACTCGATATGTTTCGCTAATTAAGGGTTAATATATATATATATATATATATATATATATGTTGTAATAAAACACTTATTGGTTACCTTCAATTGTACCATATCCTTAACCCCTTCAAGGTGGTGATGATTTGTTTACATTTATTCAGGTTATTTTTCGTCCTAGACTGGAAATTAATATGTTAAAGAAAGTGTTAGATATACTCCCAAGTAACCCCACCACACTGATGTGGTTATATTCAGTTATCATTATACTGAGGTACACTGTAAATACCAACTTGTCATACATATAAAGTAGGTGTCTAGAATTACAGGGTTTAAATAGTCAGGGGTAACAAGATTTAAACGGAGGTATAAAATTCATGGTGGTGATTATATTCTTAGTTTAAGGGGGGTGACCTGATTTTTGTTATTTCTGTCCTTTTCTCGCTTTCTCTGGCTTGTATCCATTCGGCCCCATTCAGCCAACTATTTTAAGACGCTTATCCCCATCTAGGTGTCGATTTCTTCCTGGCGAGCGATAGCGAGCCAGCATTATATGAAGAAATCCGGCTTCGCCGGAGAAATGTTTCTATCGAAAAATGTACAAATTTAGCCTGCTGTCAAACAAAAATAAAAAATATGCTCGCTTGCTACCGCTCACCAGTAAAAAATTGACACCTGGATGGGGATAAACGTCTTAAAACAGTAGGCTGAATGGGGCCAAATGGATACAAGCCAGAGAAAGATAGAAAAGGACAGAACAAAAACAGGTCACCCCCCCTTAAAGACCGATTATCTAGTCACACTGAACAGCCAATTCCAGTCATTTCATACACAGGTGAGAACAAGTAATATTCAGCTTCATGTGACTATAGTCGGATTCTGTTCAGCTAACGATACACTGCAATGGCCTCTCCTTACTTACTTAGCTATTACGAAGACAATGTGGTGATATATATTGTCAATGATGATAACTTGGTAATTATAGGATACAGCGACCCAGAAGTTTCATATTTGTTCAGAAACTATTGATAAATCAGCAATAGAGGGATTAATTTTACCCTCAGCTGGCAAAAAACAGACATATAGTACTTGCAGTGTAGGACCTCATATAGTACTTGCAGTGTAGGACCTCCTATAGTACTTGCAGTGTAGGACCTCATATAGTACTTGCAGTGTAGGACCTCATATAGTACTTGCAGTGTAGGACCTCATATAGTACTTGCAGTGTAGGACCTCATATAGTACTTGCAGTGTAGGACCTCATATAGTACTTGCAGTGTAGGACCTCATATAGTACTTGCAGTGTAGGACCTCATATAGTACTTGCAGTGTAGGACCTCATATAGTACTTGCAGTGTAGGACCTCATATAGTACTTGCAGTGTAGGACCTCATATAGTACTTGCAGTGTAGGACCTCATATAGTACTTGCAGTGTAGGACCTCATATAGTACTTGCAGTGTAGGACCTCATATAGTACTTGCAGTGTAGGACCTCATATAGTACTTGCAGTGTAGGACCTCATATAGTACTTGCAGTGTAGGACCTCATATAGTACTTGCAGTGTAGGACCTCATATAGTACTTGCAGTGTAGGACCTCATATAGTACTTGCAGTGTAGGACCTCATATAGTACTTGCAGTGTAGGACCTCATATAGTACTTGCAGTGTAGGACCTCATATAGTACTTGCAGTGTAGGACCTCATATAGTACTTGCAGTGTAGGACCTCATATAGTACTTGCAGTGTAGGACCTCATATAGTACTTGCAGTGTAGGACCTCATATAGTACTTGCAGTGTAGGACCTCATATAGTACTTGCAGTGTAGGACCTCATATAGTACTTGCAGTGTAGGACCTCATATAGTACTTGCAGTGTAGGACCTCATATAGTACTTGCAGTGTAGGACCTCATATAGTACTTTCAGTGTAGGACCTCATATAGTACTTGCAGTGTAGGACCTCATATAGTACTTGCAGTGTAGGACCTCATATAGTACTTGCAGTGTAGGACCTCATATAGTACTTGCAGTGTAGGACCTCATATAGTACTTGCAGTGTAGGACCTCATATAGTACTTGCAGTGTAGGATCTCATATAGTACTTTCAGTGTAGGACCTCATATAGTACTTGCAGTGTAGGACCTCATATAGTCAAGGAGTTAATTACATTATTGTAGATCATTAAATAAGTTGCCTCGGCGATTCATTTGCGAGATTACGGCGTCTGACAATAGATAGAGAGATTATTATCTCCTTTTTATTCCTAATGTTCGTTTTAACACTAAATTACTTTTTCTGTAATAATAAACACACCATTCTAGTTGCACAAACGACCATTAGTAGTGGTGTTTCTACCGTTTCTTTAAGCGGAGGTTTTTAGTTTGTTTTCTACTCCTCCAGCAATCTTAAAATTTCACCCCCTTGACCCTCTTTCAAGATAAATTTGTACATTTTTCGGTTGAAAAATTTCCCGGCTGAAAGCCGGTTTCTCTTATATTACAGGCTCGCTATCGCTCGCCAAGATAAATTCGACACCTAAATGGCACGAAAGGTCTTAAAATTGACAGAAATGGGTCGAAAGTTCTTAAAATCGTCAAAATAATGGTGCGAACGTCTTAAAATCTCAAAAGCAATGGGGCTAGACATGAGGGAGAAAGGGGCCAAGAAAAAAGTCCCTCAAGTGGAAATCTCCCCTTAATTAATGTATCTCTCTCTCTCTCTCTCTCTCTCTCAGTACAAGTGCATATTTGTGTGTTTTATATTATTAGGGTTGACGTAAGATGATATAATTAAGCTTAAGCTGATTAAGCTTAGGATATTATTCCAAAGGACCCCCTTCAAACTACCCCCCCCCCCACCCTTTATTTTACAGACCTCTTTCAAGCTAAATTATGTCCATCTCTCCAGACAAAAGCCATTGTCTATTCAATTTCAGGCTCGCTGTCGCTTGCCAGGAAAAACAAATCGACACTTGAATGGGGTGTAGTGTCATATAATTACCAAAGAAATTAGATGAAACGTCTTAGAACTTTCGAACTTATCTAGTGAAACCAAGAAGGATCCGAAAAGACCCGCCACGCACTACACATAGCGTTAACCCTTTCTATACCGGCGACGTCTAGTGTGTGGTAACCTTCCTAAGATACTGTGATCAAAATCTCTAGTGCCCCTTCACTTTCTCATCTCTCTCTCTCTCTCTCTCTCCAGTTAGCATCTTCTTCTTTCATTTGTATAGTAATTTTCCTTGAGTTCTTGACGTATTTTTTAGTTTGTCTCACGTTCATCTTGACCAATACAACGTATTTCTCACTTGCTCCCAATCTCTCTCTTACGCTCTCTCTCTCTCTCTCTCTCTCTCTCTCTCTTTTCCACCCCTGGCTCTCTTTCACCTCCCTATCAGCCCCAGACAGTCCCTCCCCAGAGAGCAGATGTAATAAAATCAAGTTGTGAGCGGCCAATACTGCAAGGGATACAAGGATATATTGACCTTCAGTACCCCCAATACTTCACCCACCCACCCTGCCTCCCTCCTTATTCAATACCCCTAATACTTCCCCCCCCCCCTCCCTCCTTACCCATCATTCAGTACCCCCAATAATTCACCCCCTCCCTCCCTCCTTACCCATCATTCAGTACCTCCAATACTTCACTCCCTCCCTCCTTACCCATCATTCAGTACCTCCAATACTTCACTCCCTCCCTCCTTACCCATCATTCAGTACCTCCAATACTTCACCCCCCTCCCTCTTTAGCCATCATTAAGTACCTCCAATACTTCACCCCCCCTCCCTCCTTACCCATCATTCAGTACCTCCAATACTTCACCCCCCCTTCTTACCCAGCATTCAGTACCCCCAATACTTCACCCCCCTCCCTCCCTCCTTACCCATCATTCAGTACCCCCAATACCTCCCCCCTCCCCCCCTCCTTACCCATCATTCAGTACCCCCAATACTTCACCCCCCCTCCCTCCTTACCCATCATTCAGTACCCCCAATATTTCACCCCCCCCTCCCTCTTTAGCCATCATTAAGTACCCCCAATACTTCACCCCCTCCCTCCCTCCTTACCCTTCATTCAGTGCCCCCAATACCTCCCCCCTCCCCCCCTCCTTACCCATCATTCAGTACACCCAATACTTCACCCCCTCCCTCCCTCCTTACCCATCATTCAGTACCCCCAATACTTCACCCCTCCCCCCCTCCTTACCCATCATTCAGTACCACCAATACTTCACCCCCTCCCTCCCTCCCTCCTTACCCATCATTCAGTACCTCCAATACTTCACTCCCCCCCCCCTCCCCCCCTCCTTACCCATCATTCAGTACCTCCAATACTTCACCCCCCCCCCTCCCTCCTTACCCATCATTCAGTACCTCCAATACTTCACCCCCTCCCTCCCTCCTTACCCATCATTCAGTACCTCCAATACTTCACTCCCTCCCTCCCTCCTTACCCATCATTCAGTACCTCCAATACTTCACTCCCTCCCTCCTTACCCATCATTCAGTACCTCCAATACTTCACCCCTCCCCCCCTCCTTACCCATCATTCAGTACCTCCAATACCTCACCCCTCCCTCCCTCCTTACCCATCATTCAGTACCTCCAATACTTCACCCCTCCCTCCCTCCTTACCCATCATTCAGTACCTCCAATACTTCACCCCCTCCCTCCCTCCTTACCCATCATTCAGTACCTCCAATACTTCACCCCTCCCCCCCTCCTTACCCCTATTTTTATACTTTTCTCTACCTCTTTCTACCTTGCCCATCCTCTTGAGAGGGGGAGATGGTGGGGGAGGGGCTATTCTTGACATGATTGGTATTACCTGGTTGTAGTTGACCGAGTTTACTTTTAAAATATTATGTAATATGAATTAAGCTTAACCCTTTTCTAATGATATGTTTTTAATAAGATAGTTCTTAACCTCTTCACTGTGAAGGGTCTTCCCTAACCTAATTATAATGACATAATCTTAGGTAGATTATAATGACTAAATGTCTTATCATAATGATGGCAGAGGAAATCTAACCTGAATTTAGGAGACTTATTTTAATATTGTATCTATCTATCTATTTATTGCCCGCCCCCTAACTCACGTTAAGGGGAGATGTCCACTGGAGGGATTTTTTTTCTTGACTCCTTTCTCCCTCATGTTTAGCCCCATTGTTTTTCTAATTATAAGACTTTTGCCCCATTATTTTTACTATTTAAAGAACTTTCAATCCATTTCTCTGTCAATTTTAAAACCTTTCGTGCCACTTAGGTGTCGATTTTATCCTGGCGAGCGATAGCGAGCCTGTAATTTAAGAGGAACCGGCTTTGAGCCGGGACATTTTTCTACCGAAAAATGTACAAATTTATCTTGAAAGGGGCTCAAGGGGGTGTAATCTTAAGCTTGAAGGATATCTAGGGACCAAACTAAAAACCTCCCCTTAAGGGTGGCTATACACAAAACGCCCCAGCTGCACGTATTCCCCATGAGAACAATCCGTGCCAGTTTGTGAAGGACTTACAGGACTGAACACTCAACTTTGGGATCGTCCGACTCAGAGGCCTTCTATATATTTTTAGCACATTTTCTACAGTGGTGGGCGGCTAGTCCATCCACCAACCTGTTTTACCCTTAGGTAAGCAGTAATTAAGATTTAGTTAAGGTTGTCTCCTCTAGATGGGTTACCGACCAAGGCTGACGAGTCCCATCCACCCGGATTTGTATAAGGTTGTCTCCCCTAGATGGGTTGCCGACCAAGGCTGACAAGTCCCATCCACCCGGATTTGTATAAGGTTGTCTCCCCTAGATGGGTTGCCGACCAAGGCTGACGAGTCCCATCCACCCGTAATATTGTATAGTTATAATTCTTGTACAGTAATTTATGTTATTTATGTGTGGACCATACTTTAAGTAAGCTGCAAAAGAACGAGTTAGGTAAACTATTTTCAGTGTGTGTAAATTCACTTCATTACTTCTATTGTCAGTCAGTGAGACTCGAACCCGTCAACCTAGCCACCTTTAAATTGGATATTTTGTTTTATCCAAACGAAAGTAAAGGGTTGACCGGTCACCAGTTTATACTTATTCAACTAAAGCTTTCGCCCTTATAGATCATTCCCAAGATAAGCAACATTGTCTGAAGTTAACTAAATTACCTAACTAGTCAATAGCCAAATACAAGTAACCTTATCCTATTTGTGCATAGTACACGAATATGAAAAATGGACTGGATATCACTGAACTCCGTTCAAAGTAACGTTGCAGAAAATCTTCACCTCCTAAATATATAATTTGATGAATGTGATTGGTTGCCATTAGTGTGTGGAGTGGCTCCTGAAGTTGAATAATGAAGAACTTATATTTTATTCTAAAGATGAAAATATATTAAACTATCCTAAAGTTGAATAATAAATTACTCATATTTTATTCTAAAGATGAAAATATAAGAACATAAGAACATAAGAAAATGGGAGTCTGCAGAAAGCCGATTAGCCTAAGCAAGGCAGATCCCTGTCCCACACAACCCCAAATCAATTACAAAGCCCAATTATAGGCTCCACACTCTAATACCATGAGGATCATCTTACCAAAACGGTTAAGAGATTAACGCAGGATTATGGGAGTCTGCAGAGCGCTGATTGGCCCAACCCGGCTGATCCCCCTTCACACCCAACCCTTCTCGTCCATATGCTTATCCAATTTTATCTTAAAGCTCCCTACAGTTTTAGATCCCACTATAGCACTTGGTAGTCCATTCCACCCATTTACAACTCTGTTACCAAACCAATATTTGCCTATATCTTTTCTGAAACGAAATTTTTCTAATTTGAAACCATTGGTACGAGTTCTTTCGCTATCACTGAGCTTTAGTACATTTGTCATGTCCCCTTTGTTAATCCCACTAACCCACTTGAACACCTCTATCATATCCCCTCTAACTCTGCGTCTCTCTAACGAATGTAAACCTAATTTCTTCAACCTTTCTTCATACGGAAGATTTCTAATATTATGGATCATTTTTGTCATTCTACGCTGTACTCTCTCCAATGAATCTATGTCCATTCTGTAATAAGGACACCAAAATTGGACAGCATAATCCATATGGGGTCTCACTAATGACAAGTAAAGTTTTAAGATAACATCAGCAGTTCTGTTACTCACACTCCTAGAGATGAACCCGAGAATCCTGTTTGCCTTATTACGAACGCCTATACACTGTTTTCTAGGCTTCAAATCATTGCTAACAAACACACCTAGATCTTTCTCGCAGTCTGAATTTTCTAATTCTAAATTAGCTAGTTTATATTTAAAATTTGTTTGCATCTTCCCTATCTTTAATACCTTGCATTTGTCAATGTTAAACTTCATCTGCCAATTTACTGACCATTCATGTAAGGTATCTAGATCCCTTTGGAGGCACTCTATATCGCTATCTGAATCAATTGATCTCCCCATTTTAGTATCGTCTGCGAATTTACTTATCCTACTAGTTATACCTAAATCTAGGTCATTTATGTATATAAGAAACAACAGGGGACCTAATACCGATCCCTGGGGGACACCACTTTTGACTGCTCCCCACTCTGACTTGGTACCATTTATGCTGACTCTCTGTTTCCTACCAATTAGCCATGACCTAATCCATCCCAACAACGCCCCACCTATTCCATGTGCCTCAACCTTTCTCATCAATCTCTCATGAGGGACTCTGTCGAAAGCTTTACTGAAATATAAATATATAATATCGTATGCCTTGTCATTATCTACTGCTTCATATACCTCTGAGAAAAAACTAAGCAAATTAGTAAGGCAAGAACGTCCCTGAGTGAATCCATGCTGAGAAGAATTGATTAAGTTAAATGTTTCTAAGTGGTTTCTCATTTTCCTAGCAATAATTGACTCTAGTAGCTTTCCTATGATTGAAGTGAGACTAATGGGACGGTAATTGGATGCTATTGATTTATCACCTTTTTTGAAAATCGGAACTACATTTGCAAGCTTCCAAGCTTCTGGAACTATACCCGTTTCTAATGAATTGTTAAAAAGAAATGTTAATGGGTAACTTAACTCATCTCTGCATTCTTTTAATACTCTGGCATATACCTCATCGGGACCAGGCGATTTCTGAGGTTTCAGTCTGTCAATTTCCTTAAGCACATCATTTCTACTTATAGTAACCGTACTTAACCTATTTTCTATACTATCGCTATATACCTTACGGACTTCTGGAATCTGTGCCAAATTTTCATTAGTGAAAACGGATAGAAACTGACTATTTAATGTACTGCACATTTCTAAATAATTTTCTGTCATTTCTCTTATAGAAGTTTTAAGGGGGCCTATTTTATCTCTAACTTTAGATTTATATAGCTGGTAAAAAGCCTTAGGGTTATTTTTTGAGTCATTGGCTATCCTGATTTCATAATTTCTTTTGTCTGTCCTTATACATTTTTTAACCTCTCTTGATAGATTCTGATAGTAAGCAAGTAGGTGAATTTCGCCTTTCTTAATTTTTCGATATATTCCTCTCTTTTTTCCTAGAAGGTCTAATAGTCTATTATTCATCCATTTTGGGTTGGTTCTGTGTTGATCTAAATTTTCTTTTGGGGATATATTTATTTTGCGCATTGTGGAGTGAAGAAATAAAATTATTATATGTAGCTGTCAAATTATCCTGAGTTAAGACAGGTATCTGAGAGAGAGTATGTTCATTAGCGCACCTGGGTCCACTTAATAGTTTAACCATAGGATCGACTCTTAAGGCTCGTCTTTATCCACCATAATTGGCTTTTCTGAAATCTGGGATAAGTGTCGTATTCTCTTTAGCCTTTCCTGTCCATTGTATGATAAAATAAATTGATTTATGATCACTATTTCCTAGTTGGTCTCCTATCTCTACATTATTTATCATTTGTTCATTATTACTGAGAACTAAATCGAGGATATTATTACCTCTAGTAGGCGAGTCTATGAATTGAAATAAAAAACTATCCTGTACCGCCTCAATAAACTCTTTTGAATCTGAGTCGCCGATTTGATGCTGCCAATCAATATTCGGAAAATTAAAATCCCCCATAATACACACATTGCTAAACCTTGATGCTATTTTCACTTCCTGCCATAAAGCTGTACCTTCGTTTCTACTCATATTTGGTGGTCTATAAATAACTCCAATAATTATGGTCTCACTACCTTCGCTAACCTCAACCCAAACACTTTCGTTATCAGTATTTAGTCTAATACCTGATTTAATACAGCTTTTTAAAGAACTCCTGACAAAAACTGCTATTCCGCCGCCCCTCCTACTTGTTCGGTCGCGTTTAAACAAACTATATCCTGGTATATGGAATTCTGCTAAAAATGTCTTGATTCTGTATTAATCCATGTTTCAGTCAGTGCTATAATGTCTATATTTTCGTTGCTAACAAGTGCTCTAAGTTCATCCATTTTGTTACATAAACTCCTACAGTTTGTATAATATAATCGCAATGAATTTATTTTACTGGTATCGGATTTACCTTTATTTCTAACTGAATTCCCATCTTCTGTTACACCTTCAATATTTCTACTAGCAGTACAATTAAAATCCTGTGACTGATATTTTCTATTCCTATCTGATGTACCAGTACGGCAATTTACCCTATCTAGACAATTATTCTTACTCATATTCTCAGGCTTTATTTTCAGCGAAACCCCGCGACAATCCTATCTAATGACCTAGCTAAATTTGCCACCCCTAGCCGAGAAAGATGAACCCCGTCCTGTGCGTACAACTGATTTTTACCATAGAAACGGGTCCAGTTATCAAGGAATGGTATTGCATTTGCATTACAGTATTTTTCCAGCCGACAATTGATACCAATTGCCCTAGATGACCATTCCTTGCTGACCCCTCTCCGTGGCAAGATACTGTGTACTACAGGTATGCCTCCCTTCCTCCTAACTTTATCTAACACCTCCCTGTACTGCCGGAGCAGTACTTCCGTCCTACCTTTACCAACATCATTGCTCCCTGTACTGAGACAGATAATGGGGCTATCTCCAATATCTTTCATGATGTAATCAATTTCCTCTAACACCTTCCCAACCCCGGCACCAGGCAGACAGACAAGCTTCCTAATATCAGTACAGGTGGACCTAGCTAAGTGTCTGACCATGGAGTCCCCAACAATTGAGAAGGACTTGCCTCTCCTTGTCGATGACTTGGTAGCAGCTGCGGCAGCGGCAGGAACTCCTGGGGCAGCAGTTGAAGGTACTCCTGGGGGGGCAGCAGTCACAGCATTCCCTGTTGGAGGCAACTTACTTACCTTTCTCCTGGTTTCCTCGCCGAAGGAAGCACTCGCAGCCTCACCATCACATTCGTCATCCAAGGTGATGAACTTGTTGCTGAGGGCAACTGGCCGCCGTAGAAATTTGCAGGTTGTTGCACTTGTTGGAACAACTGTCCAGGGAGCATCACGATCCCTAACAGCAGTTGCACTATCCTCACTTTTCTTGTCAGCCAAAGTCAGCTTTAAGGCCAAATTCTCGTCTTTGAGAGACTGCACCTCTCTCTCCACATTTTCCATCCTTTCTTGCAAAGCAAGACAAAGCTGGAGAATATGAGAGGAGGTAGCAATCTCGTCAACACCAGCCATTTTAAGAAAGCGTTAATACTATCACCACACTATGGGCAAAGATAATTCACTGGGAGTCACTAGGGACAGGTCCTCACTCAGCAAAGGTCAGGCAGATGAAACCGACAGAACTGTACTGGACACAACAGAACTGTACTGGAATATGTTAAAACTATTAAGGCGTAGGCGTGAGCAGGAGTGGGTAATTCCTTACCAAGCTAGTATATAATTATGAACTGATTATAAAACAAATAATTGGAATTAATTGGCCAAACCTAACTTAAACTGAATCTCATCTGAGGTTGTTTCAAATTAACTTTACATTATTATTTTCTTTGTGTCAATCACACTTTGTTGTTTGAATAGAATTTTTTTTCAAATAATGTTAATGTCTATTCTAGTTTATATACCTTCTTCCTGTATTCTCAAGATACGTTTACTTTAAGATGTCAGCTAAACATATCTCTGAACGTTAATCAATTCCGTATGCTCTCTCTCTCTCTCTCTCTCTCTCTCTCTCTCTCTCTCTCTCTCTCTCTCTCTCTCTCTCTCTCTCTCTCTCTCTCGTCTGGCGACCAGGAGGATCGGAACTTCTGAGTGGTCAATTCAAACTCACAACTTTTTTTAAGGGGCGGGATTGAGGCTAAGGCGAGTGTCAAGGGGAGATATTGTAGGGTTCTTGGGTTTGTATGTGGGGGGTCGGGGGGTTGTATGTGAGGGGGGGGGGGGTTGTAGGAGGGGGTTGTAGTGTTTATTGTAATGGGGTGAAGGTGAATGAGGCTGAGGCGAGTGTCAAGGGGAGATATTGTAGGGTTCTTGGGGTTGTATGCGGGGGGGGGGGGGTTTGTAGGAGGGGGTTGTAGTGTTTATTGTAATGGGGTGAAGGTGAATGAGGCTAAGGCGAGTGTCAAGGGGAGATATTGTAGGGTTCTTTGTGGGGGGACTGTTGTATGGGGGGGGGGGGGGGGAGTGGTTGTAGGGTTTATTGTAATGGCTGTTTTAGGTGAGATAGTGTTTTTTGTTTTCTATGTGAGTGAGGGAGACAAAAGGCATAACTTCCTGTAGCGAGTGCCTTCCCCAGAGTTGAAAGATTGACAGGGCCAAAATCAAGGGACGTTCGAGCCAAAATGCCAGGACACACAGAGTTTGAAGCAAATTAAGTCATAGGAAGAGGGAAAGACTGATTCTGGGAGAGACTTCCAGAGCTCAGCTGTTGAATAGAAGAAAGACTGAGAATAAGGTTTCACTCTTGGGTTGGCGAGTTGCACAGAATAGGGGTGGGATTGTGTTGCAAGATGTGTACCACATGCCTCACGTAGAGGAGGTGGTATACAATGGGAGAGCTCTGAGGAACATTGATTATTGTAGAAGCGATAGAATAGCGAGAGAGATGCAACATTGCGGCGAAGAGAGAGAGAGACTGCAGGGAGTTGGTGAGTGGACGGAAATTAATGATACAAAAGGCCTTCCTTTCTACTTTCTCTAGAAGTGCGGTATGAGAAGATCCTCCCCACACATGTGAACAATACTCAATACAAGGACGCACTGTGCCCCTGTACAGAGCAAGAAGTTGTGCAGGGGTAAAGAACCCCTTGAGGCAGTTGAGCACACCCAGCTTCAGGGAGGCTGCCTTAGCAAGATTGGTAATATGGTCCTTCCAAGTGAGAGTAGAAGAAAAAGAGACACCAAGAATATTGAGAGAAGATGAAGGATTTATTTTTGTATTGTTGAAGAATAAGGGATAGTCCTCTGGGAGTTCCTGAAGGGTAGTGCGATGGAGAAATTGGGTTTTGGAAACATTAAAGGCAACAAGGTTTTCTCTGCCCCAATTGGAAATAGTAGTTAGATCAGAAGATAATTGTTGTATGGCTGCATTACGTTTGTTTTTGAGGGATTGCTGGCTGGGGCGCTCTGGAAAACTAATAGAGTAGTTTAACCCTCCTCTAGCGGGTGCTCTGTGGCCGTTTTGGGCCTTTCTGGGCCGTTCTGACTGCTATATCAACCATCAGTATGAAAGGAACTGTATTGCGCCGAAAACTAGGTGGAAATCGCTACACAATGACGCCACATACAGCTACGTAGCACTCGTGGAGCACTGACAGTGTTACCTCGAAGATGGAAGTTTAGCTGATTTTGCTACCTTGCTCACTTTTAGCGAACTATTGGTTACACTGTCATCCTCCCGCGCGGTGGGGGAACTGGAGTTAGTGTGGGCCGGGAGGCCACAGATGTCGGACGTATGGATCATTACTATCCCACCCATTTTCACTCGATTTCCACCCTTTTTTCACCCGTTTTTTGCCAGTTTTTTCAACACGACTTATGTGGTGAGCCGCTTTTTAAGGGTTAAGGTAGAGTCGTCTGTGAGTGAATGGATGGGACTGGAGGTGCAGTAGAGAAAATAATTTTGAAAATTAGAAAGAGAACGGGAGTTAGGAGAGAGCCCTGAGGAACACCAGAGTTGATAGGAAGAGGAAGTGAGCGATGGCCCTCCACATCCGCAGCTATTGATGGTTGTAAGTGTAAGAAAATATAAGTGTCACAGTCGTTAGCTTGGGGGTTTTAGTTATGGAGGTAGTGAGAAGGTTGCAGTTGTGAAGGTTTAAGAGTGGGGGTTGTAAGTTTGGGGGTTGCAAGCGAGAAGGTTTGCAAGTGTGTGGGTTGCAATTACGGAGTTTGTAAATATGATATTGTAAATATGATATTGTAAATTTAGGGGCAGGTGTAAATCTGATGTAGTAAGAAAGTTTGTACAGTCAACATTAATAACTGCCTTCGTGGTGTTATGCATAAGGTGTTGATATTCGGTGTGAGCGTCCTGGGTTCGAATCCACGGACTGCCACATGTGTTTGTAATATTTCATTAATCGATTTTAGGAGTAGAGTTGGTTGTTGGATAGAACATAATAATTTCACCACAATGTTGATGAAAATTTGTTTGAAAACTAGAGAGACAGAGAGACAGAGAGAGAGGGAGGCTGAACCTTTGACCCCCAAGTCAGCCTGTATAAGAGAATGTGTTTCTGGCATTATACCATCTTATTACCCATGGAAATACTAAGACTCGCTGAATAAAATCAGATCTCTATATGCGTGCGAGCGCAGAATTTCATTGTACTATTTGTAAAATCATCTAGTCACTGAAAAATTTTCAAATTTCCCGCAATTTTTGCATGGAGTATCCTACAAGCATCCCCTACAATGTAACGTTCTCGCTTTCCCATATTGAATAATAGAAGGTGCTGAAAAAAATATATTATATAATTATTTTTGGGGTACAGCTGATTTCGACATGAAATTGGTCAAATCTCGGATTTTGTCGGCGAAACGGCCATTATTAGAACAGACAGGCGTTCCTATATACCCCTATTTATAGTGTGTAGAAGGGGAATGAATTTGAGCAATACAAAAAAATGTAGATAGACTCGGAAGTGCCAATATATGATTGCTGGCACACAAAATTCTTAGATTATCACACACCAAAATCCATTTTGGGGGAGAATGAATTAGTTTGGCCTCCTAGAAAGCATTTTCTATCACAGCGCGGTCATAGAGGGTGGAGTTTTATGGCAAACTAAATTAAAATTTAGTGAGTAAGTAGACTTGAATAAATATTAAAAACAAATTTGTTACCAAAATCCATGATATTGGGGTCCCCAGAGGGGGGGGGGGGGGCTACAGATGTCATATGGGTGTTTATGCCCCCATATGATCATTTCTATTGCTTACAGAAGCCCTTTAGACAAAAGACACAAAACAATATATTTTGGTGGCTGAAGGCAAAAAATCTAGTTTTTTGGGGGCGTGGGCGAACCCCCACCCCGGGGGGTTATGGATGCGATATGTTTTTTTGTTCCCTCCTATGCTATTCTCCTATGTTGAAAGAAGCATTTTAGAACAAGAACAAAAAAAAATGAAATTTTGACTTCTGGGCTCAGCAGAGGTTCAGCCTTCCATTTCGACAACATTTCGACGTGAAACCAATGTATTATAACCTATTCCAAATAAGTGGTGACCGGTCAACTCAACCAGTAGACCATTTCAACCAGTAGCTCTCAACCAGTACCAAATCAACCAATACGGTTAGGTTAGGTTAGTACTATATTTTGGCACTGGTTTGGTTGGTCTGGGTTAATTTGGCACTGGTTGAAATGGTCTACTGGTTGAGATGACATGGAACCCAAATAAGTAGACCCAAACTCTTTAACATTAACCTCTGTAACTCACAAACGACTAGAGTAATCGAGCATACATTTTTACCATTACGGAAGGTTCAACCAGGGAGTATGTGTGGAAATTTACCGTTCATTTGTTCTTGTTTTGTTTTATTAGTGATAGAGGTTAAGTTAATGATATATGGACTACCTATTTGAAACAGGGTATAGTCACGGGCTATTTAAAACACTTCAGGTTCTTAAAGAAATTGCAGTAACCTAAAATATATACAGTTTATGAACAACATTATTAGCGAATTATTGATATTGATTGTATGTTCAGTTGTAAGTGGGTTTGTAGGTGGGGGCTGAAGTAGAGTGTTGTCAGTATAATTAGATTAGGTTTTTAAAAGGTTTTATTTAACTCAGGCGACCCCTGGTGGGGTATATTAATACATAAATTACGACTATATTTGTTCAAAGACAACACACGCATTATATAAACCGTCTACACAAACAATAAGAACAACAAATAAAACTTAAAATGGACTGTAATTTCTCTAATAATGTTAACTAAATTAAACATCACCGATAATGTATGACAATTAGATAGATCCCGTATTTTATTAGCGTTGACATTATTATAAACAAAATATATATATATATATATATTTCCTTGTGGCTTGGTTAGATAAGCAAAAACTGGATTTCATCATGAATTATCATTCTCGTTACATAAATTACAAACTCAGTCTTTCAGAGCAATGTTTTTATATCTTCTGGACTCCGAAAACCAGTCTCCCCATATATCATATTCACATTGGTCAGTAAAATTTCTAAAATTTAGTAAAATTTAAGACAATGATGGTGAAGAACCACATAGGCTGCAACAGTAGCGGGCAAAGACACAGTAACGGAGGAAGTACTCGAGTTTATTTAACGTTTCACCATGAAGGCTTCTTCAGTAGCCTCCACAGCGAAACGTTGAATTAACTTAGGTCCTTACTCTGTTAATGTGTTTATATTTACAAGACAATAACAATATCCACTTGCCAAATTAAAGCAATACAAACTACTGTACCTTGCAGTCCACACAGCACTGTGCACTCCATCCCGGTAGACCGCTTCCCATCTGGGTACTGTGACAAACCGAAATACAAATCAGCCAAGATATTCTCGCACGTGTAGTTTTCATTTACAACTAAGTTAGATTTAATTGCTAATATAAAGTAATATAACTTATTTTGTAAGTTATATTACTTTATATTAGCAATTAAATCTAACTTAATTGCTGATGTGGCGGCGTCTACGCCGTGGGACCACCTCCCGGAGCTGCCAACCGCGGATGGCTGCCGACCCTCCACGGCCGGAAACAAGATCAAGGACCAGTGGAGGACAACCGGATGCCGGCCGCGGGGAGCAGTTTCGGGAGCCAAACCGTCACAACTATCCCCTGCCCCCTCCCTGGGGGCACGGGTCCTTGGAGCGGCTTCGGTCGCGCCGGGAATTTCCACACCTCTCACACCACACACATCACACAGTTTTTCCTACACCGAGAAATGACTCTCCGGCTGTCATTTCTCGAATATTTCTTCTAGCCGGAGACATTGAGAGCAACCCAGGACCCACGTACACATACATATGTCCAACTTGCTCAAAACCCATCACTTCGAGTCGCCACACTAAGGGTTCAGTTCTCTGCAATTCATGCAGGAATTGGACCCACTTCACCTGTACAACACTTGCCTCCAAGAAACACTACACGAACACCTGGACATGTTCCTCATGCCCCTCCCTCTCCCAGTCAAATCCCTCGCCTAAAACCCGTCCACCTCTCCTCCCCAACCCACCTAGCCTTCCCATATCATCCACTCCCCCCCCCCCCCCCTAAAACCCGTCCACCTCTCCTCCCTAACCCACCTAACCTTCCCATACCATCCACATCCTCAACTCAACACACCACACCCCATCCTAATCCATTCCAATCCCCATCTCCTGCTCCCCAATCCCCCCCCCCCACCTCACCCACCCCAACCCCCAGCCCCTCCCTCACCCCCAGCCCCCCCCCCCTCACCCCCACCCCATCCTCGTGCAGCAGCACCCAACATACATCGTGCACATAACATTAACATTCACCAATTGAACATAGATGGCATTAACACAAAGAAACACTAACTCTCACACTTCATCAAACAACACAACATACACATTGCCATCTTAAAAGAAACAAAACTCCGCACAAAAAAAACAACAACCCACATTTCATAATTTCACCACCATCAGACGTCTTTAAGACCGGGCTGTCAGCGGGGGCGGTGGACTCATCACCCTGGTACACAAAGAAATATCATACATTGTAACCAGTGTACAAACCAAATCCCTCATCCCCCCAAATGAGAACACAACAGAAATACAATCAATTAAAATACGCACTGGCAACAACTACAACATAACCATCATAAACACATACATCCCTCCCCAAACATCCCCTACAGTACCAAATGAATACAGACCACACTTACAACACATCACAAACACCCCAAACATCATCCTGGGTGGTGACTTCAACGCCAAGACGTCGGCCTGGTTTGTCGACAACCCCGACACAGACAGAGGGCTGGTACTACAAAACCAAACAGATAACCTCATCATCCTTAACAACATCCATCAACATACCCATATTCCTCACCAAGCCCTCTATAACCAATCATCTCCAGACATCACCTTTTGCTCCCCAGAACTCGCCCCCACAACATCCTGGAGGGTGGTCAGAACCTTAGGCTCTGACCACCTCCCGATCATTATCACCACCAAAACCAGACTCACCCCAGCTAGCCACAAACACACATACACCAATTATAAAAGAGCTAACTGGGAAGCATTCACAAATGAGACAGAACAACACTTCACAACTCTAAACAGTACACCCATCACTAACATCAACAATGTTGTACACGTACTCAATAAAACTATCCAAAACGCTGACAAGAAACACATTCCAAGAGGTAACAGAAAAAGACACAACCCCAACTTCACACCAGAAATTCAAAACCTCATCAGACAACGCGACACACTGAAACACTCCCCAGCACCCCACACACAAGACATCACACAACAAATTCAAGCACTCAACACCCAAACTAACAACAAAATTGCAAGAGAACGCGTGGTCATAGAAGGATGGTTCTGGTGTCATTGGAAAGCTCAATTATCGCCCTTTCAGGGATACATAATTGTATTACGCTCTGGCTGTTGTTTATGCATGAACAAGAACAACAAAAACTAAATTGGAATAACTTCCTACAAACACTTGATCACAAAACAAACTCCAAAAAACTCTACAAAACACTAAACAGCATCACACTTTCCAACAGCAACACAACACAATCACATGCTGCAATCACAACAACAGACTCTACTCCTTCATGTAAACAACAAGCAAACACTCTCATCAATCACTTCTCACATGTCAGCCACCTAAAACCTCACAAAGACGACCGACGTGTCATCCGACGTAAGAGACAATTCCCCACAGACCCTGACTATACACCCTTCACCAATCACCAGACAAAGCATATCAACAATCTCAAGCACTCACCCGCCTGTGGCCTAGACAACATAAGCAACATACACCTCAGACACCTGGGACCACAAGGCATACAAGCACTCACTAACATATCAAACTACAGCTATTCACACAACACAATACCAGACATTTGGAAGCATGGTATCATCATCACATTCCCCAAACCCAACAAAGACCCCACGTTACCCTCCTCGCACCGCCCCATCACACTCCTTTGCTCCCCCTCCAAAGTCATGGAACGCCTAGTATTACAACTAATTACACCCGACCTACCCCTAGCTCCAACACAACATGGCTTTAGGCCACTGCACTCCACAAACACTCTTCTCACAGACATTACACAAAGAGCTT
The DNA here is from genome assembly GCA_032716605.1 of Paralithodes platypus. Lineage (NCBI taxonomy): Eukaryota > Metazoa > Arthropoda > Malacostraca > Decapoda > Lithodidae > Paralithodes > Paralithodes platypus. Next base: position 36,270,304 of record CM064552.1, on the reverse strand, counting down.
TTGACGGCATCAACTCAGCTAGACCACCACACAGATCACTATTAGCCACACTAGACATTAGTAAAGCCTTCGATGCCATCCCCCGCCACAACCTAACAAACAAAATCTACAACGCAAACATGCACAACAACACAAAAAGGTGGCTGGCCAACTTCCTAGCAGGCAGATGTGCACACGTATCTTTTGCCGGTCAGTCATCTAAAATCAGAAACTTTCCAAACGGAGTCCCACAAGGATCCGTCCTATCGCCCGCACTCTTCAATCTGTACATGCACGATATAACTACACCCAATACGCCCCAAATAAACTTAGCCTCCTATGCAGATGACATAACACTCACATGCACAGTTGCACACACCATGACCCAAAAAGAGCAACAGATCTCCTTCAACCCTATCTCAACACACTACATGGCTGGTGCACTACAAATAGACTTAATCTAGCCCCAGCCAAATCCACCGCAACCCTGCTCACAAGCTGGACAGGAGAACACGAATACATCCTCAACTCATCATAAACAACACACCCCTAACACATACACACACACCCAAAATCCTAGGAGTAACATATGATACTCATATGACATTCAAACAGCACACCACAAACATTAAAAAGAAACTGACACCCAGACTTAACGCCCTCAGGTCACTTACTCACACAAAATTTGGACACAACAAAGAAACTACCACCACAGTATATAAACAATACATAAGATCAGTGATGGAATACGCAAGCCCAGCCTGGGCTTCTAACCTAGCTGAAACACATCATAAGACCTTACAGACTATTCAAAACAAAGCCCTGAAGATCATTACAGGCTGCACAGCTACTGCACCCACAGATCACCTACATCAAGAAACCAAAATCCTCAAAGTCAAAGACCATCTGGACATGAGAGGCACTCAATTCCTGGCAGCAGCCTCCACGAACCAAGACCACCCACTAAACTACATGGCAACACACCCACAGACACCAAGAAATATCAAAACAACACCCAGCACACGGCATCACACACAATTATTATCCTCTCTCCCTCCCTGCCCACCCCGAACCAACTTCCAGAAGCACATCCATACTCATATTTCTCGCCAATCCATCCACTTACTCACAGACAACACGCAGCTGCATGCACGACCTCCCGAAATCCATCCTTCCGAATCCTCCCTTCCTTGCGAGGACAGAGTCCACCTGGCCAGGCTGAGATGCGGACACCATCCAGCTCTCCTGAGCTATCAGAAGAAACTGGATGACTCCGTTGTCGACGCCTGCCCGGGATGTAACACAGCACCCCATACCATTAAACACATCATAGAAGACTGCATTTCACACAACCACTTACGCCAACAACACAATCTACACTCAATGAGAGCTCTGTGGGAAAGCCCGATCGTGGCCATGGCCTTCCTCAGGGACTCGGGGCTGTTCGGCCAGGCAACTTACGGAACAACAACAACAACTTATTTTGTAATCATGAAAGTAAGCCCATGAAAGTAAGCCTATGAAGGTAATAGATAATCACATTCCTATACAGGTGTATGTTATGTTATCGACAATTCCCAAAATGATTGTCACTACATATCGAGTACTCTACAATTTAGAATGATATTAAATTTATTTTTATTATCATGAGTGAATAAAAAACTGCTTAAACCCTTCTGCACCAGTGACGCCTTTTAAATTATATTCTAGCTATATTTATACGATTTTACGCAGTTTATTAAGAAGGATCAGTGGTAGGAAAGAGGGTTAAGTGAAATAGTTCAAAGCCTGTTAATTCCTACGGATACCCTTTTTTAAACTGAATAAAATCGTCTAATAGGAGCCAGAGTATATGTAAAGGGACGGCACCGGTACTGAAAGTGGTACACAGATCATTTGGAATTAAACTTCAAAAACAAATCCCAGTGATTGGGTGTAGGTGTATTGAGAGAGAGAGAGAGAGAGAGAGAGAGAGTGTGTGTGTGTGTGTGTGTTGGGGGATGGGGGGGGGGGTATTTATAAGCCTAATTTCTTCCACTTTCCCTAAAAAGACAGTAGTACTACTAATAATAATAATGCACATTTTACTCCCATGATGGCAGCAATAGTTCGCTGAATAAATTTATGTTCAGGACCGCATACTGTATGGCTGCTTTATGTTCAGGACCGCATACTGTATGGCTACTTTATGTTCAGGACTGCATACTGTATGGCTGCTTTATGTTCAGGACTGCATACTGTATGGCTGCTTTATGTTCAGGACCGCATACTGTATGGCTGCTTTATGTTCAGGACCGCATACTGTATGGCTGCTTTATGTTCAGGACCGCATACTGTATGGCTGCTTTATGTTCAGGACCGCATACTGTATGGCTGCTTTATGTTCAGGACCGCATACTGTATGGCTGCTTTATGTTCAGGACTGCATACTGTATGGCTGCTTTATGTTCAGGACCGCATACTGTATGGCTGCTTTATGTTCAGGACCGCATACTGTATGGCTGCTTTATGTTCAGGACCGCATACTGTATGGCTGCTTTATGTTCAGGACCACATTCTGTATGGCTGCTTTATGTTCAGGACCACATACTGTATGGCTGCTTTATGTTCAGGACCACATACTGTATGGCTGCTTTATGTTCAGGACCGCATACTGTATGGCTGCTTTATGTTCAGGACCGCATACTGTATGGCTGCTTTATGTTCAGAACCGCATACTGTATGGCTGCTTTATGTTCAGGACCGCATACTGTATGGCTGCTTTATGTTCAGGACCGCATACTGTATGGCTGCTTTATGTTCAGGACCACATACTGTATGGCTGCTTTATGTTCAGGACCACATACTGTATGGCTGCTTTATGTTCAGGACCACATACTGTATGGCTGCTTTATGTTCAGGACCACATACTGTATGGCTGCTTTATGTTCAGGACCACATACTGTATGGCTGCTTTATGTTCAGGACCGCATACTGTATGGCTGCTTTATGTTCAGGACCGCATACTGTATGGCTGCTGTATGTTCAGAACCGCATACTGTATGGCTGCTTTATGTTCAGGACCGCATACTGTATGGCTGCTTTATGTTCAGGACCGCATACTGTATGGCTGCTTTATGTTCAGGACCGCATACTGTATGGCTGCTTTATGTTCAGGACCGCATACTGTATGGCTGCTTTATGTTCAGGACCGCATACTGTATGGCTGCTTTATATTCAGGACCGCATACTGTATGGCTGCTTTATGTTCAGGACCGCATACTGTATGGCTGCTTTATGTTCAGGACCGCATACTGTATGGCTGCTTTATGTTCAGGACCGCATACTGTATGGCTGCTTTATGTTCAGGACCGCATACTGTATGGCTGCTTTATGTTCACGACCGCATACTGTATGGCTGCTTTATGTTCAGGACCGCATACTGTATGGCTGCTTTATGTTCAGGACCGCATACTGTATGGCTGCTTTATGTTCAGGACCGCATACTGTATGGCTGCTTTATGTTCAGGACTGCATACTGTATGGCTGCTTTATGTTCAGGACCACATACTGTATGGCTGCTTTATGTTCAGGACCGCATACTGTATGGCTGCTTTATGTTCAGGACCACATACTGTATGGCTGCTTTATGTTCAGGACCGCATACTGTATGGCTGCTTTATGTTCAGGACCACATACTGTATGGCTGCTTTATGTTCAGGACCGCATACTGTATGGCTGCTTTATGTTCAGGACCATACTGTATGGCTGCTTTATGTTCAGGACCGCATACTGTATGGCTGCTTTATGTTCAGGACCGCATACTGTATGCTGCTTTATGTTCAGGACCGCATACTGTATGGCTGCTTTATGTTCAGGACCGCATACTGTATGGCTGCTTTATGTTCAGGACCGCATACTGTATGGCTGCTTTATGTTCAGGACCGCATACTGTATGGCTGCTTTATGTTCAGGACCGCATACTGTATGGCTTTATGTTCAGGACCGCATACTGTATGGCTGCTTTATGTTCAGGACCGCATACTGTATGGCTGCTTTATGTTCAGGACCGCATACTGTATGGCTGCTTTATGTTCAGGACCGCATACTGTATGGCTGCTTTATGTTCAGGACCGCATACTGTATGGCTGCTTTATGTTCAGGACCGCATTCTGTATGGATGCTTTGTTCCGCATACTGTATGGCTGCTTTATGTTCAGGACCGCATACTGTATGGACTCTGTATGGATGCTTTATGTTCAGGACCGCATACTGTATGGCTGCTTTATGTTCAGGACCGCATACTGTATGGCTGCTTTTTGTTCAGGACCGCATACTGTATGGCTGCTTTCGAACAGTTATAAGGAGACTGACCGTTTGTTTGGTCTATTAATTCATTTATTCATATATTTTTTTAGTTTCCTCCCTAGACCTCCATCAAGCTTAGAAAAACACCCCCTAGAGCCCCCTTCAAAATAAATTTGTACATTTTTCGATAGAAAAATGTCCCGGCCGAAGGCCGATTCCTCTTAAAATTGCTGACTCGCTATCGCTCGCCAGGAAATAATCGACACCTAAATGGCACGGTCTTATAATTGACAACAAAATGGGGCGAAAGGTATTAAAATCGCCAAACTAATGGGCCGAACGTATTATAATCTCAAAACTAGTGGGGCTAAACATTAGGGAGAAGGGGGTCCAGAAAAACGGTCCGTCACCCCTTAACCTTTCACGGGGTTGCGGAAGGATTACAGGTTAAGAGCAAGACCAGGAAGAAGAAGATTAAGATGATGGGTATGTGATGATGGAATGTGGTGATCCTCGTTTCAGAATGATGAAAATTGAGACTATTAGGGAGAGGCAGAGCGTTTTTCTGGACCCCCTTCTCCCTTATGTTTAGCCCCACTAGTTTTGAGATTTTCAGACGTTGGTTCCATTAGTTTGGGGATTTTATGACCTTTCGCCCCATTTCGTTGTCAATTTTAAGACCTTTAGTGCCATTTATGTGTCGATTATTTCCTGGCGAGCGATAGTTAGCCTGCAATTTTAAGAGGACATTTTCTACCGAAAAATGTACAAATTTATCTTGAAGGGGGGTCTAGGGGGTGTTTTTCTAAGCTTGATGGAGGTCTAGGGAGGAAACTAAAAAAATATATGAATAAATTAATTAATAGACCAAACAAACGGCCAGTCTCCCTTCAACTACATGGAATGGGAGCAGATTCCACTCTTGAATGCTGCAGGGAAATAAGAGTGCCTAAATACAGTATGTTCGGGCTTAAGGGGGGTGACCTGTTTTTGTTCTGTCCTTTTCTATCTTTCTCTGGCTTGTATCCATTTGGCCCCATTCAGCCTACTGTTTTAAGACGTTTATCCCCATCCAGGTGTCAATTTTTTTTACTGGTGAGCGGTAGCGAGCCAGCATATTTTTTATTTTTGTTTGACAGCAGGCTAAATTTGTAAAAATTTTCGATAGAAAAATTTCTCCGGCGAAGCCGGATTTCTTCATATAATGCTGGCTCGCTATCGCTCGCCAGGAAGAAATCGACACCTAGATGGGGATAAACGTCTCAAAATAGTTGGCTGAATGGGGCCGAATGGATACAAGCCAGAGAAAGAGAGAAAAGGACAGAAATAACAAAAAGCAGGTCACCCCCCTTAACTGACAAGTGTGGTATTTAAAGTTGTGGTTACGTCCCATTAATTGTATGTGTGTAGAGGGCACATATTGTATGTGTGTAGAGGGTACATATTGTATGTGTGTAGAGGGTACATATTGTATGTGTGTAGAGGGTACATATTGTATGTGTGTAGAGGGTACATATTGTATGTGTGTAGAGGGCACATATTGTATGTGTGTAGAGGGTACATAATGTATGTGTGTAGAGGGCACATATTGTATGTGTGTAGAGGGTACATATTGTATGTGTGTAGAGGGTACATATTGTATGTGTGTAGAGGGTACATATTGTATGTGTGTAGAGGGTACATATTGTATGTGTGTAGAGGGCACATATTGTATGTGTGTAGAGGGTACATATTGTATGTGTGTATAGAGGGTACATATTGTATGTGTGTAGAGGGTACATATTGTATGTGTGTAGAGGGCACATATTGTATGTGTGTAGAGGGTACATATTGTATGTGTGTAGAGGGCACATATTGTATGTGTGTAGAGGGCACATATTGTATGTGTGTAGAGGGTACATATTGTATGTGTGTAGAGGGTACATATTGTATGTGTGTAGAGGGTACATATTGTATGTGTGTAGAGGGTACATATTGTATGTGTGTAGAGGGTACATATTGTATGTGTGTAGAGGGCACATATTGTATGTGTGTAGAGGGTACATATTGTATGTGTGTAGAGGGTACATATTGTATGTGTGTAGAGGGCACATATTGTATGTGTGAAGAGGGTACATATTGTATGTGTGTAGAGGGCACATATTGTATGTGTGTAGAGGGTACATATTGTATGTGTGTAGAGGGCACATATTGTATGTGTGTAGAGGGTACATATTGTATGTGTGTAGAAGGTACATATTGTATGTGTGTAGAGGGTACATATTGTATGTGTGTAGAGGGTACATATTGTATGTGTGTAGAGGGTACATATTGTATGTGTGTAGAGGGTACATATTGTATGTGTGTAGAGGGTACATATTGTATGTGTGTAGAAGGTACATATTGTATGTGTGTAGAGGGTACATATTGTATGTGTGTAGAGGGTACATATTGTATGTGTGTAGAGGGCACATATTGTATGTGTGTAGAGGGTACATAATGTATGTGTGTAGAGGGCACATATTGTATGTGTGTAGAGGGTACATATTGTATGTGTGTAGAGGGTACATATTGTATGTGTGTAGAGGGTACATATTGTATGTGTGTAGAGGGCACATATTGTATGTGTGTAGAGGGTACATATTGTATGTGTATAGAGGGTACATATTGTATGTGTGTAGAGGGTACATATTGTATGTGTGTAGAGGGCACATATTGTATGTGTGTAGAGGGCACATATTGTATGTGTGTAGAGGGCACATATTGTATGTGTGTAGAGGGTACATATTGTATGTGTAGAGGGTACATATTGTATGTGTGTAGAGGGTACATATTGTATGTGTGTAGAGGTACATATTGTATGTGTGTAGAGGGTACATATTGTATGTGTGTAGAGGGCACATATTGTATGTGTGTAGAGGGTACATATTGTATGTGTGTAGAGGGTACATATTGTATGAGTGTAGAGGGCACATATTGTATGTGTGTAGAGGGTACATATTGTATGTGTGTAGAGGGCACATATTGTATGTGTGTAGAGGGTACATATTGTATGTGTAGAGGGCACATATTGTATGTGTGTAGAGGGTACATATTGTATGTGTGTAGAGGGTACATATTGTATGTGTGTAGAGGGTACATATTGTATGTGTGTAGAGGGCACATATTGTATGTGTGTAGAGGGCACATATTGTATGTGTGTAGAGGGCACATATTGTATGTGTGTAGAGGGCACATATTGTATGTGTAGAGGGTACATATTGTATGTGTGTAGAGGGTACATATTGTATGTGTGTAGAGGGTACATATTGTATGTGTGTAGAGGGTACATATTGTATGTGTGTAGAGGGTACATATTGTATGTGTGTAGAGGGCACATATTGTATGTGTGTAGAGGGTACATATTGTATGTGTGTAGAGGGTACATATTGTATGAGTGTAGAGGGCACATATTGTATGTGTGTAGAGGGTACATATTGTATGTGTGTAGAGGGCACATATTGTATGTGTGTAGAGGGTACATATTGTATGTGTGTAGAGGGCACATATTGTATGTGTGTAGAGGGCACATATTGTATGTGTATAGAGGGTACATATTGTATGTGTGTAGAGGGTACATATTGTATGTGTGTAGAAGGTACATATTGTATGTGTGTAGAGGGTACATATTGTATGTGTGTAGAGGGTACATATTGTATGTGTGTAGAGGGTACATATTGTATGTGTGTAGAGGGTACATATTGTATGTGTAGAGGGTACATATTGTATGTGTGTAGAAGGTACATATTGTGTGTAGAGGGTACATTGTATGTGTGTAGAGGGTACATATTGTATGTGTGTAGAGGGTACATATTGTATGTGTGTAGAGGGTACATATTGTATGTGTGTAGAGGGCACATATTGTATGTGTATAGAGGGTACATATTTATCTTCGTCAATATTTACTGAATTGTTGTAATGATAGTGTATAACATGTTGTGCATTTGGCTTCTTGTTGCAAGTGGGTATAATGTTTTGTAGCCAAGTGACAGATGTTGCATGTCTGTAATCCCGTCTGAGCCATCTTACAGCTTTCTTTTGCATGGCCTTTAGTATAATGATATTTCTGTAAGTGTGTGGATCCCAGACAGTGCTATAGTATGCCAAGTGTGACCAAACAACTGGTATAAATTGTATACTATGTTATTATGTTTGTACGTGATATTCCTGCGCGCGTGCATGGTCCACCACATATCCAATATCGAGATATTTATTTATTGGAACGGTGTCCAAGATAGCACAATCAAGTTTGCAAGGGAAGAGGATGTATACACAATTTACCTTTTTATAAATGTTCATGTAAATTAAAGAACATTGTATACAGTATATACTGTGTATATATATATATATATATATATATATATATATATATATATATATATATATAAAGATAGAAAGAGAGGGGTGGAAACGAGGATAGAGCGAAGAATATTTCTCATGCATTAAATTACAAATGAAGATTACTATCACAATAGTATTATATTAAAATTATACTAGAATTGCTAATTGTTGCACAATTCATACACGTGAAAGTTGTAATACACTGAAGCTTTCAGTGAAGCTTTCACTAAACCCACAGAAATCTATGTTAATGTATTCCTTTAATCAGTGTTTGCAGTCTCGGAATTGCTATCAAGTGGTGTGCTAGCTAGTTGGGCAAGGGATTGTAAATGTGTGTGTGATTATACGTGTGATGATTTTGGTGGTGATGTTTATATAGAATATAATTATAGTAACAATATATATATATATATATATATATATATATATATATATATATACCGGTATATATATATAATTATATAATATATATTTAATTTCAATCAAATATAGTGTTACCTTTTCTTTAACTCGCTTTACTAACTCTGCATACTCAGCGCAATAATAATTAGAAGTTATGATTATGAAGACAATATAATTATATAGAGTAACAGTTTTCTTTGTCATGGAAACATCCAGGTTTTAATCTAGAACTGTCCAGTCACAAAGCCCATCTATTCTTATATGTCCTATAGGTTCCTAGTAGACTGTACTTCTATTATATATGTCATTAGCATCACAAAATCAAATATATGGAAGATGAAATAAGAAAAACAATGCCGCGGGGACCTCCAGCATTTTCACCAACCATCAAAGCTTCTTCGCCCTCACATTCGCGTGACTTCGGAGCTCCTTCTTGCTCATATTCGCGAGAGTGTTTCTGTTTTGTAAAGGACCTAATCATATTTGCTAGGTCTGATAATGTCGCTACCATGTCTTAATACGTCATGAGCAGGAACCAGAGAACAATTCAAACAACCCCAACAGAACGCATATGTCCCAGCCGGGAACCAATCACACACCGACTGGCACTCCGTGAGGCTCGCCATTGTGGCAATTGTTACGATCGGGTCTCATATAAATCAGTGGCTCTTATACATTGGACTAGACTGGCATAAATGCAACAACGGAAACGCTAGATCCAACCCCTGATATATAATCCCGTCGAACAAAGAACACATATACCCTCCAGAGTTATATCTGCGATAACGGGGTATCTTAACTCTCAGTATCTATGTGCTTCTACTATAAGCTGATGTTCTCTGAAACAGCCTATTACCTATAACATATGGATGCTTAGTTATGGTACACAAGGAAAAGATAGTTAACTTAATTAAATCACAAGAGTGATCTAATGCAAACAAGAAGAAGGTTTACTTAACGTTACTTTAACCAATAATATCTGTCACTCCTTTATGAAAGAAAGTGTTGTAAAGTCCTCAAGCACCGAACAAGGAATCTTCTGAATAATGTCGGATGCTACTAAGAAGAACGTATCGGAAATGGAACCACAAAATAGCAGGAGGCAGGACAATGCACGTGTAGGCTAAATACACGAAAAGGCTGGACCTATAATGTTATTGGACACAAGAATATTATAAGCGGTGCAACAGTAATAATGCTCGCCACGAAAAAGTAGTACTCCTATTAACAAAACCGGTCTATGCTGGTTGTGTCTCTCTACAGCAACCTAGACCTCAAAATGCTTATGTAGAAATAATGGGTATGCATAAAAGAGTATATGATCTAATCCAGCTAATGTCTACCCGAGTTAATAAAGTCTAGCTGGGATGTGCAAAGGTACAGAATTCTGGTGGAGCAAGGCAGCTCCTAGCCTAGTGTGGACCTTGGGTCTGTGCGGCCTGATTACGTTAATATGAAGGGGTGCTCTCTTGAGGATTCTCGATCACAAGTATCGAGTATCCTCCTGGCGACCCTCAAAAGTAAAAGCAAATAGAGTTAGAACAGTGTTGGGTGGATTAGGCAAGCAGCCCTCACGCACTACACAGTCTAAACTCCAAGGTACACAGACAAAAGATCCACCCAGGTAACCCACAGAATCCGTAGTGTCATGCAGCTCAAAAGTAGCCTACACACAGTGAAAACACCAACAGCAAGGTACCTGATCCCTAGTCTAGCATTATTTAACCCTGTAGAAACATTAGCGATTGATGGAGACAGTCCGAGCAATACAATCTCCCAAAACGACAATGACTATCTTCAACCTTAGCCTAGTACATAAGAAATGTGAGATCCAGCATATAATACAGTCTGGCCACCAATTCAAGGTGTGGATGCAGGGAACCAGAGGGGGATTGATATTAATAAAAGGTGAGGAAGTAGTGGAAATGATAGAGGCAGTAGAAGAGAAAGATTCTAAGACAAGAGTGTGGAACAGTTCAAGGGAGATGCTTAGAGTATGCTGTCTGGGACGGATCTGACCAGCATATTTCCAGGGACTGCATGGGTGGAGTCCCAGTTCGCAGGAATGGCACGAGGGCGCGCGACAGTCGCCCAGTAAGCAGCCGCCTAGTAGGCCGTGTTAGGCAGGAGGCAACGAATCCCGCGAGGCCTATGTAAGGGGGCCGGCCACGCGCCACACTCACCACCAAGTCACACCACCTGGTCTCTCTCTCTCTCTCCCGCTCGCCTTCCCATCATTCAACTATTTAACACAATACTTTCAATTGACTAAATAAAATAGAAAGGATTGTGACAGACGAAAACAAAGAACAGTTCTGAACTGTCTTCAACACAAGCTTTCTCGAGAAGGAAAGTACACAATGATAGGTAGTCTGTAGCTACATCCTCTGCCCTGGCGAGTCCTAGCGAGTAAGCCATGCGGTTATGGGGGAAGCGGTGAGCGTCACACCCCACCCAAGATTTTTAAGAGGCTCCAACTATGAGCTCTAAATCGGACACGCAGAACCCATACAAAATTCGCCACTCCTAGCCACCCAGCGACAATGAAATGTAAAGCACAGTTCTCTTCAAAATAACACATCATAAAAATGAACAACCCTTCCCAACACAATAGATTAAATTACATAGTTATGCTCATAAGAGCGAGCTTCACTAGCCCAGCCTTCTGAGAGGAGTACAACTCAGAATTTCTGCTATAACATACTTAAAAAAAATTTAACTATCAAAGAAAGAGTTTTTATAGGATTTTTATATTTTTAATATGTTTATGGCGGCTGCACTACAGGGGCAAGCCTAGTTTTTTCTTCTATACCAACACAGCAACTCCTACTTTACGACCCAATATGCTGGGCTACACACGCGAGCCAACAAGCACCAGACGTAAACATACTAATCAAACCAAAGTAGGAGGCTACCCTTGTGATGATCTACCCCGGGTCTTCCACCCTCGATAAGCAATCTGCAATCACATTCTCAGAACCGGCAATATGGCGTTTGTCTAGGTTGTATTCCTGCAACATTAATGACCACCTGGTCAGCCTCATATTCCGGTTATGGAATTGATTCAGGAACTTGAGGGGGTGATGGTCGGTGTAGATCACCACAACTGGTCCATAGGCTGGAACATACACCTCAAAGTGCCTGAGCGCTAGCACAATCGCCAGCAGTTCCTTCTCAACTACTGAATAGTTCTTCTGCACTGAGTTGAACTTTTTTGAGAAGAAACTAACTGGGTGCTCCAGCCCATCTTCATCTGATTGCATCAGAACGGCACCAGCCCCCACATCACTGGCATCAGTTGCCAGCTGGAATGGTCGGCTAAAGTCCGGGGCCCTGAGGATTGGGTGAGTACACAACAGGTGTTTTACTAGCAAAAAAGCCCTCTCACAATCAGGCGCCCACTTAAACTTTCTATCTTTGGCTAATAGGTCCGTCAGAGGAGCCAGCACAGTAGAATAGCCCTTTATAAAGCGGCGGTAGTAACCAATCATGCCCAAAAACCTCATGATCTGCTTCTTGGTGGACGGCCTGGGGAAGTGGTTAATAGCCAATATCTTGTTCTGTGGGGGGCACACCTGGCCCAAACCCACCATGAACCCCAGATACTGCACGGTATCCCGCACAAAATCACACTTTCCCAGGTTGACCACCAAGTTTGCCTCGCTTAATTTCTTAAATAGGGATTCTACATGTTCACAGTGGCTCTTGAAATCGTCATCGTAGATAATGACGTCGTCCAGGTACACGGTACAGTTCGGAATGTCAGCCACTAACTCGTTCATCAAGCTTTGGAAGGTCGCTGGTGCGTTCTTTAGACCGTACGGCATGACATTACAACGATATGTAGCACCATCCACCACAAAACCACACACCTCTTTCACCCGTTCAGACAAAGGCACCTGCCAGTAACCTTTTACCAGGTCCACCTTGGTCAAGAACTTGGACCTGCCAATCTTGTCTACACAGTCATCGACCCGGGGAAGAGGATATGGGTTGGTGGGAGTCAAGCCGTTTAGCCTGCGGTAATCAACACAGAAGCGCACCTTGCCATCCGGCTTAGGTTGCAGCGTTACGGGAGATGTCCACTTTACCGCCCCCTTCTCGATCAGTCCCTGTTGCAACATATACTCCAACTCCGCCCGGAGGGCCGGAAGTTTAATAGGGGGCACCCTATAGGGCACTGATTTGAAGGGTGGGTGGTCTCCGACGTCAACGTCGTGCACCTCATGAGTAGTGAGGCCTGGGTGTTCCACAAATACAGTAGGGTATAAACAGAATAGGCGCTCGACAGCCACACGCAGTTGCTCAGGTAGGTGTTGCAAAGCCTCATGAGTCTCCTGTCTCGTGTTTCCCGCCCACTGATCTGCAGAAACATGATAATCCCAGTTGTCATCCACCTGCGCATGACTGTCCCGTTCTCCTTCTCCACCTTGACTGCTGAAAGTCATCACGGGGACAGTGAGAGGCTCAGGTGGGCGCCTCACATACTCCTTCATCAGGTTGACATGACATTACTGATTCCTCTTACGCCTGTCTGGAGTGGCCACCAGGTAATCTAAGTCCGAGAGCTTCTCTGCTAACCTATAAGGACCAGCGTACTTTGCGGATAAGGGGTGACCTACAAGAGGGAGTAGTATCAACACCTCCTGACCCACGTGAAACTCCCTGAGTTTCACCTTGTGGTCGTACCTGTCCTTCATGAGGGCCTGAGAGCCTACCAGATTGCGGCCAGCCAACTCCAGACTACGCAACATTCGTTCTCTACTCTCAAGTTCGACAGCACCGTCACTACACTTTAGAACCTCCGGGTCTTCTAGCTGCAATTTGCGAATATCTGAGGGAGCTAGCCTGTCTAAGTGTTTGCGAAACAACTCATGCCCTCCCCCAACATCGAACTTTGCATCCCGTTGCTCTCTCCGTGTATACCGTTGCTGCCTCCGAGTCTCTTTAAGCCCTGCCTCTACACTCTCAGTGACAGGTGGTGGTGCTTCTCCAGACTCTACTAACGGTACTAATACTGAGTCCCCGAGAAGCGCTGCTGGTACTAGACTCTCCACCGTATCAGCTTTCAGCACCTTCTCGTGACCGTTCCTCCGCTTATTTGAAGACTGTTGGTTAGGCTGTGACTCCCTGGATGCGAGAGATCTGGTTACAACACACGCCATTGGTTGCACCTGACACTTCTCAACCCACTCCTGTTCCTCCCTACTCACGTCGGCCGGCTCCTCGGCAACGACTAAGGGTGAAACCTTAGAAGCAGGCACCGCAAAGTCATTGCCGAGAAGGAGGTCGACGCCCCCAACAGGAAATTTCTCCACGATTCCCACATCCAGTTCGTGAGTCACACCGTCAAATTCAAGCTCCATTCTAACAAGCGGGTATGACCTAGTTGCATTAACTCCATGCACCACATCTATCCACGCCGCGTTTATGGGTCTACCAGTGAAATTCTTCAAGAGTGTCTGAGAGGCACCTGTGTCACGCAAAAGCTGTACCCCGTGCTTCTTGCCCCCCCACTTCACGCAGCCATGCCCTCTATGGTCGCAAAAGGCATCGCGGACAGGGTTCGAGCCTTCCGGATCCTTCTTCACTGGCGGTGCTCCATCCTCTGATCTTATGCCTCCAGCAAACACAGAAGACTTCTGGAACACCCCAATGCTGCGAGCCAATGACACAGCCGCCGTGGGAGGTCTGCTCGGACAAGCTTTTGCCATGTGCCCCTCTTCGTGACAGTGATAATACTCAAATTTCCCCTTGGACTTATACCAAGGTGTAAAAGTCCCCTGACCCTTCTTAAACGGGGCGGTGCTAGGTTTGTGATCAGTCTTGGTGTCATTGCTTTTAAATTTATGTGTGTCCATATTCCGGGGAGGGGGAGGGTAACGCTCCTTAATGCCTACATCGTTTCTCTGTGCAGAGCCGCACCCCCGAATTAGTGACAACCGACGATCAGCCATCTCTGCTGCTTCTACGAGAGTTCTTGGGTTCTTCTCTTTAAGGTTTAAAGTCAAGTCGCCGCCCGTACACTTATAAAACTGCTCTAGAAGCATCAACTGTTTCATCTCATCAAATGTAGTTGTCTTCTCTGATCTGAGCCAGTTTCCCATAGCGTCGGACAGGTCCCGGGCGTGCTCCAAGAAGGTACTGTCTCGCCCCTTAGTCACACCCCGGAACTTTAACCTATATGTCTCGGGTTGTAGCTCATATGCCCGCAGGACAGCCTCCTTGAGCTCCTCATTAACAACGCAGGACTCCAAAGGCATTGGATCGTAAGCCTTGAGCCCCTTACCTACGAGTCTAGAGGACACAAGGGCCGCCCACTTAACTTCAGGCCACTGATGCTCCCGGCACTTCTTCTCAAATCTATTGAAAAAGTCCGTGACACCAGACTCGTCAAATACAGGGACCAGTTTGAGAAGGTGCGACAGAGACTGATCATGCGCACGGTTTCCAGTACCGAGTCACTGTCCCGTCATCTCAACACGAGAATTCTCTAAATCCATGTCGGCACAGATCTTGTAGATTCTAGTTCAGTCCTAAGCTCGGCTTCCCTCGTCTGTTGCTGCATCCTAGCCAGCTCTTTTCTCTCTTCTATCTTAGCTAGCTCTTTTTTCTCTTCTATCTTAGCTAGCTCTTTTCTCTCTTCTATCTTAGCTAGCTCTTTTCTTTCTTCCATCTTAGCTAGCTCGAGCTGAAAGAGCATCTCCGGGGTCAAACATTGAGGAGGAGGAGGGGATGCAATGATGTTAGAAATACCCGGTGATCCCCCCAGGGGCAAACCACCCTGCCAGTCACTACCCACCTGCGGAAGCGTGCTCAGGGTTGATTGGGAGTCGAGTGAAGGGGAGGCTCGGCCAAAGGGCACCGAGCACTCACCCTACCTCGTATGCCAGTCACCCAACCCAGCACACACGTCATCAGGTCATCCTTGGTCATGCCACTAGTACATACATGACCGATAGCTGCGGCTAAGAACTGGAGACCGTACCGATTTATACCCACCAACCGGTCGGAAGTAACAGGCCATTGTAAAAAATTCCTGGCATCCTCCTCACTGTTCACCAAGTTAACAACCTGCCCATGCTGCTGCTCCTCAGTTTCTACATCACGTACTGTGTCCTCATCCTGCACTGATCCGCTATAAGACATGATGCTCACTGAAGATTTTTCACTTTGATACACAAAAAGAAGTACCCCAAACTCTTATACCACAATATTCACAATACAAAATTCTCGGAGACAGCTTAAGTGCTATATTACTTTGCTAAAAAAATGATTCTTGCATGTCCTCAAAAAATATTCCACAAAATCAACAAATGTTCACTGCCTAAACTGTGAGAAAAATCTGCACAATAACCTGCAATTATATGTCAGTTCACCAAATCCTGAGCTAGGTCGCCATTTGTTACGATCGGGTCTCGTATAAATCAGTGGCACTTATACATTGGACTAGACTGGCATAAATGCAACAACGGAAACGCTAGATCCAACCCCTGATATATAATCCCGTCGAACAAAGAACACATATACCCTCCAGAGTTATATCTGCGATAGCGGGGTATCTTAACTCTCAGTATCTATGTGCTTCTACTATAGGCTGATGTTCTCTGAAACGGCCTATTACCTATAACATATGGTTGCTTAGTTATGGTACACAAGGAAAAGATAGTTAACTTAATTAAATCACAAGAGTGATCTAATGCAAACAAGAAGAAGGTTTACTTAACGTTACTTTAACCAATAATATCTGTCACTCCTTTATGAAAGAAAGTGTTGTAAAGTCCTCAAGCACCGAACAAGGAATCTTCTGAATAATGTCGGATGCTACTAAGAAGAACGTATCGGAAATGGAACCACAAAATAGCAGGAGGCAGGACAATGCACGTGTAGGCTAAATACACGAAAAGGCTGGACCTATAATGTTATTGGACACAAGAATATTATAAGCGGTGCAACAGTAATAATGCTCGCCACGAAAAAGTAGTACTCCTATTAACAAAACCGGTCTATGCTGGTTGAGTCTCTCTACAGCAACCTAGACCTCAAAATGCTTGTGTAGAAATAATGGGTATGCATAAAAGAGTATATGATCTAATCCAGCTAATGTCTACCCGGGTTAATAAAGTCTAGCTGGGATGTGCAAAGGTACAGAATTCTGGTGGAGCAAGGCAGCTCCTAGCCTAGTGTGGACCTTTGGGTCTGTGCGGCCTGATTACGTTAATATGAAGGGGTGCTCTCTTGAGGATTCTCGATCACAAGTATCGAGTATCCTCCTGGCGACCCTCAAAAGTAAAAGCAAATAGAGTTAGAACAGTGTTGGGTGGATTAGGCAAGCAGCCCTCACGCACTACACAGTCTAAACTCCAAGGTACACAGACAAAAGATCCACCCAGGTAACCCACAGAATCCGTAGTGTCGTGCAGCTCAAAAGTAGCCTACACACAGTGAAAACACCAACAGCAAGGTACCTGATCCCTAGTCTAGCATTATTTAACCCTGTAGAAACATTAGTGATTGATGGAGACAGTCCGAGCAATACAATCTCCCAAAACGACAATGACTATCTTCAACCTTAGCCTAGTACATAAGAAATGTGAGATCCAGCATATAATACAGTCTGGCCACCAATTCAAGGTGTGAATGCAGGGAACCAGAGGGGGATTGATATTAATAAAAGGTGAGGAAGTAGTGGAAATGATAGAGGCAGTAGAAGAGAAATATTCTAAGACAAGAGTGTGGAACAGTTCAAGGGAGATGCTTAGAGTATGCTGTCTGGGACGGATCTGACCAGCATATTTCCAGGGACCGCATGGGTGGAGTCCCAGTTCGCAGGAATGGCACGAGGGCGCGCGACAGTCGCCCAGTAAGCAGCCGCCTAGTAGGCCGTGTTAGGCAGAAGGCAACGAATCCCGCGAGGCCTATGTAAGGGGGCCGGCCACGCACCACATTAACCACCAAGTCACACCACCTGGTCTCGCTCTCTCTCTCTCTCCCGCTCGCTTTCCCATCATTCAACTATTTAACACAATACTTTCAATTGACTAAATAAAATAGAAAGGATTGTGACAGACGAAAACAAAGAACAGGTCTGAACTGTCTGCAACACAAGCTTTCTCGAGAAGGAAAGTACACAATGATAGGTAGTCTGTATGCTACATCCTCTGCCCTGGCGAGTCCTAGCGAGTAAGCCATGCAGTTCTGGGGGAAGCGGTGAGCGTCACACAATGAAGTATCTGTGTAGAGGTTGTTTGCTGGTGCCTCAGCAAATCGTTAGAAACACTTTTGAAGACAACAAAACTTCTTTACAAGTGCTTGCTTCTCACGGTGTATTGCCAACCAGCTTAATTTGTTCACAGTGTAGTTTCAATTGTGCTTACGTAAAGATAGAAATGTGTGCCAGTGTTATCATACGAAATATGTTAAATAAATATGAAACGCCTTAAGTGTCGTTTATGTGCGTCTCGTTTCAAGGGCATCTCTCTCTCTGCTACATGACTTGATCTGTGGCAAGTGGTGGGATTTATTAAACTCTGACTAGGCAAATGTTTCAAACATAGTGACGCTCCTTTAAATTTGGGAATTGTTCAGCAAACTAGCATAGACGAATTCCTTCTTCAAGCTGAAAGGTTTTACCCACCCCAGTCTGACTGCCATTCCATTGGTCTCTCCATTTTGGAGTTTTTATGCATTTGAAAAGCAGGCAAATCCAAGCGAAGTTTTCTTATCCTCTTATTATGCCTTTAACCCTACATATTCCTTGATCTGTAAAGCCCTCCCTACTACTGGGGGGGGGGAGTCATAAAATTGTTGAGTAATGGGTAAACAATCAAATGTGATAGTCCTTGGTATAATACAACGCTGTATATCAGAGAAAAAATGCAACACAAATTTGTCTGTATTTTGCATCCGGGGACCACCAGCAGGACTGCCCCATTGACATGACATGGGGTACACATTAACTCCCTCCGACATCTATGATGCGATCGCGTTATATGGCGGTATTCCCAAGAGTATCATATGACGTGATCGCGTCATATGAACTTAGTGAAGTAGCTCAATAAGTAAGTTATATGACCATTTGCGTCATATTGAGCTCAATAAGTTAGGTAAGTTAGATCAGAATCTGTCGGTTGGTGGCAACCCCAAATACCTCCGACTTCTACTGGTACCTCAGTGTCAGAGGGAGTGTTGTGAGGGAAATACTGGGCGCTCCGCCACCCCGTCAGTAAGTTAGCAACTTATGTCGGACAGGGTTAAGATCTTAACCTTTTTGGTGTGGCAGATTCAATAGGTAAAAATATGCTCTAGTGGCGATTTTCCCGCTAATTCTGCGCAATATCTGTAACCCTGAGCGAATTGGAACACCTCCAATGAAAAGATTAGGTTGAAACTACCTACAGTATAATAGTCACTTTGCCATCCCTACGACCTCTCACTGCCAAGGAAAATTGATCAATACTTTGCTGCTTTCGTCGCTGAAAACCAACCCCCTATATTGTGCTCACAAGCGAAAGTATAGAATTCCCTTATTAATTTCCACTCACGATAACTCGGTATTTACCGTTATCTATCATGTTCTGTGGTTACAAGACAGTACAAGTTGTTGAAATGAAGATGAAATGAACCTCATATTCGTACCTGGTATATAGCAGTCACAATTACATGAAGAAGTGGCCCTATTATTATTGATTTCAGCTTCTAAAACACCTCTTCTTTGTACACACACCCTTCCTAAACCAATGCACTAAGCACACTGATATAAGTATGGGTGGCAACCTAAGAACCTCCTGGAAGTGTCTGGCAACAAGCTGAGTGGGTTGGTGCAACCAACTCGGCTGTTACTACCAATACGAGTATGTACAGTCTACCGCACTTATAGCGCGCACAAAAAATGAGGAGAAAATTATTGCTGGAAACTTTCCAAAATGCACCCACCCACTACAGTCCCTGCCATCCTAACTCGACCAAAAGGACTCGCTGTTTCGTTTTGACATGCCGCGTGACGAAACGAGAAACTAAACCCCCCATCCTCTCTCATCGTATCTCTCCTCACCCTACCTCTCGCATCTCTTTCTCCTCTCTCTTCACCAACATGACCACACACCGCTACCTTTTCATAAGCTACTGCAAGCTCTAGCATCCGCATTACAACTCTCGCACTTCAGCCTCTTCATATCTCGCTACTCCACCTCACTTCCGCATGCCTACGTGCTCATTCTTGAAATTCGTGAGGTATCCTCTCATGTACTCTCCTCCTACGATCAACTCCTCTTTCTCTCTCTCTCTCTCGAGCGCTCTCTCTCTCTCCACTCTCTCTCTCTCTCTGGATCTCTCTGCTTCTCGTTGACATCCTCTCTCTGTATTCTCTCTATCTCTCTCTCTCTCTCTTTCCTCTCTCTCTCTCTCTCTCTCTCTCTTCTGCTCTCTCTCTCTCTCTCAGCTCTCTTTTCTCTATTCTCTTCTCTCTCTCTCTCTCTGATCTCTCTCTGCTCTCTCTCTCTATCTCTCTCTCTCTCTCTCTCTCTCTCTCTCTGTTCTCTCTCTCTCTCTCTATCTCTCTTCTCTCTCTCTCTCTCTCTCTCTCTCTCTCTCTCTCTCTCTCTCTCTCTCGCGGTTTGCCCTTGTTAGATTTGTTTTCGGGTGGGGTGGGGTTTGAGAAGCGTCTCGCCAGCAAAAATAGGTGCATATATGCTTATAACCTCTCTTGAGTACTCTTCTGTAATATACAGGAAAGGTAATGTTAATATTAACTCTTACAATCTAAAGAAGAGAACTGTCTCACCATGCTATCAGTTACGTATGCTCTATTACTGATACCGTATCTATCTTTTTGTTCACTCACATTACTTAATACGACAACCCTTATATAAGGATTAGCCGGGAACATGAGCGAACGACTACAGACCGTCAGAATAATGGAGGGAGGATGGACAGGTTACAGGTCCAATGAAAAATGTGTAGTTTTACATCCCTTTCTAATGTATTACTGTAAATCCTTAAGATACTTACTTTCTAATGTGTTTATAACTTACTCTAAGATACTCTAGTAATTATCCCAACTCTGAAAAGTCTAGAATAATCCCGAAAATCCCGTGATTTCTTTACATTATCAATAATATGAGCAAAGGGCTCATACTCCTACATGATAAGATGAATCCTATGCATGGTTTATGTTAATGGTTTTAATTCCCCTATGTGACAGACATTATTTAAAAACCTACTTTACATAGCACATACTAAACCAATTTACTATTATTTATGAGTTCCTCTTGCCTAGGTATAACAAGAGCTGAAAGATAAATATATTCAACCTGCATATTCCATCTGACATAGTCGATTAATAAGTAACTGAATTAATTAAAATTAAAACACTGTGTTAGCTGTATCCTAGGATAATGATTGTAGGTATCCCTTTGATGATCAGTACGGGCTCCTTTCACTTATGACATGCTCTCCTAAATATTATTTTTATCACTGTGCGCCCATGTATCGAGTATTGTTCGCATGTGCCCTGGGACAAATGTCCGTGGCAAGATTAGATGTTAGTAGGGGGCAGTTGTTAGTAATATAATAGAGAAAAACATATATTAATTTACAAATACAGTCAGTCGTGGATTTAAGGCAAGGTGTTTGTCTAGGCGAAATTTAAAAGAATCAACGGTGCTGCAGTTTATGACATCTTGGGGAAGCCCAATATGCGATATGAGTGGAGGTTCCACTCATATTGCATTTCTCGAAAGAGTAGTTTCAAAAGTATTTCGCCTCATCAACTCGCTTCTTCTTACTAATTCCCTACACGTTCTTTGTACACACCGCAATGTTGCTTCTCTTTCACTCTTCTATCGCTATTACAACAATCGGTGTTCTTCAGATCTCTCTCAGTGCATACCTTTTCGGCGGGTGTGAGGCATTCGACTTTCAACACAGTACCACTATGTGCTGTCCAACTGTCCAACCCAAGAATTAGCAAATGTTCTCAGTCTTTCTTCTACTTAACACGAACTCATGAACTCTCACCACCAATCAATGTTTCCTTCATCCTCTGACTTAGATTTCTTTAAGCTTAGTGTGTTCAGCATATTGAACCCAACGTCCATTGAATTTGGCTATCTGTCACTATTTTGGCTTTGGGGGCGACACTCGTTACAGGGCAGCATGCATTTTGTCTCCTTCTTACACATAGAACAAAAAATAGTAATATATGAGCTGGAGTTTGGAAAACAGGTTTATAATTGATTAGGGTTTCATATGAATAATGTTGAGGTAGAGTTTAATGTATCATCATTACTATTATTATGAATATTATATTACAGTAGGTCGGGGTGGAAGAATACAAACACAATACGATGCTGGCGGCAACACTGGCAAATCTAGATATCATTAGTGCTTAAGGTGTGTGAGAGACTGATTTGACCGTGGCAACAAATATACTCATTATAACATATTATACACTTTTTATATCGACAGTCACATACTTTAGTACAATGACTATTATATTGAAACTTTCGTACCATATTGTTCGACAGTGGATCTTATTAAGAGCATCTGTAATAGTTTATGGGGCATATGTTGAGATTGTGCATACCGGTACCTACGGCGCTTATCTCCGACACTTCACCTTTGGAACCTGTGGTAACTAACCTAATGCTGGGGTGTTACATTTTTTGGGTTACCACAGTTTGTCACCCCAGATGGAACGTCACAACGACCCACTTATACCAGGTTACTATTATGCTGCTGTCTCAACAGAAGGATTTGGGTGTGAATAGACCCGCGCGGGGTTGATCTCTCGACCTTATGAATTTGGGTCCACTATACCACTGGTAACCATCTATAGATCTCCCTCCTATTCTAATACGACAAGCCCTATGTAATATTGCACTATATATAGTTAGTATTTAATGATTATAGAATATTAGATACAACACGTTTAGATAGTTTCATATTCACTATTCCCTTTCTCCTGCTCCATCTCTATACTGTATATGTCCCTCTCTCATACTCTATAATCTTCTCTCTTCTTCTTTGTCATCCTAGAGTAGCGTGGCAAAATCAAAATATAATTTGAAAAGCAGCTACAGGACTTAAGCACATCAGAATTGATTGGTAAATATTACGACATTACAACGTTAATTTTAAGAACAAACGAGTAGGTATGGAATGGATTTTGCACGGCGATTCCGAACCTTGTTGGCAATTAAATGATGGTAATGTGATCAAGTAAATTAGTTACTAGTGTGTATTATATTATCATATTAATAGTAACCCATTACAGTCTTAAATAGCCTATAATGTAACAGACCTATCAAATCATTTCACAGTATGATTTTTATATGTAAGCTTAATGCTTGCAAATATAACCTATCAGTTGCTTATAGTTGCCCTATATTTTATTCATAGCAAAAAAGGTTAATCATAATAACACACACACACATACTATATATCTATAGATAGATAGATAGATATATAAATTAATACAGAGAGACAGGGAGAGGGAGAAATCTATAGTTGTAGACATATTATACATTGTGTGTGTGTGTATGCGCGTAAGCACACTGTCTTAGAGAGAGAGAGAGAGAGAGAGAGAGAGAGAGAGAGAGAGCGCGCGTCTCTGTTCATATTCGAACCAGTGATTACTTGTATTGGAGAAATGAGTGTGAAAGGGGGAGGGAGTTTTTAGACAGTTGCCAGCCACTATTTTTCTTCTCTGGCTTGTACGCGCTATAAGTGCGGTAAACTGTACGTTGGCTGCAGTATGGCCTTTTTTTTTTACATAGGATGTAAAAATATGTCGGCCGCAAGGAAATGGTTAATATCAGCCACTTACACACTATATCTGCTATAATAATGTATTTCTCATCATATACAGATAATATTCTAACTCCATAATAATAGGAAGATAACTCCAAACTAAAGCAGACAAGCTCACAAGATCTTAAACAAGAGGAGTTTAAGTCAATATAAAGTTTGCTCGAGATTGATATTTCGCATTCAGATATTCAGGTATTTGCAAAGAAGTCATTGTTTACTCTGAACCTGTGAATAAATAACAATTAGTACAAATTGGTACCCAGTAAATATAAATATTAGTTGAATGTCTGATTGGTGGACGTCGGGCGAATGTCTGAAAAGTGAATATGGGACCGTGTACAGTCACGGCCAATTAATCCGATGCCATTTCAACCTTTGACTTGAATTAACAAAAAGGAGATTTGATTCAGTCTGAGATAGTTTCGAATAGATGAGCGTAACTGAACACCGTACGACACAACTCTTGGCTCAAAATGAACCCAGGAACAGCAAAAAGAAATTCGGAAATGTAAATATTAGGTAAAGAATTAATCAAAATATTCGATGCAATTCGGGATAGATGTCCGAGACTTCTAGAGTGTACTATCATCGACAACATTTCGTTCCCCCGACCTGCCACTGCGTGGATCCGAATCACCTGGGAGTCGAAACAAGAAACATTTATTGGGTGTAAATTTTACTTCTTTCAAATGCTTCGTTTGTCGACCCCCAGGTGTTTTGGATTCACTCAGTGGCTGGTTGGGTGAACGAATGTTTGTCGTTGATACCACCGTTAACAAATGTCAGATCGCTAGCTTCAATGTGTAATATCAACAAAATATAATGTTGAAGAGATAATCAAAATAAGAACACTCGAAATTGGAATGAATAGTCATGAGCCATAATACCTGGACTCACAATTAAATCTGTATCGAACCCAAGCGAGACAATCCAATGTTCAAGTATATCCTAGACGGTTCACAACTTAGATTCAAAGATTCAGATGACTGTGCAGGTATTATGGCTCGTGAAAGTACAGAGCTTTAATTGACTATAGAATATAAAAAACGAATGACAGGCGCAAACTGCAGTGCCGTACCATGTACACACGATAATCTATAGAGATGAGATCTGCGAAGTTCGTCTCCGACAACGCATAAAGCGATGTCTGTTTAGCGGTTATGGATTATATTTCTTGATTAGTATAATATTAAACATGAAACATATTCCATACTGGTATTCACATACGGTGAATACTAGTCTTAGAGATGATGCAGTATAATTAATAAAATGCTTTGAAGTGACTTGAATGTAACTGCTAGTGAGAACGTTCCCATAAACGTGCATGCAATATTCGATTGGACCGTGACCAATCCTTGGTGTGTAAAAAGAACCTTACAGGTAAAGCGAGCCATAAACAAATATCAAACCACGTCCAAATCTGAACATACCATATTTTCCAAATAACACACACATTATATATATATATATATATATATATATATATATATATATATATATATATATATACAGTATACTGTATATCGTTCCCAGGCTGGGGGACCAACAAAGCCAGCTCGCACTGCCCCGTTGGAAGTTGGATTCAGATTCAGCAATTCGTTTGACATTCAGCCAACGTCCACCAGTTTGTCATTTGTTTGATAGTTGTTACTACTGGCACCTGGCACCAGTAATTATTGCTTGTTATTTTGATGACAAGCGTCACATGAAGTACTGTACGTTCTTGCTAACTAATTGTAGTTTACTTAGCGTCAGAGTATTAATAATGCCTATTTGTTTTTAAAAGATGGCAGTATGTTAACTAAATTAACTTATCAGGGTGAATTGTACCACGTTAATAATATGACTATGAATGATAATCTCGAGGTAACTTCACATTGGCGGTGCATGGGCTTCAAGTCGCCTGGATCATGCTCTTGAAGCCTCGCCTGTTTTAACTTGGTATGCATATATGTATGTATGTATATGCTCGGGCACATACCACATAGCTGGGGGTGACCGACTCGAGAAGAACCCGAACAGAAACATTTACAGTTCCAATTCTTAGGGTTCTGGACCACTTTCGTGTTCCCTCGCCCCTTTCTCTGTCTCGTCTAGTAGGTGAATTTCACAGGGGGAGGAGAATTCCTAGCCTTCCGCCCCCGAAGTAGGAAAAGTAGTACAGGGAAAGAAACGGCTAAGGTTGGGTAGAGGATGCCAAACCTCATTCTGGACAGGACCAGCCCTCACCCAACTAACTTGGTAGGCCTAATACATACAGAGTAGATCGAGTGTGAGAATGATCAATACATGGTGAAAAACGTATTTAGAAAATTAATTATACTGTGAGAGTGGCGGTCATTACCATGTTAGTCTATGGGGTAGTCGCGCTGTGTTCCCTCCGCGCATAATGCAGACGAATTAAATTTGTGGTGCATTGTGGGAAGTTGTGTTGGTCACCTACAGCCTTGAACCCATAGAGGGGGGGGGGGAGTTCAGATCTAATTAACTTGATAAAATTAGGTAAGCTTAGTTCTAACATTATATATCAGAGGAAATACTTACCTAAATACTCCATATTTCTAACATTACGTCCGTTGGTGACTCTCAATATAGGAACATTTATTAAAAGCCATTAATTTACCACACTTTTAGCTAAATTAGTTACATTTTAACTATGGTAAACTAAAATGCATTGCTTGTATATCATGCCTTCTAGATGGAGGATCATATGAGGCTGAAATCACCGAACCTGGTCTCCATCTTTCACAACGCGAAGTGGCAAGCAAACTGGAGGCAAGAGAGTGCATAAGGGGGTGGGGTAACGTTACGTGATTCACATATCCAAGAACACAGAAACAAATGATCACACTGTTTCATGAGGAACACTAGAGGGCCATAACTAGCTTAATGCATATCAACTCATCTATATCAAGTATAAAAGGCTACTTATGAAGAATAGAGAGCGTCTACTAAAAGAACAAGTAAATTACAAAACAATGTCTGATGAATCCGCTATATCTCGATTCTACTAAATCCCGTTTTAAACAATCTTGTGGTGCAAGAGCTACCACAGTCGGTACCGGAAAACCGGTAGGTTCACTTTGTTAATTTTGGTTCTGCGAACAACTTTGGTCTTAAGTGGCAGGCATTTAGGAGTAGTACGTCAAAGGTTCTGGAGACGACAAAACTCAATTCAGCA
Source organism: Paralithodes platypus (assembly GCA_032716605.1). Taxonomy (NCBI): domain Eukaryota; kingdom Metazoa; phylum Arthropoda; class Malacostraca; order Decapoda; family Lithodidae; genus Paralithodes; species Paralithodes platypus. Next base: position 36,243,285 of record CM064552.1, on the reverse strand, counting down.
AAACACAGCCCTTGTCCTAAAGGAATCAAGAATACCTATGAAAGTTGCCAACGATCATTATACTCCCCATACATTAGCTTTGCCATCTATCGTGCTTGTATAAAACTATGTTGGTAAATTCACCTGCACCATGCACCTTTTCAATTAAGTACTATATATCTAGCTACTGCCAGATGCCGAGATCTTTGAGAGAGTGTTTGACAAGATATTAACAATAGTGCAAAATACAAACAGGACTCACTAACGATAGTGCTATCGGGTAGGTACTGTACCTGTAAGCATAGCATGCCTCAAGTGACTCCTACCAATTACTACCCTAAAAATAACCTACATTTATCGTACAAATAAACTAAGGAAATCGCAAAAGGAAGCAATTGATACTATCGACAATGAATGGATACAATATTATAAAGAAAACTAATTGCAAAATATGAAGAAGCAACAACAGATTTAAACAAATAGTCTTCTTTTAACAAGAACAATTAATTTCAAAAATCAACAATAACAATAGAAAATGTTAAACAATTAATACTTACAGACAAAAAGTAAGCAAAGGTTGTAAGAGTTAATAATGCTTGGTTAACATTATTGATAACAAATTTTAGAATACAGTCACAATAATTGACCTTAAAAAGATTAAATTTATGCAACAATTTACTAGCAACAAGGCTATTGTAGCACTGCCTTCATCCAAAGAGAGTACAGTACAGTAAGAGAGTAATTTGGTGGGTCACGTGATCACATAGTTAAGCAATCATCATAGGGATCTGCTGGCTGTGAGGATGGGAAAGTGCGATTTCACAGTTCTGGTAATAGTGATTCGCGGGCACAAGATTTGGCAGCATCGCAAGAGAAAGCGAGACGGTACCTAATAACTCATAATATTCCCTACCTTATACTTTGAACGCTATGACTAGTCAATTCACCGTTACCCACCAACTCTGTAAACATGACAGAGTTCAGTATACATTTCTAAAAGTTACTGTAACTTGTCGTCATTATGAAGAGGTTCACAGAAAAACTCTACCGCCGCCATTGTTGTTGTGAGACTCTGACTTGCCAACTGGATCTCTCCCCAACATATCCCTAAATGTCATAATTATACGCTAACCTACAGGTTTCGTGAAAATGTCCAACTTGATACTTACTTTTGAAGATTCCGCCTGGTACTGACGCAGCTAAGGTATGCCTCCAATCGAAAGTTTACATACACCTTTACAATTTAACATCTACATAAAATGTAACTAATAATATAAATTCTTAATGACATTCTTATTCTTGTGTTGCTTGGAGCTACACTTGCATCATATATATATGTATATAAATATACAGTATAAGTATATTTACTGCTTATATAAATCTATTTTTCTAAATAATTCACTTTCAAAGACGTTCCTTCCTTAATGTAACACCCCCTCATCATGCAGAAGTTCCTCTAAATATGGGAACACTGCAGACAAGCCAGGCACGCAGATATTAAGGAGTATCTAATAAGGAGAAACAACCGAGGTCTTTTGGTTGTATGCTCAACGACAATGGTGCTACCAAATCCTTAGGATGCGCGCGGAACTGACCGTGTGACATCACGCTTTCATCTCTTTATCATCTATTCTCCTTGGCATAGACTAAGCTACTCAAGACTGAAGACTGAAAATAAAAACCGTAAATAGAGCACGTACTGGAACCAAGACCATGCGTGACTTGCTGGTATATGACCCCCGGTGGCGATAGATCAATGTGAGCGGACGTGACGCCCATGTCTGTGGTCTGCTTATTGACAATACGAAATTACATAAAGAGGTTTTTGGCAAACTGATGGATTTCAGTTATATTTCTCCTTGAATACACAATACTATGTGAATCCCGGTGGATCATATATACTTTAATTAATTTCATTGGGGGTGTTTGGTGTTGTGGTGAAATTAATAAAATATAGATTATATAGGCACTAGAAGAGAGAGATGCACTGCAATATATATGAGATTACTAAGGGAATTCTATTATTATATTATTAGTTATCCTGTATTAATAAATATAGTGCCTAATGATATTAGTGTCTAGCTGTCTATTAGCAAGTCTAGGACAACTGGCCGCAGACTAACTCGACGCGGTAAACTGGCCGCAGACATAAGATATAAGATAAGTCGCCGCGGCCAACTCCCCGCGATATGGAACTTTTTGTTATTATTGATTATAAAGTGTTTGATGAAACAAGTGTGTTAAAAAAAAATTATAAAGTACTACATTGGAGTAAAACAATGATACAAATGCTAAAATTTATGAATAGTTGAAATTTGATAAAATTGTCTTTGATAAAACAAGCGTGCTAGGATTTTATAATGAAGTATTTCTTATGAAAAGTTATGGGCAATTCCCCTAAGGTAATCAACGAAATTTCGACTGAAAGTTACTGACAATTGCTTTAATTCTTTAATCTGCTTGTCTGTATTTCTTCAACTTGACAAGGGGATTTTGCCCTGCGACCAGCTGCTCGTAATATAGATATCTTCCTCGTTGAACTTTTTTCAACCCATCAATACATTTCCAAACTGTAGGATGTTACAAGGTCATGTTGCAGTCTTCGATGAGCAGCTTCTGCGAGATTGTTTGTCATGTCTTCGTCATTCAAGCAGCGCTGATAAACATCGAGAAATACTTGAAATTCATCTGGTAGCTCATCGGCGTGCTTTTCGATTGCTTCATTTATATATTCAGTTACTTTTTCTAGTTGTGACATAATTGCTGATGCCATTCTCGAAGGGGTTTGAGTTTGATATTGAATGTAAATTTAGTTAGTTAATATAAGACTTCAGAGGCTATCAACTCTATTGGATTATTAAGCCAGCACACTGTAAGTCAAGAATAACATCAATACTGGAGCCTCTCTGCGAAAACCCCAGTCCCTTGTCTGAATTATAAATTAGTTAGTTAAAATAGGACTTCAGAGACTATCAATCCTATTTGGTTATTAAGCCAGAACACTAAGTCAAAAATAACGTCAGGACTGGAGCCTCTCTGCAAGAACTCCAGTCCCTTCGAATATAAATTAGTTAGCTAGTTAAAATATGACTTTATAAGGCTACCAATCCATGAGGATCATTAAACCCACCTTAAAGTCAGGAAGAACGTGAGACCAGAGTCCCCGAGACCCACCCAAGTTTATACCCCCAGGTATACTTAGAATATAAACCTGGAGGTTGTCCTGCTCGAGAACCCCAGACGTCTTCCTTAATCGCGACCAGGACTGGAGCCTCTGTATGAGAATGCCAGTCTCTTCGTGGTGGGAATATAAATCTTGATTACATCGACCTTTATAGTGTAAGAAGTAAGAGTTGCCAAATAGCATAATGATTAAGAGATTCAGGTCTTATGAACCCAACCTCAGTCGGTTATCAAGAGATTCATGTCTTATGAATCGAACCCCATGATTAAGAGATTCATGTCTTATGAACCCAACCTGATTAGTCGGTCATCAAGAGATTTGGGTCTTATGAATCCAAACCCATTAGGGGTTATACTAAGATGTGGACATTGCAGCCAGAATAGCTGCGTCCAGTTTGCCGCGGCGAGTTAGTCTGCGGCCATTTGTCCCATTCCCTCTATTAGGTACACGGTCTGTCGGCTACATTGCCGTTGTTGCCTCAATCCAAAGAACAGGTTAAGAATGTTATCACAGTGTTTATCAAGTTCAAAGTCTCAGTTCCCGTCAAAGTCTACAATATACCGCCAAAGGCACCCATGCTGATACTATTGCAGTGTGATGTGCGAGTTTTCGTAAATGAGGAAATGCAGAGTGTATTTAGCTCGTTCCTCCTTCATCTCGCTAACAATATCCATGCCGGAAGTTAATAGAAGAATATAGGTATTCTACCTACCATGATCCATACTACTTAAAATAGGTTAAATTGGTTGTATAATCATTATACTTAAGGCAAAACTAAATCTGTTTGAAAAGAGTGCTTATCACATCATGGATTACACATCACCCCGAACAGATTTATTGCACTATTTTCGTCTGGCATTGAGCTGGTTCAATCAACCTCAATCCCCGATTTTCATCTGGGCCAGCTACCGATTATATTCATTAACCCGAGAAACACAATGGGCCTCACAGAAGTGTTTGTATAGCGAACTCGATAGGCCTCACAGAAGAAAGCCCATGAAAAAAAAAAAAATGCCCTACAGTCAGTGAAACAGAAGAAATATATGATTAGGTATCATATAGCCACTCCACTACCTCCTGCCTCTCCCCCACATGTGTCCCACCACCTAACTCTCTTTCCCCCTCTTTCTCCCTCCACTTCCCCTCTCCTCAATTATTGGCTATTATTCCTCTTATATTTGTCATTCCTCCCTTCTTTCTGCATGAAATATGGTGAGTCACGATCTTCCACACTCCCTCCTGCGGGCCTTTCACATGCGCGAGGGATGACACACACACACAGCTCATTGCCTCCACAGACTTTGGAGAGGAAGGGTGGAGCTCGCTCTCTCGCCTTTATCTACCCCCTACCGCTACAAATATAAGTTTTTCACTAGATATTTGCTGTTTATACCTATTTTCTGGTCTTCGCTGTTCACATGTTAATCATACAAGTAATATATATGCTCATGGAGCAGAAATAATGCTTTACATGGTAAATATAACAAATTATGTCCGAATTGAATGTAATTAATTCGCATATGCGGCCTTTTTAAACATATAAATTATACATTCCTGGGGTTAAACCTAACAAAATTTAGGATATGCTATATTGCTTTCTTGTAGACTTTTGTGGTATAAGTATAAACAATATATTATTAACACGATTCACCTTTGATGAAAAAGATAAAATCTAAATATATGTTTTTTGTAGTACCTTGTATCATTTACCCCTGTTATAATATAAACATATAATAAACATCATATAAACAAAAAGTAATAGTGAGTAGGCTATAAGAAGGTTGGGTTTGAGGAAAATAAGATTACAGGCTCTTCCAGAGATGAAGTATGTTGCATAAATAGTGTATATAGGCCATATTATACAGAAAGAGGGGTGTGGACCCATAGATTTTGTCGGCATTACAAGTTCCTGTAAACTGCAAGAGGTAACGTTCAAATAACAAGCAAATATAAAGGTAAGTGACGCACCCTTTTAGAGGCACGATTATAATAGTGTATTAAATAGGAAGGCTCCACTCTCCTGTATGTATGTTCTCTCTGTTCTGAGGTTCTGGTTCCTGTATGCCTAGCTAGTCTCCGCGCCTGGCTTGTCTGCAGTGTTGGCAAAGTTAAGGGGCTTTCCCACCTACAAGAATCATGCGCTGACATGCTGTGATGTGGTCATGTGGCGTTCGTTGCCTAATAGTGATATAATCGGCATGACGTTCGGGAAGCATGGGGAAGTGTCTCAGATACTTAGATTACCGTGTTGTATCGTGACAGGTCGTGGAGCAGCCCAAAATTATAGAACATGTTTTAGAAATATAATACATTTTGTGGCGTCTACCAATTTCAGATTTTGTCGTAGGCGTTTTGTAGTGGTAACCTTAACGCATATAATATTATTATTTAAATGTAAGCTACCTAAGCCTCCCAACAGTGTACATAAACAACAGTAGAGATTGAATCCACACAAAATGCCCATAGCCACTGGAGAAAACCAACGGTAACTAAGAAAAACAAACAATAAAGAATCAGGCCTAGGTAGAGAGCCCAGAAAAAAATAGGTATTGCATTCGAGTAGGATGATAAACTTAATAAAAAAAAAATCACAAATATCCAATTAAAACATTCTTGTTAAATACATTACCCACAGGTGTAAGAACAGCAGTCTCGAGTACACCGGGAAAACCAGTAAAAACTAGTCAAGACAATTCCCAGATATACTTGTAGGTTCTGTATTCAGCTGTTCACAACCAGACAAATTTTCAAAATTGAAGAGACTGCATTCAACCAATCTTGATGATGTGCATTTATATCTCCATTAAAGATATAATGGGACTAAACATCAACAGACGGTGTTCAAGCCATGGAAGTTAAAAGAAAGTCATATAAAGTATTGTTGGCATCAGGATTTCTATACAAGCTGAATATGTAATGGTTATTATAGTTGCTGGAAACTTTGTTAGCCCATCTTAGTTAAACTTAGGTACTTTGTAGCACAATTTGACGCATCTTAACGCCTCACAATGTTAAGATATGCGAATGTTGTTGGTGGTGGGCGAGTGTTTTTGATGTTGCTGTTGTTGTTGTTGTTGTTGTTCCCCAAGCTGCCTGGCCGAACAGCCCCAAGGCCCTGAGCAATTCCAAGGCCATAACCGAGCGCCCCCACAGAACCCTTCCTGCTGACCACAATAAAGCCTGGGTGACCGAAGCCACACCATGGCGGGGAGCTGAGGAGGGTGCGAAAACGCCCGGGAAACCAAAGCCCCACCCAGGGCCCTGTGCCCCTCAGCAATTATGAAGAGAAAGTTGAGGGGCAAGGGAAAAATGTGACGCTTTGGCTTCCAATCTTGGTAGATTGGGAGGTCAATCCACGGAAAAGACGCCGTCACTTGAGATCTAGAAAATATATAAGTTAAAGGAACAGTCAGAGTAAGCTATGGGTATGGCAGAGATCGCTCAGTTCTCACTCTGATAGACCAGCCCATCACCACATGACTAGAACCCAATCCTCTCAGCATCAGCTAGGAAAGGCCCTAGAAAGCCGCCTTTGGAGGGGGGATAGCCCCCCTATTTCAACCCCTTTCGGGGTCGGGCACCCGCCCATGTTTTTGATGTTGTGTGTTATAGTGTTCTAGAGTTTAAATTCATAGCATGTCGTGATTTTTTGTAGCTGTTCTTAGGGATTTCTACAGGTTCTTAGGTATTCTTAGGTGCATCGTGAGCCATCACAGGTCATCGTAGACCGTGAGTTTTATCATTTGAAAGTTATCATAGCAGTTCCTAGTGCTTTGTAGTGTTTCATGTCTTTGTCGTAGGTCTGTTGTATGCACTGTATAGCAGTTCGTAGGAATTCATAATTATGTATATCGTAGCAACTTAGTAGAACACAGACATTGTGGTAAATTTCTTAAGAATCACCAAGATTTTCAGACCGGGACATGTTGGCGTGGGATTCGTGAAGATGAGAAAGCCCCGATAATATTATTAGGATTATCATAATGAAGGTGCATTAGATTAATGGTGAAAGACGCTTCACTGAAACGTCTTTTGGAATGAATTAATATGGCTAAAGAAATTTGTGAATTATATTGAAAGAATGACTATATTAAAGCAAGATAAAAGCGAAGTATCAGAGGACTGACTAAGATGTTTATATTATTTAAGCATAACTCCAAGCAACATAACAGTTATCTGGGGAAAGCCCTTAGTACACTGTGTATCAACGGTGAAGAAGAAAAAGTAACAAGATTAAAATTGCCATTTGGCAATTATATCATTATCTAATACATTTTATTTAGATACTAATTGTAAAGGTGTATTTAAATTAAGTATTTTGAGGAAATACGTAGGCTAGTTATGATTATGGCATCGAAGGATATGTACGGGGGAGATCCAAGCCTGTTTGACGTTAGCAACTCCGAATCTCACAACTACTATGGCGGCGGTAGAGGACACTTTGTTCCTAAACCACCTCTTAATGACAACAATATCATAATAAGTTAGCCAGCTCGGTAGTCTATTGACTCAGTAATCTTTACGGAGTCTGTGGTTAACATTGAATTGAATATTCATAGTGTTCATAGTACAAGGTATGGAATATTATGAATTAATAGATACTCTCTCGTTTTATGAATTAATAGATGCCGGTACTCTCTCGTTTTATGAATTAATAGATACTCTCTCGTTTTATGAATTAATAGATACTCTCTCGTTTTATGAATTAATAGATACTCTCTCGTTTTCTCTTGCAATTTTGCTGCCATTTATTTAGTCACGGATCACCTTTATGAAAATTGTAAAGTCACGTTTTCCCCTCTATATTTGTACTCTCTTTGCCTTCATCATAATCGCCTTCCAGAGTGCTAGGGCTTATACATAAATTATAGATAGATAGAGGGGAAAGAGTTGAGTACCGCGCACGTCCTAGGGGTAGCACCACTGTCGTGGGGTATAATATTATAACCAAAACACCTCTGTGATTACTCCTTATTAAATACTCCTTGACATCAGCGCGCCTGGGTTATCTGCAGGGTTACCATAGTTAGGGAAACTTCCACATAATGAGGGGCGTTATATTAATGAGGACAAGTTTTTAAGAGTTAATTAAAATACAGTAGATAAAAACACTTTAAAAATATTTAGAATAAAATATATATATATATATATATACAGTATAAGCAACAAGAGAGAAAAAACGTAAGTATGCATATACGATTTACAAAATACTTGTATTCGATCCAAGCAACACAACAAGAATGAAAGTGTAATTTTTAATATATATTATTTGTTACATGTTATGAAGATGTTAAATTGTATTAAAACTGGACATTTTGACGAAATACGCAATTAAGGTATATATATGACATCTTGGGATATCCTGTCCTAGCCTGTTTGACGTTGGTAACTCCCGAATCTCACAACAACAATAGCGGGGGTAAAGGAGGCTTGCCTGTGAACCTCTTCATAATGACAACAATTTCACGATGATCTGGCCTTTAGTTATGTCTACTGAACTCTGTCATGATTACCGAGTCTATGGATAACGTTGATTTGATTACTCATAGGGTTATTAGTACAAGGTAGGGATTATTACGAATTAATGGGTACCCGGTACCCTCCCGTTTTCTTTTGCGATCGTGCTGCCATTTCTCGGGTGCGCGGATCACTATTTTCAGGACTATGACGTCACTCTTTCATCTCTTAAGGGGAGGCAGACCGTTTTTCTGGACCCCCTTCTCCCTAATGTTTAGCCCCACTAGTTTTGAGATTATAAGACGTTCGGCCCATTAGTTTGGCGATTTTAACACCTTTCGCCATTCGTTGTCAATTTTAAGACCTTTCGTGCCATTTAGGTGTCTATTATTTCCTGGTGAGCGATAG
>CM064552.1:36195833-36234157 GCA_032716605.1 Paralithodes platypus | reverse complement strand
CCTCTCTTGAGTACTCTTTCTGTAATATACAGGAAAAGGTAATGTTAATATTAACTCTTACAATCTAAAGAAGGAGAAACTTACGTCTCACCATGCTATGCAGTTACGTAATGCTCTATTACTGATACCGTATATATCTTTTGTTCACTCAACATTACTTAATACGGACAACCCCTTTATATAAGGATTAGCCGGGAACATGAGCGAACGACTACAGACAGTCAGGAATAATGGAGGGTGAGGATGCGACAGGTTACAGGGTTCCAATGAAAAATGTGTATGTTTACATCCCTTTCTAATGTATTTTATATACTGTATTACTCTAGAGATACTCTAGTAATTACTTTCTAATGTAGTTTTATATACTGTTATTGACTCTAAGGATACTTAGTAATTCACTCCCAACTTTGAAAAAGTTCTAGAAATTAATATCACCGAAAATCCCGTGACGTGATTTCTTTACATTATCAATAATTATGAGCAAAGGGGCTCATACTCTACATGATAAGATGGAATCCTATGCATGGTTTATGTTAATGGTTTTTAATTCCCCTATGTGACAGACATTATTTAAAAAACCTGACTTTACATAGCTACATAAGAAACCAATTTACTATTATTTATGAGTTGACCTCTTGCCTAGGTATAACAAGAGCTGAAAGAGAAATATATTCAACCCTGCATATTCCATCTGACCATAGTCGAGTAATAAGTAACTGAATTAATGAAAATTTAAAAACACTGTGTTAAGCTGGTATCATAGGATAATGGATTGTAGGTATTCATTGGGGATTTGATGATAAGTAACCGGGCTCCTTTCACTTATGACCATGCTCTCCTAAATATTAGTTTTATCACATGTTGCGCCCATGTATCGAGTATTGTTCGCATGTGCCCATGGGACAAATGTCCGTGGGCAAGATAGTAGATGTAGTAGGGGGCAGGTGTTAGTAATAATAGGAGAACAAAACATATATTAATTTTTACAAATACAGTCAGGTTCGTCGGATTTCAAGGGGCCAAGGTGTTTGTCTAGGCGAAATTTAAAAAGGATATCAACGGTGGCTGCAGTTTATGGACATACTTGGGGAAGCCCAATATGGCGATATGAGTGGAGGTTCCACTCATATGCATTTCTCGAAAGAGTTAGTTTCAAAAGTATTTCGCCTCATCAAACTCGCTTCTTCTTACTAATCTCCCTACACGTTCTTGTACACACCGCAACTGTTGCTTCTCTTTCAACTCTTCTATCGCTATTACAACAATCGGTGTTCTTCAGATCTCTCTCAGTGCATACCTTTTCGGCGGGGTTTGTGAGGCATTCGACTTTCAACACAGTACCCACTTATGTGCTGTCCAACCTGTACCAACCCAAGAATTAGCAAAAGTTCTCAGTATTTCTTCTACTTAAAACACGAACTCATGAAACTCTCACCACCAATCAATGTTTCCTTCATCCTCTGACTTAGATTTCTTTAAGCTTAGTGTGTGTCAGCATATTGAACCCAACGTCCATTGAACCTTTGGCTATCTGTCACTATTTTTTGGGCTTTGGGGGCGACACTCGTTACAGGGCAGCATGCATTGTCTCCTTCTTACACATAGAACAAAAAATAGTAATATATGAGCTGTGGTGAGTTTGGAAAACCAGGTTTATAATTGATTAGGGTTTCATATGAATTAATGTTGAGTTAGAGTTTAATGTATCATCACTTTTACTATCTAGTATGAATATTATATTACAGTAGGTCCGGGTGGTGGAAGAATACAAACACCAATACGATGCTGGCGGCAACACTGGCAAATCTAGATATCATTAGTGCTTAAGGTGTGTGAGAGATGATTTGACCGTGGCAACAAATATACTCATTATAACATATTATACACTTTTTTTATTATCGGACAGTCACATTACTTAGTACAATGACTATTATATTGAAACTTTCGTACCATATTGTTCGACAGTGGATATATTAAGAGCATCTGGGATAATAGTTTATGGGGCATATGTTGAGATTGTGCATACCGGTACCTACGGCGCTTATCTCCGACACTTCACCTTTGGACACCGTGGTAAACTAACCTAATGAGGGGGTGTTACATTTTTTGGGGACCACAGTTTGTCACCCCAGATGGAACGTCACAACGACCCACTTATAAAAAAACACCAGGTTACTATTATGCTGACTGTCTAAAACAGAAGGATTTGGGTGTGGAATAGACCCGCGCGGAGGTTGATCTCTCGACCTTATGAATTTGGGTCCACTATACCACTGGTAAAACCATCTATAGATCTACCTCCTATTCTAATACGACAAGCCCTATGTAATATTGCCACTATATATAGTTAGTATGTAATGATTATAGAATATTAGATACAACACGTTGTAGATAGTTTCATATTCACTATTCCCTTTCTCCTGCTCCATCTCTTTACTGTATATGTCCCTATCTCATACTCTATAATCTTCTCTCTTCTTCTTTGTCATCCTAGAGTAGCGTGGCAAATCAAAATATAATTTGAAAAGCAGCTAACAGGACCTTAAGCACATTCAGAAATTGATTGGTAAATATTACGACATTACAACGTTAATTTTAAAAGAACAAAAACGAAGTAGGTATGGAATGGATGTGTGCACGGCGATTCCGAACCTTGTTGGCAAGTAAATGATGGTTAATGTGATCAAGTAAAATTAGTTACTAGTGTGTATTATATTATCATATTAATAGTAACCCAAGTTACAGTCTTAGATAGCCTATAATGTAACAGACCTATCAAATCATTTCACAGTCATGATTTTTTATATGTAAGCGAATGCTTGCAAAATATAACCTATCAGTTGCTTATAGTTGCCCTATATTTTATTCCATAGCAAAAAAGGTTAATCATAATTAAACACACACACACATAATATATATCTATAGATAGATAGATAGATATATAAATTAATACAGAGAGACAGGGAGAGGGAGAAATCTATCGTTGTAGACCTATGCATACATTCGTGTGTGTGTGTATGCGCGTAAGCACACTGTCTTAGAGAGAGAGGAGAGGGGGATGTGGATGACTTTTGAGAGATGCGAGAGAGAAGTGATGAGTAGGAGAGAGAGAGAGCGCGCGTCTCTGTTCATATTCGAACCAGTGATTAACTTGTATTGCGAGAAAAGAATGAGTGTGCAAAGGGGGGAGGGAGTTTTTAGACAGTTGCCCAGCCACTATTTTTCTTCTCTGGCTCGTGTTACGCGCTCATAAGTGCGGTTAAACTGTACGTTGGCTGCAGTATGGCCTTTTTTTTTACATAGGATGTAAAACATATGTCGGCCGCAAGGAAATGGTTAATATCAGGCCACTTTCACACTATATCTGCTTATAATTAATGTATTTCTTCATCATTATACAGCATAATATTCTAAACTCCATAATAATAGGAAAGATAACTCCAAACTAAAGCAGACAAGCTCACAAGATCTTAAACAAGAGGAGTTGAAGTCAATATAAGTTTGCTCGAGATTGATATTTCGCATTCAGATATTCAGGTATTTGCAAAGAAGTCATTGTTTACTCTGAACCTGTGAATAAATAACAATTAGTACAAATTGGTACCCAGTAAATATAAATATTAGTTGAATGTCTGATTGGTGGACGTCGGGCGAATGTCTGAAAAGTGAATATGGGACCGTGTACAGTCACGGCCAATTAATCCGATGCCATTTCAACCTTTGACTTGAATTAACAAAAAGGAGATTTGATTCAGTCTGAGATAGTTTCGAATAGATGAGCGTAACTGAACACCGTAACCCACAACTCTTGGCTCAAAATGAACCCAGGAACAGCAAAAAGAAATTCGGAAATGTAAATATTAGGTAAAGAATTAATCAAAATATTCGATGCAATTCGGGATAGATGTCCGAGACTTCTAGAGTGTACTATCATCGACAACATTTCGTTCCCCCGACCTGCCACTGCGTGGATCCGAATCACCTGGGAGTCGAAACAAGAAACATTTATTGGGTGTAAATTTTACTTCTTTCAAATGCTTCGTTTGTCGACCCCCAGGTGTTTTGGATTCACTCAGTGGCTGGTTGGGTGAACGAATGTTTGTCGTTGATACCACCGTTAACAAATGTCAGATCGCTAGCTTCAATGTGTAATATCAACAAAATATAATGTTGAAGAGATAATCAAAATAAGAACACTCGAAATTGGAATGAATAGTCATGAGCCATAATACCTGGACTCACAATTAAATCTGTATCGAACCCAAGCGAGACAATCCAATGTTCAAGTATATCCTAGACGGTTCACAACTTAGATTCAAAGATTCAGATGACTGTGCAGGTATTATGGCTCGTGAAAGTACAGAGCTTTAATTGACTATAGAATATAAAAAACGAATGACAGGCGCAAACTGCAGTGCCGTACCATGTACACACGATAATCTATAGAGATGAGATCTGCGAAGTTCGTCTCCGACAACGCATAAAGCGATGTCTGTTTAGCTGTTATGGATTATATTTCTTGATTAGTATAATATTAAACATGAAACATATTCCATACTGGTATTCACATACGGTGAATACTAGTCTTAGAGATGATGCAGTATAATTAATAAAATGCTTTGAAGTGACTTGAATGTAACTGCTAGTGAGAACGTTCCCATAAACGTGCATGCAATATTCGATTGGACCGTGACCAATCCTTGGTGTGTAAAAAGAACCTTACAGGTAAAGCGAGCCATAAACAAATATCAAACCACGTCCAAATCTGAACATACCATATTTTCCAAATAACACACACACATTATATATATATATATATATATATATATATATATATATATATATATATATATATACAGTATACTGTATATCGTTCCCAGGCTGGGGGACCAACAAAGCCAGCTCGCACTGCCCCGTTGGAAGTTGGATTCAGATTCAGCAATTCGTTTGACATTCAGCCAACGTCCACCAGTTTGTCATTTGTTTGATAGTTGTTACTACTGGCACCTGGCACCAGTAATTATTGCTTGTTATTTTGATGACAAGCGTCACATGAAGTACTGTACGTTCTTGCTAACTAATTGTAGTTTACTTAGCGTCAGAGTATTAATAATGCCTATTTGTTTTTAAAAGATGGCAGTATGTTAACTAAATTAACTTATCAGGGTGAATTGTACCACGTTAATAATATGACTATGAATGATAATCTCGAGGTAACTTCACATTGGCGGTGCATGGGCTTCAAGTCGCCTGGATCATGCTCTTGAAACCTCGCCTGTTTTAACTTGGTATGCATATATGTATGTATGTATATGCTCGGGCACATACCACATAGCTGGGGGTGACCGACTCGAGAAGAACCCGAACAGAAACATTTACAGTTCCAATTCTTAGGGTTCTGGACCACTTTCGTGTTCCCTCGCCCCTTTCTCTGTCTCGTTCGTAGGTGAATTTCACAGGGGGAGGAGAATTCCTAGCCTTCCGCCCCCGAAGTAGGAAAAGTAGTACAGGGAAAGAAACGGCTAAGGTTGGGTAGAGGATGCCAAACCTCATTCTGGACAGGACCAGCCCTCACCCAACTAACTTGGTAGGCCTAATACATACAGAGTAGATCGAGTGTGAGAATGATCAATACATGGTGAAAAACGTATTTAGAAAATTAATTATACTGTGAGAGTGGCGGTCATTACCATGTTAGTCTATGGGGTAGTCGCGCTGTGTTCCCTCCGCGCATAATGCAGACGAATTAAATTTGTGGTGCATTGTGGGAAGTTGTGTTGGTCACCTACAGCCTTGAACCCATAGAGGGGGGGGGGGGGGGGGGAGTTCAGATCTAATTAACTTGATAAAATTAGGTAAGCTTAGTTCTAACATTATATATCAGAGGAAATACTTACCTAAATACTCCATATTTCTAACATTACGTCCGTTGGTGACTCTCAATATAGGAACATTTATTAAAAGCCATTAATTTACCACACTTTTAGCTAAATTAGTTACATTTTAACTATGGTAAACTAAAATGCATTGCTTGTATATCATGCCTTCTAGATGGAGGATCATATGAGGCTGAAATCACCGAACCTGGTCTCCATCTTTCACAACGCGAAGTGGCAAGCAAACTGGAGGCAAGAGAGTGCATAAGGGGGGGGGGTAACGTTACGTGATTCACATATCCAAGAACACAGAAACAAATGATCACACTGTTTCATGAGGAACACTAGAGGGCCATAACTAGCTTAATGCATATCAACTCATCTATATCAAGTATAAAAGGCTACTTATGAAGAATAGAGAGCGTCTACTAAAAGAACAAGTAAATTACAAAACAATGTCTGATGAATCCGCTATATCTCGATTCTACTAAATCCCGTTTTAAACAATCTTGTGGTGCAAGAGCTACCACAGTCGGTACCGGAAAACCGGTAGGTTCACTTTGTTAATTTTGGTTCTGCGAACAACTTTGGTCTAAGTGGCCAGGCATTTAGGAGTAGTACGTCAAAGGTTCTGGAGACGACAAAACTCAATTCAGCAAAACACAGCCCTTGTCCTAAAGGAATCAAGAATACCTATGAAAGTTGCCAATGATCATTATACTCCCCATACATTAGCTTTGCCATCTATCGTGCTTGTATAAAACTATGTTGGTAAATTCACCTGCACCATGCACCTTTTCAATTAAGTACTATATATCTAGCTACTGCCAGATGCCGAGATCTTTGAGAGAGTGTTTGACAAGATATTAACAATAGTGCAAAATACAAACAGGACTCACTAACGATAGTGCTATCGGGTAGGTACTGTACCTGTAAGCATAGCATGCCTCAAGTGACTCCTACCAATTACTACCCTAAAAATAACCTACATTTATCGTACAAATAAACTAAGGAAATCGCAAAAGGAAGCAATTGATACTATCGACAATGAATGGATACAATATTATAAAGAAAACTAATTGCAAAATATGAAGAAGCAACAACAGATTTAAACAAATAGTCTTCTTTTAACAAGAACAATTAATTTCAAAAATCAACAATAACAATAGAAAATGTTAAACAATTAATACTTACAGACAAAAAGTAAGCAAAGGTTGTAAGAGTTAATAATGCTTGGTTAACATTATTGATAACAAATTTTAGAATACAGTCACAATAATTGACCTTAAAAAGATTAAATTTATGCAACAATTTACTAGCAACAAGGCTATTGTAGCACTGCCTTCATCCAAAGAGAGTACAGTACAGTAAGAGAGTAATTTGGTGGGTCACGTGAATCACATAGTTAAGCAATCATCATAGGGATCTGCTGGCTGTGAGGATGGGAAAGTGCGATTTCACAGTTCTGGTAATAGTGATTCGCGGGCACAAGATTTGGCAGCATCGCAAGAGAAAGCGAGACGGTACCTAATAACTCATAATATTCCCTACCTTATACTTTGAACGCTATGACTAGTCAATTCACCGTTACCCACCAACTCTGTAAACATGACAGAGTTCAGTATACATTTCTAAAAGTTACTGTAACTTGTCGTCATTATGAAGAGGTTCACAGAAAAACTCTACCGCCGCCATTGTTGTTGTGAGACTCTGACTTGCCAACTGGATCTCTCCCCAACATATCCCTAAATGTCATAATTATACGCTAACCTACAGGTTTCGTGAAAATGTCCAACTTGATACTTACTTTTGAAGATTCCGCCTGGTACTGACGCAGCTAAGGTATGCCTCCAATCGAAAGTTTACATACACCTTTACAATTTAAGATCTACATAAAATGTAACTAATAATATACATTCAAAATTACTTTATTATTGTTGTGATACTTGGAGCTACACTTGCATCATATATAAGTATATAAATATACAGTATAAGTATATTTACTGCTTATATAAATCTATTTTTCTAAATAATTCACTTTCAAAGACGTTCCTTCCTTAATGTAACACCCCCTCATCATGCAGAAGTTCCTCTAAATATGGGAACACTGCAGACAAGCCAGGCACGCAGATATTAAGGAGTATCTAATAAGGAGAAACAACCGAGGTCTTTTGGTTGTATGCTCAACGACAATGGTGCTACCAAATCCTTAGGATGCGCGCGGAACTGACCGTGTGACATCACGCTTTCATCTCTTTATCATCTATTCTCCTTGGCATAGACTAAGCTACTCAAGACTGAAGACTGAAAATAAAAACCGTAAATAGAGCACGTACTGGAACCAAGACCATGCGTGACTTGCTGGTATATGACCCCAGGTGGCGATAGATCAATGTGAGCGGACGTGACGTCCATGTCTGTGGTCTGCTTATTGACAATACGAAATTACATAGAGGTTTTTGGCAAACTGATGGATTTCAGTTATATTTCTCCTTGAATACACAATACTATGTGAATCCCGGTGGATCATATATACTTTAATTAATTTCATTGGGGGTGTTTGGTGTTGTGGTGAAATTAATAAAATATAGATTATATAGGCACTAGAAGAGAGAGATGCACTGCAATATATATGAGATTACTAAGGGAATTCTATTATTATATTATTAGTTATCCTGTATTAATAAATATAGTGCCTAATGATATTAGTGTCTAGCTGTCTATTAGCAAGTCTAGGACAACTGGCCGCAGACTAACTCGACGCGGTAAACTGGCCGCAGACATAAGATATAAGATAAGTCGCCGCGGCCAACTCCCCGCGATATGGAACTTTTTGTTATTATTGATAATAAAGTGTTTGATGAAACAAGTGTGTTAAAAAAAAATTATAAAGTACTTCATTGGAGTAAAATAATGATACAAATGCAAAAATGTATGAATAATTTTTATTTGATAACATTTTCTTTGATAAAACAAGCGTGCTATGATTGTTTAATGAAGTATTTCTTATGAAAAGTTAGGGGTAATTCCCCTAAGGTATTCAACAAAATTTCGACTGAAAGTTACTGACAATTGCTTTAATTCTTTAATCTGCTTGTCTGTATTTCTTCAACTTGACAAGGGGATTTTGCCCTGCGACCAGCTGCTCGTAATATAGATATCTTCCTCGTTGAACTTTTTTTCAACCCCATCAATACATTTCCAAACTGTAGGATGTTACAAGGTCATGTTGCAGTCTTCGATGAGCAGCTTCTGCGAGATTGTTTGTCATGTCTTCGTCATTCAAGCAGCGCTGATAAACATCGAGAAATACTTGAAATTCATCTGGTAGCTCATCGGCGTGCTTTTCGATTGCTTCATTTATATATTCAGTTACTTTTTCTAGTTGTGACATAATTGCTGATGCCATTCTCGAAGGGGTTTGAGTTTGATATTGAATGTAAATTTAGTTAGTTAATATAAGACTTCAGAGGCTATCAACTCTATTGGATTATTAAGCCAGCACACTGTAAGTCAAGAATAACATCAATACTGGAGCCTCTCTGCGAAAACCCCAGTCCCTTGTCTGAATTATAAATTAGTTAGTTAAAATAGGACTTCAGAGACTATCAATCCTATTTGGTTATTAAGCCAGAACACTAAGTCAAAAATAACGTCAGGACTGGAGCCTCTCTGCAAGAACTCCAGTCCCTTCGAATATAAATTAGTTAGCTAGTTAAAATATGACTTTATAAGGCTACCAATCCATGAGGATCATTAAACCCACCTTAAAGTCAGGAGGAACGTGAGACCAGAGTCCCCGAGACCCACCCAAGTTTATACCCCCAGGTATACTTAGAATATAAACCTGGAGGTTGTCCTGCTCGAGAACCCCAGACGTCTTCCTTAATCGCGGCCAGGACTGGAGCCTCTGTATGAGAATGCCAGTCTCTTCGTGGTGGGAATATAAATCTTGATTACATCGACCTTTATAGTGTAAGAAGTAAGAGTTGCCAAATAGCATAATGATTAAGAGATTCAGGTCTTATGAACCCAACCTCAGTCGGTTATCAAGAGATTCATGTCTTATGAATCGAACCCCATGATTAAGAGATTCATGTCTTATGAACCCAACCTGATTAGTCGGTCATCAAGAGATTCGGGTCTTATGAATCCAAACCCATTAGGGGTTATACTAAGATGTGGACATTGCAGCCAGTATAGCTGCGTCCAGTTTGCCGCGGCGAGTTAGTCTGCGGCCATTTGTCCCATTCCCTCTATTAGGTACACGGTCTGTCGGCTACATTGCCGTTGTTGCCTCAATCCAAAGAACAGGTTGAGAATGTTATCACAGTGTTTATCAAGTTCAAAGTCTCAGTCCACGTCCAAAGTCTACAATATACCGCCAAAGGCACCCATGCTGATACTATTGCAGTGTGATGTGCGAGTTTTCGTAAATGAGGAAATGCAGAGTGTATTTAGCTCGTTCCTCCTTCATCTCGCTAACAATATCCATGCCGGAAGTTAATAGAAGAACATAGGTATTCTACCTACCATGATCCATACTACTTAAAATAGGTTAAATTGGTTGTATAATAATTATACTTAAGGCAAAACTAAATCTGTTTGAAAAGAGTGCTTATCACATCATGGATCACACATCACCCCGAACAGATTTATTGCACTATTTTCGTCTGGCATTGAGCTGGTTCAATCAACCTCAATCCCCGATTTTCATCTGGGCCAGCTACCGATTACATTCATTAACCTGAGAAACACAATGGGCCTCACAGAAGTGTTTGTATAGCGAACTCGATAGGCCTCACAGAAGAAAGCCCATGAAAAAAAAAAAAAATGCCCTACAGTCAGTGAAACGGAAGAAATATATGATTAGGTATCATATAGCCACTCCACTACCTCCTGCCTCTCCCCCACATATGTCCCACCACCTAACTCTCTTTCCCCCTCTTTCTCCCACCACTTCCCCTCTCCTCAATTATTGGCTATTATTCCTCTTATATTTGTCATTCCTCCCTTCTTTCTGCATGAAATATGGCGAGTCACGATCTTCCACACTCCCTCCTGCGGGCCTTTCACATGCGCGAGGGATGACACACACACACAGCTCATTGCCTCCACAGACTTTGGAGAGGAAGGGTGGAGCTCGCTCTCTCTCTCTCGCCTTTATCTACCCCCTACCGCTACAAATATAAGTTTTTCACTAGATATTTGCTGTTTATACCTATTTTCTGGTCTTCGCTGTTCACATGTTAATCGTACAAGTAATATATATGCTCATGGAGCAGAAATAATGCTTTACATGGTAAATATAACAAATTATGTCCGAATTGAATGTAATTAATTCGCATATGCGGCCTTTTTAAACATATAAATTACACTTTCCTGGGGTTAAACCTAACAAAATTTAGGATATGCTATATTGCTTTCTTGTAGACTTTTGTGGTATAAGTATAAACAATATATTATTAACACGATTCACCTTTGATGAAAAAGATAAAATATAAATATATGTTTTTTGTAGTACCTTGTATCATTTACCCCTGTTATAATATAAACATATAATAAACATCATATAAACAAAAAGTAATAGTGAGTAGGCTATAAGAAGGTTGGGTTTGAGGAAAATAAGATTACAGGCTCTTCCAGAGATGAAGTATGTTGCATAAATAGTGTATATAGGCCATATTATACAGAAAGAGGGGTGTGGACCCATAGATTTTGTCGGCATTACAAGTTCCTGTAAACTGCAAGAAGTAACGTTCAAATAACAAGCAAATATAAAGGTAAGTGACGCACCCTTTTAGAGGCACGATTATAATAGTGGATTAAATAGGAAGACTCCACTCTCCTGTATGTATGTTCTCTCTGTTCTGAGGTTCTGGTTCCTGTATGCCTAGCTAGTCTCCACGCCTGGCTTGTCTGCAGTGTTGGCAAAGTTAAGGGGCTTTCCCACCTACAAGAATCATGCGCTGACATGCTGTGATGTGGTCATGTGGCGTTCGTTGCCTAATAGTGATATAATCGGCATGACGTTCGGGAAGCATGGGGAAGTGTCTCAGATACTTAGATTACTGTGTTGTATCGTGACAGGTCGTGGAGCAGCCCAAAATTATAGAACATATTTTAGAAATATAATAAATTTCGTGGCGTCTACCAATTTCAGATTTTGTCGTAGGCGTTTTGTAGTGGTAACCTTAATGCGTATAATATTATTATTTAAATGTAAGCTACCTAAGCCTCCCAACAGTGTACATACACAACATTAGAGATTGAATCCACACAAAATGCCCATAGGCACTGGAGAAAAGCAATGGTAACTAAGAAAACAAACAATAAAGAATCAGGCCTAGGTAGAGAGCCCAGAAAAAAATAGGTATTGCATTCGAGTAGGATGATAAACTTAATAAAAACAAAAATCACAAATATCCAATTATAACATTCTTGTTAAATACATTACCCACAGGTGTAAGAACAGCAGTCTCGAGTACACCGGGAAAACCGGTAAAAACTAGTCAAGACAATTCCCAGATATACTTGTAGGTTCTGTATTCAGCTGTTCACAACCAGATAAATTTGCAAAATTGAAGAGACCACATTCAACCAATCTTGATGATGTGCATTTATATCTCCATTAAAGATATAATGGGACTAAACATCAACAGACGGTGTTGAAGCCATGAAAGTTAAAAGACAGTCACATAAAGTATTGTTGGCATCAGGATTTCTATACAAGCTGAATATGTAATGGTTATTATAGTTGCTGGAAACTTTGTTAGCCCATCTTAGTTAAACTTAGGTACTTTGTAGCACAATTTGACGCATCTTAACACCTCACAATGTTAAGATATGCGAATGTTGTTGGTGGTGGGCGAGTATTTTTGATGTGTGTTATAGTGTTCTAGAGTTTAAATTCATAGCATGTCGTGATTTTTTGTAGCTGTTCTTAGGGATTTCTACAGGTTCTTAGGTATTCTTAGGTGCATCGTGAGCCATCACAGGTCATCGTAGACCGTGAGTTTTATAAATTGAAAGTTATCATAGCAGTTCCTAGTGCTTTGTAGCGTTTCATGTCTTTGTCGTAGGTCTGTTGTACGCACTGCATAGCAGTTTGTAGGAATTCATAATTATGTATATCGTAGCAACTTAGTAGAACACAGACATTGTGGTAATTTTCTTAAGAATCACCAAGATTTTCAGACCGGGACATGTCGGCGTGGGATTCGTGAAGATGAGCAAGCCCCGATAATATTATTAGGATTATCATAATGAAGGTGCATTAGATTAATGGTGAAAGACGCTTCACTTTTTTTTTCTTTTGGAATGAATTAATATGGCTAAAGAAATTTGTGAATTATATTGAAAGAATGACTATATTAAAGCAAGATAAAAACGAAGTATCAGAGGACTGACTAAGATGTTTATATTATTTAAGCATAACTCCAAGCAACATAACAGTTATCTGGGGAAAGCCCTTAGTACACTGTGCATCAACGGTGAAGAAGAAAAAGTAACAAGATTAAAATTGCCATTTGGCAATTATATCATTATCTAATACATTTTATTTAGATACTAATTGTAAAGGTGTATTTAAATTAAGTATTTTTAGGAAATACGTAGGCTAGTTATGATTATGGCATCGAAGGATATGTACGGGGGAGATCCAAGTCTGTTTGACGTTAGCAACTCCGAATCTCACAACTACTATGGCGGCGGTAGAGGACACTTTGTTCCTAAACCACCTCTTAATGACAACAATATCATAATAAGTTAGCCAGCTCGGTAGTCTATTGACTCAGTAATCTTTACAGAGTCTGTGGTTAACATCGAATTGAATATTCATAGTGTTCATAGTACAAGGTATGGAATATTATGAATTAATAGATACTCTCTCGTTTTATGAATTAATAGATACTCTCGTTTTATGAATTAATAGATACTCTCGTTTTATGAATTAATAGATACTCTCGTTTTATGAATTAATAGATACTCTCGTTTTATGAATTAATAGATACTCTCGTTTTATGAATTAATAGATACTCTCGTTTTATGAATTAATAGATACTCTCTCGTTTTATGAATTAATAGATACTCTCTCGTTTTATGAATTAATAGATACTCTCTCGTTTTGAATTAATAGATACTCTCGTTTTATGAATTAATAGATACTCTCTCGTTTTATGAATTAATAGATACTCTCTCGTTTTATGAATTAATAGATACTCTCGTTTTATGAATTAATAGATACTCTCTCGTTTTATGAATTAATAGATACTCTCTCGTTTTATGAATTAATAGATACTCTCTCGTTTTATGAATTAATAGATACTCTCTCGTTTTCTCTTGCAATTTTGCTGCCATTTATTTAGTGCACGGATCACCTTTATGAAAATTGTAAGGTCACGTTTTCCCCTCTATATTTGTACTCTCTTTGCCTTCATCATAATCGCCTTCCAGAGTGCTAGGGCTTATATATAAAGTATAGATAGATAGAGGGGAAAGAGTTGAGTACCGCGCACGTCCTAGGGGTAGCACCACTGTCGTGGGGTATAATATTATAACCAAAACACCTCTGTGATTACTCCTTAATAGATACTCCTTGATATCAGCGCGCCTGGGTTATCTGCAGGGTTACCATAGTTAGGGAAACTTCCACATAATGAGGGGCGTTAGATTAATGAGGACAAGTTTTTAAGAGTTAATTAAAATAGATAAAAACACTTTTAAAAATATTTAGAATAAAATATATATATATATATATATATATATACAGTATAAGCAACAAGAGAGAAAAAACGTAAGTATGCATATACAATATATAAAATACTTGTATATGATGTAAGTATAATGCCAAGGAACACAACAAGAATGAAAGTGTAATTTTTAATATATATTATTTGTTACATGTTATGAAGATGTTAAATTGTATTAAAACTGGACATTTTGACGAAATACGCAATTATGGTATACATATGACATCTTGGGATATCCTGTCCTAGCCTGTTTGACGTTGGTAACTCCCGAATCTCACTACAACAATAGCGGGGGTAAAGGAGGCTTGCCTGTGAACCTCTTCATAATGACAACAATTTCACGATGATCTGGCCTTTAGTTATGTCTACTGAACTCTGTCATGATTACTAAGTCTATGGATAACGTTTATTTGATTACTCATAGAGTTATTAGTACAAGGTAGGGATTATTACGAATTAATGGGTACCCTCCCGTTTTCATTTGCGATCGTGCTACCATTTCTCGGGTGCGCGGATCACTATTTTCAGAACTGTGACGTCACTCTTTCAGCTCTTAAGGGGAGGCAGACCGTTTTTCTGGACCCCCTTCCCCCTAATGTTTAGCCCCACAAGTTTTGAGATTATAAGACGTTCGGCCCATTAGTTTGGCGATTTTAACACCTTTCGCCCCATTTCGTTGTCAATTTTAAGACCTTTCATGCCATTTAGGTGTCGATTATTTCCTGGCGAGCGATAGCGAGCCTGCAATTTTAAGAGGAACCGGCCTTCGGCCGGGAAATTTTTCTACCGAAAAATGTACAAATTTATCTTGAAGAGGGGTCTAGGGGGTGTTTTTCTAAGCTTGATGGAGGTCTAGGGAGGAAACTATATACAAATATATGAATAAATGAATTAATAGACCAAACAAACGGTCAGTCTCCCCTTAACTTCTATTCTTCTTGGGCTTATATGAGGAGAAAAGAAAATGTAGACTAATAACAACTGGACTGGGGCTGGGAGATATATTAGCTGGCATCCATACTAGAATACAAATTTGAGCAGGCGAACTGCTTAAGGGGGGTGACCTGTTTTTGTTCTGTCCGTTTCTATCTTTCTCTGGCTTGTATCCATTTGGCCCCATTCAGCCTACTGTTTTAAGACGTTTATCCCCATCCAAGTGTCAATTTTTGTACTGGTGTGCGGTAGCGAGCCAGCATATTTTTTATTTTTGTTTGACAGCTTGCAAAATTTGTACATTTTTCGATAGACAAATTTCTCCGGCAAAGCCGGATTTCTTCATATAATGCCGGCTCGCTATCGCTCGCCAGGAAGAAATCGACACCTAGATGGAGATAAAAGTCTTAAAATACTTGGCTGAATGGGGCCGAATGGATACAAGCCAGAGAAAGATAGAAAAGGACAGAACAAAAACAGGTCACCCACCTTAAACGAATCTATACAACGCATAAACTAGCCTATATACATAATTTGAAGAAAAAAAACGATTTAGTCCGAGATAGCTTCGAAAATGTAAGGCTTTCTATTAAATTTCCGAAATTATCCTGAACTGAATAGAATCTTATTATTTGTTTACCTAGTTTATGCTGGTTCGTTTATGATGGCCCGGTTTTCTGGACCACTTTCTCCCTCATGTTTAGCCCCATTAGTTTTCAGATGTTAAGATGTTTGCCCCATTAGTTAGTCGATTTTAAGACCTTTCGCCCCATTTCGTCGTCAATATTTAGACCTGTCGTGCTATTTATGTGTCGATTTGTTTTCCCTGGCGAACGATAGTGAGCCTGTAATGTTGGAAGAACCGGCCTTTGGTTGGGAAATTTTTCTACCAAAAAATGTACAAATTAGTCTAGAAGGGGGATCTAATGGATGTTTTTTTAAATTTGATAGAGGTCTAAGGAGGAAACTAGAAAAATATTATACATGCAAAAATCGCCCAAAACGTGAACCATCTCCCCTTAAGCAGTTTGAGGATTCAGATAAGACCATAATCGACTTATGTCCCTATCTATCTATCTATTGCCTGACGCCGTGATCCCCAAAGGGGTGGCCACGAACGAACCGCCCCCATGCACCTCTGTCCCCAGTCAGTCGACGCCCCTCCCCCCAACCAGCACCGCCTTCGTTCATGTAGTTCCTCACTCCATCCTTCCACCTCATATTCGGTCTACCTCTCCCTCTCTGTCCCTCCACCTCGCTCTCGTACACCCTCTTAGTCATTCTCTCGCTTTCCATACGTTCCATTTGGCCGAACCATCTCAAGTTGTTCCTTTCCAGGGACTTATGTCCCTGAGTGTGCATATTCTCAGTCAATAAATTTAACCCAGTCTTTTTCGGAAACTACAGGCTGAATCGAATCTTATTATTATTGTTTAATGTTATGATTAATTTCCGGGGGTTCATCATCACAGTCCGAGGATTTTTTTTTTTTTTCTATATTCCATCTACTTCCTCTCGGGAATAGGCTGAGAGCCTTTACACTACACCACTGAACACGTGAGGCCCGTGAGGTCTTGTTCCAGTCTAGGGAGTGAGACATGCGAAGCACCCCGGCTCGAAGCAACTCCATCTCTGAAGCCGCTTCGCCCCTGCGCTTCACCGTCTCATTCCCCACACTCGGACCCTCACTCTCAGAACGCCACCTATTGAGCAATGAATTCACTAGGCATTGTCCCCCTGTAACATATTAAGGAGAGATGGTTCACTTTTTGGGCGATTTTTGCATGTATTCATTATGTTTCTAGTTTCCTCCCTAGACCTCCATCAAATTAAAAAAAACATCCATTAGATCCCCCTTCTAGATTAATTTGTACGTTTTCGGTAGAAAAATGTCTATGCCGAAGGCCGGTTCTTCCAGCATTACAGGCTCACTCGTTCGCCAGGGAAAACATCGACACCTAAATATCACGAAAGGTCTAAATATTGACGAAGAAATGGGGCGCAAGGTCTTAAAATTGACTAACTAATGGGGCAAACATCTTAACATCTTAATACTAATAGGGTTAAATATGAGGGAGAAAGTGGTCCAGAAAACCGGCCCATCCCCCCTTAAAAGAAATGCAGTGGACAAGTGGTATCTAGCTGTAATTATTTCCGATTATAATATGTTTTCGACACCATTCTTTCCTACATTTATATTGGACATGAATTAAATAAAAGCCATAGGACATAACATGCCAAACAAGAGCGAGCTTAATAAACGTAAATATACCATCAACAATAAAAGAACAAAAACACAATAGCACAGCGCACCGGCCAAGCAAATTAAAAACTGCACAACTATCAACAACATTTACTATCCACGTAGAAAACACGGAATAACAACACAATCAAAACAATGCAGATGTACGGTCACGCTAATAAGTCATGTCCCAGCTGTCATTACGTTTGGCTTGTTCTGTGCTGTATTAATGTCTGTCAGATGTTGAATAGGGTAGGTAAGTGTAGGAACATGTTTGTATATTTCACTCGATATGAAGAAATAAAGCTTAGATATTGCTGATACCAATTATTGATAAAAACAAAGTTGGTGCAGAGACATCACTTATTAGCGCGACTGTACACGTATGGAAGTAATACTGGGCATATACAGAAATTATTTAACAACACATGTAAAGGCTTATCCCTCAATACCTTCATCTGATCTGATATGGATGATTATGTGGGCATATCAAAAAGTATTCCATGTCAGAATACAATGTATGCCAAAACGAGTATGAACAATTAGCTTCATATACTGTAGACTTACCAACACTAATTAGAAAGTATGATAAACGAAAATGGAATAACACTTGTTAAAATGGAATGTTAGTAAATATTTCATGAACGTTTCAAAATAGTTTTGATACAAATTATACTTCTTCTCACTGCAGGCGATTGTACACTCTAAAGCCCGGTTCACACTAGCCATTTTCCGTTCGTGTTTCGGCCCGTACAAAAAATCGTACTTACAGACATGCTGGCCGTACGTCTCTTGAACCGGGAAACCGTTTCCAAAAATCCGAACCGGACAAAAAGATTAATTCGATTTATCTTTTTCCGGTCCGATCAAGCAGTCTGTTCCATACTTTGAACATCAAAATGAAATATGTGTAATATATGTATGTCAATATTCATTACATTATAGTTAATATCGTATAATTATAAGCTATATGTATAATCTTAATGGCAACGAAAATATTAAGGCAGTAATTGCGTTACCCTATTGATGGTGTACCTGGCATCCGTCGCTCGCAGCACCATCAAAGATAACACTTGTACTCCTTCGCGCGCCTTCAGATACAGACAATAAAACATCAAACTAGATTATAACTACAGAAAACCAACAACGTGCTTCTCCAATAAAATCTTGATTCCCTTCTACAGTGCATATAATTATGTCCAAGTACCATTGCCCATATAAGTTGTTTTTATCGTCATCTTTTGTATGAAAGTAAAATTAGTATACGAATGATTTGCGAGTGCGATTTCTTTTAATTATCAGTTTACTAATCATATGAGTTAACCCCTACACTCTTAATTCAATCATGCGTGATATATTTCCATGGAGAGGAACAGAACTTATATATATAGAGTATGTGGGCAACTGCAGGCTACGTGACCCACAAGATGGCTACTCAACTAAGACAACAGGCACAGAGGGCAGTGCTCAATAGCTCCTACTCGGCCCACTGGTACCAGCAGGCAACCCTAGGCAAATCCCTCCATTTTTTTTTTTTTTTTTTTTTTTTTCTATGTGAATGAGGGAGACAAAAGGCATAACTGCCTGCAGCGAGTGCCTCCCCCAGATTTCAAAGAGTGACAGGGCCGAAATCAAGGGACGTTCGAGCTAAAATGCCTGGACACACGGAGTTTGAAGCAATTTAAGTCATAGGAAGAGGGAAAGACTGATTCTGGGAGAGAGAGTTCTAGAGCTCAGCAGTTGAATAGAAGAAAGTCTGAGAATAGCGTTTCACTCTTGAGTTGGAGAGTTGCACAGAGTAGGGGTGGCATTGTGTTGCAAGGCGGGTACTACATACCCTACGTAGAGGAGGTGGTATACACTGGGAAAGCTCCGAGGAACACTGATTATTGTAGTAGCGATAGAATAGTGAGAGAGATGCAACATTGCGGCGAAGAGAAAGAGATTGCAGAGAATTGGTGAGTGGATGGGAGTTAATGATACGAAAAGCTTTCCTTTCTACTTTATCTAGGAGTGCGGTGTGAGAGGATCCTCCCCACACATGTGAACAATACTCCATACAAGGACGCACTGTACCCCTGTACAGAGCATGTAGCTGAGCACAGTCAGAAGGAAAACCAGAGTGAACTTACACCGCCTTCGGCTAGGCTACCGCTGCATCACCGAGATCAAGGCAAGAGCCGAGAGGACATGCGAGCACTGCCAGGAATTCACAACTGAGACACTCCTCCACTATCTTCTCCAGTGCCCAACCACAGAAGAGCTAAGCAGAAGAACAAACACTCCAGCCACATCCACAGAGCGAAGAAGCAGCGACCGGAATTGTTCAAGAAATTACAGAGAACTACATAGAAGACCTCATCAGGACAGTCCAAGAGTATCCCCCCCCCCCCCCCCACACACAAGATGAAAGCCTAGATTAGCTCAAATCCTCACCTAGTACAGCTGTAGAGCAAGGCTGCAACAACAACACAGCCTGCTCTCTAACTACAATACTCAGCTTAGAGAATGGGTCGTCAGTAGACAAAGATCCTGATTAGTTCTCAAAACTAATAAATCTTTAAAAAAAAAAAAAAAGGCTATGTGATAGCTTTGTTTTGATCTATTTTCCTAGTTAAAATACATTGAATTACAGTGGTGGTTCATTTTCGGGGTAGGATGTAGTTCCTGGGTGTATCGCCAGCCTTGTTTACACTACGCGGAGTGGCGTCGGACGCTTGCCATCTTGTTCCCGTCTATTTTGACTGCCTTTCGATACAATAATATGTAGAGGGGGGGGGGGGCTTTGCCCCCCCTCACCCCCCCCATGACATATTGTCATAATCATAAATATTGCCAGCAGGGGGCAAATAACCGAAAAAAATCGCTGTCAAAATAGACGCGAACTTAACCACGGCGATCGACAAATTTAAACATGACGGTGGGGGAGGCGTCTGACGCTTGCAGTCAAGTTCCCATCTATTTTGAATGCCATTGGATACAATAAAATGTTGAGGGGGAGCTTTTCCCCCCCCTCACCCCCCCATGACATATTGTCATCATCATACATATTGCCAGCAGGGGGCAACTAACAGAACAAAATCTCAGTCAACATAGATGCGAAGTTAACCGCGGCGATCGCCCTATGTAAAAATGACGACTGTACGCCCGGGAACTACATACATCCCCATTTACGTTCAAAATTAGGAAAGATCTTTTCTCAGTCCATGCTGTCGATCATCTTGTAGTTGTTTACCTTACGTCCAGAGAAGTAAGTTCCGCACCCCAGAGACCGGACCGCACTCTGGAATGCGGCATGCACTTTTGTTTCAACTTTAGTTTTCCGTGTCCGTTTTTCGTATGTGACGTAATAGGCCCGAAAACGGATCCGCAAAAGATGTGTCATGTGAGCCGGGCTTAGGACATAAATCCTGGCCCAATATGAACCCTCGAGCAGCAAAATGAACCTCTGAAATGTAAACATTAATTAAGGAATACATATGATTCGATTTAGTTCAGGATAGCTTCAAAACATTAGAGCCACGATGTATGCCCTCGAGTGTATAGCCTAATACACTCTAGGATACAAATGATAGAGTGAACTTATCGAAATTATTTCTCACAGACCCACACAACCCAACAAATGTCTGTCCCGTTAAGTACTGTGCCTTACAAGCCTAACTGAGCCAGCCTTTATGGTCCTCCGGCTCCTATGTCTTGTGTACCTGAGTAGATACTTGACCGTGTAAACTGCTATTGCCTCCTCAGTCGGCCTCCAGTCACCCCATTAAGCCAGATACTTCACCCAAGGTCTTCCCTTTGCTTCCCTTTATTCTGGCCAGCCCTTTGTTACCTCCGTCATATAAGCGAGGGCAGGGTATATGGACGCTAGCCTCACTCATGTTGTTAGTTTATTTAGAGTCTCGGGCACTATTTATCAACGGCCTCTTGGAGTGCGGTAAAGGAGTTAATGAGAAAGGGAGATAGTGGAAGTGATTCATATTCAACCGCTTGGTGTAATTTGACTGCTCAGAATATGTTGGCTGTTCCAACAATGTAAACATGAACACATAGACTAATTAATCTTAGTAGGGTCAATAAGACTTATACTCTAATGGTTGGATGCAATTTTCTATTAATAGCAACATGTTTATTTATTGTATTCTTATGAGTCTGTTTCATGATATTTGGTTACCGACGGTACCTTTGGATGAATATATGTTAATAATATACAGATATATACAGTATATATATACAACAAACTCTATGGATACTGTAGGCTGTCATGATGTACTAACAAGAGGGACTGCATAAAGATACACCCCTTAATCTCCCTCACTGCATATTCACATCCAGAAGCGTATTTATAGGTAGCCAGAGCTAACTTTCATCTCAGGAATTCCAATCTTATGTGCAAAAGGTGATGAAGGAACGTGAAGGGTTTGGTGGTGTAATCTAGAGACGGAGATGTGGACTTTACTTATTTCTAATTATGAAAGTATATCTCTGGAAACGAATTTACGAATATAACTTTCAATGCATAAAAACTATGAAATATAAAACAAACTATACAAATATGGAAAAACAAGTTCTATCCAAAAAATCAATCCAGATAGTTATAATTGCTTAAAGAATAACATAGGGGTTTACCAATTCTTATGATTGGGCTAGAGACTATGGCATCCGAGTGTACCTTAAGGGGAGATTTCCACTTGAGGATTATTTTGTCTTGACCCCTTTCTCTCTCATAGCCCCATTGCTTTTGATATTTTAAGACGTTCGCCCCATTAGTTTGGCGATTTTAAGAACTGTCGTTCCATTTGTTAAATGTTAAGACCTTTTGTGCCATTTAGGTGTCAATGTTTATCTGACGAGCGATAGCGAGCCTGTAATTTAGGAGGAACCGGCCTTTGGTCGGGAAATTTTTCTACCGAAAAATGTAAAAAAAAATATCTTGAAAGGGGATCTAGGGGGTGTAATTTCAAGCTTAATGGAGGTCTAGGGAATAAACTAAAAACCTCACCTTAATCTTCCTTCCTCCCATCCCTGTATCTCCTTCTCTGCTACCAGTTTCTATTTATTCCTTCGTGTCTGTCTTTCCTTCTCTTTATCATCACTCACAGCTTCCTTCCATCAAGTTCATTGCCTCCAACTTTCATTTACTTTATCTAATTCATCCCTTATTATCACCCTTTCTTTCTTCGTTTGTCCATCCCTCCTACCTGCATTGTCTTCGATCTTTGTGTGTCCCTCCCATTCATACCTTTTAATCCCCCCCCCTCCTTTACTGTTTTTCTATCGACCCCGTATTTTACCTTGTCCTCTTTAACGCCCTTTCCTTCTTCCCCTTGTATCTGTTTCCTTATTTCCTTTCCATTATTTCCCCTCTTTCTTTCACTCTTCGTGCTCGTGCTCGTGCTCGTGCTCGCTCTCGCTCTCGCTCTCTCTCTCTCTCTCTCTCTCAAAACTGGCCAATGTGTCCTCAATCTTTAAGAAAGAGGACCAGGAGTTTCCCAAGAATTATCGGCCAATTAGCTTGATTTCTACCATAGTAAAGGGATGCTAGTAGAAAACATGGATTCAGGCGACACTGATCATGTCTTACCAATTTGCTGGAATATTTTCATGAAATGCTGAGTGAGTATAACTCAAGTAGAGCCATAGACGTCCTTTACTTAGTCTTATATGTTCAAATGTTTTTTTGACGAAGTGCCCTATTGCAGGCCAATGTCAAAGGTGCAAGTCCTCTAAGTATCAATACAGAGGTCACAAATTGGATACAAAGTTGGCTAACAGGTAGACAGCAACAGTTGTTAATCAATGGTGTTTCTTTTGAGTGTGCTCCTATCACTTTTGGAGTTCCAGAGGGATCTGTTCTTGGCCCACTACTGTTTATCATGCATGTCAATGACATCGATATTGGTCTGTTGAGTGTGATCTACACATTTGCAGAGGACATTAAGCTTGGAGTGAATGTGAAGGACCCTAAACAGGTTGAACAGACTGGGTGAATGATCGGAGACATGGCAGATGCCACTCATCTTGGAAAAGTGCAAAGTTATGCATATTGGCCAAGCAAACCCCAAGTTCGCTATTGGGAATGCCTCTGGAAATGACTGACTTGGAAAAGGATTTAGGTGTTCTGATTGGCAGTGACCTAATGTTTTCCAAGCAGTGCATTGAAGTAGAGAAGCTCAGAAATTATTGGGCTATAATAAAAGGAATTTTAATATAGAAATAAAGACATATTCCTCACACTCTACAACGCTATGGTACGGCTTCCCCTGGAGTATACTGTTCAATTCTGGTCTCCAGGACTCAAAAATTATATAGATCGACTGGAAGAATTACAAACTAGAGTTACAAAGTGTTTTCAATCGATTAGAAGACTGAGTTATGAGGACCGGTTGAAAGCTGTTAATCTAGCTCGTTCTTGGAATAACGCAGACTACGAGGTCAGCTCATTGAAGATTTTAGAATACATAATGAATTTGACAATGTAGATTATAGCAAAATGTTTATCTTCAATATGAATACAACATGCAACTATGGTTAGAAGTTAGAATTGAAAAGGTTCAGCACTATTATATATGGAAATATTTTCACATATAAGATTTGTTCTACCTGGAACAGACTTCCCTCAGAATATGTAAACAGTACGTCAATAGAGCATGCATATAAGCACCATATGAGGAGGAGCACTTTATTGACGTTTCGCAGATAGCTTCGTCAGGTGACGTTGTCAATGAAGTGCTCCTCCTCATATGGTGTTTATATACATTCTGTCAACTTTTCTAAGTTATTTCAACAGTTAGTAGAGCAGTTCAAGAAGAGAGTAGATAGTATTTTGCACACTCTGCGATGAGGGTAATGTACTACACAATCTCTCTATCCCTTTCGAGTATCTCCCAGGAATGGACCACAAGGGCATTTATATACAAACTATTCCTTGTAACTCCGTGTGACTTTGTAACTCTCTCTCTCTCTCTCTCTCTCTCTCTCTCCAGGCCGCCAAGGAGGTGAAGGAGGCAGGAAATTAAAGCGTAATTCGACCTGTGTTTGTGATGAGAGGCCGAGTTTCCTTTCCTCCCTCTTTACAAATTCTCTCTCTCTCTCTCTCTCTGGATAAACAGTTGGCTAACAGGCAGACAGCAGTGAGTCGTCGTTATCAATGGTATTTATTCCAATTTGACTCCAATTACATTTGGAGTGCCACAAGGATTTTTTCTTGGTTCACTGTGGTTATCATATTATTTTTCAGTGACATCATTATTGATCTGTTGAGTGTGCTCTCCAAGTTTGCAGAGGACATTAAACTTGGAGTGAATGTGAAGAATTGTTGGATAATTCAGCATGGACATTAACAAACTGAGTGAATGGTTTTAGACTTGGCAGATGCCATCAAACTTGGAGAAGTGCAAGGTGATGCAAAGCAGCCAAGCAAATCCCAATCGCACTATGCATTATTAGGAAAGACTCTGGATGTGACTGACTTGGAAAAGGATTTGGGTATTCTAATACGCAGTGCCTTAAAGTTTTTCAAGCAGTGCATTGAATTACAGACAACAAAAGAAACAAAATATATTAGGGATTAGTAAGAGACAGTTTCATTATAGAGATATATAGAGAGAGTGAAGGTCCGAGCCCGGGGGATGAGACTGTGAAGCACAGAAGCGGAGAAGCTTCAGAGATGGAGTTGCTTCGAGCCGTGGAGCTTCGCATGTCTCACTCCCTAGACTGGAGCAAGACCTCACGGGCCTCACCGTGTTCAGCGGTAGAGTGTAAAGGCTATCAGCCTATGCCCGAGAGGGAGTAGTTAGTATATAAAAAAAAAAAAACTTTACAATACTCTGATATGACTTCTTCTAGAATATGCTGTTAAATTTTGGTCTCCAGCACACAGGAAAGATATAACACGACTAGAGAGAGTTCATGCTAGAACTACAAAACTTATTCCATTTATAACTGACCTATGAGAACCGGTTGGAAGCTCTTGGTCTCTTTTAGTTAGAAACATGTATATTACAAAGTCAATTCACTGAAGTCTTTATATTACTTATAGTGGGTTTAACAATGTGAATTATAACGATATGCTTGCCCTTCATACAAATACAACACGCAACCACCAGTGGGAGTCAGAATTGAAGAGGTTCAACATTAGTACCGGTATGCGCTGAAACATAGTCACATATAATATATTTTCTATCTGGATCAAACTTTACTAAGAAGTCCATAGATCTTCAGTAGGACAGTTCAAGAAAAGAGTAGATAGTGTTTTGCATACTCTGCAATGAGGATAATGCAAAACAAAATATCTCTTTTTCCACTTTAAATATTCCTTTAGAATGAACTGCAAGGTCTTCCAGATACTAACTATTCCTTGTAACGCACACACACTCTCTCTCTCTATATAATATATATATATATATATACTGTGTGTGTGTCTGTGAGAGAATAGTGTTCATATTTGACTTGACAGCAGGTTAGGGATACACCTTTCTTCAGCTGACTTATTTATTGTGCGCGACGTTTCGCCATACATCTGGCATCATCAGGTTAAAATGATTACCATATTTACGCCTATTCATAATACTAAACTAATTAAAATAGTTTAATAGTTACAAAACTTGGTGTCGATAAAAATGGTATATGGATTCTCAAGTAAAACAATAAGTGAAGCTACATCACAAACTGCATTTCCCTACACAATTAACATAATTACCAATTATATAAGAATGACAAAGGAAGGGCTGGGAAGCCGACTCTTAACCGGCATAGAGCACATTCTCTTAATTGAAAAAAATAAACATTAAAATGACTTATATAATTGTTCATATTCTAGTTACCTTTATATTAAGCACTAAAATCTAACAATTGTCCAATATACGAAATGCAGCGCAGTTACATACAAATGCATTCGATTATTTGATTACATATACAAATCTAAAAATAGACGATACAGAAAGCCGCCATAAGTCACTAACAGGGGGATAATGGTCATGATGTTAATATGATAATTTATTAAATTATAGCCTGATAATGCCAGATGTATGGTGAAACTTTGCGCACAATAAAGTCAGCTGAAGAAAGATGTATCCTTACCCTGATATACTGTATATATATATATCCTTTAATTTGCCTTATACTCTTCACACCACTTCTATCTCCCAAATTGTTCTTCTCTCTGCATACAGTCTTCTGCCTCTCTACCTATATTAAGTGTTCATTCAATGTCCTCCTCTCACTTCTAACCAGTATGCTCCGGCTTAATATGGTTCCTTTTCAATTCTGTCTCGCTCTCTCTCTCTTACACTATTCTTGTTATGCCCACTATGCAAATTGCAGTAGTACAGACCATCACCAGCACTGCATCACAAGGACATAAAAAGCTCAAGAGGACCTGCGCAACCTTCAATTTTGTTTTTCTATGTGAATGAGGGAGACAAAAGGCATAACTGCCTGCAGCGAGTGCCTCCCCCAGATTTCAAAGAGTGGACAGGGCCGAAATCAAGGGACGTTCGAGCTAAAATGCTTGGAAACACTCAGTTTGAAGCAATTTAAGTCATAGGAAGAGGGAAAGACTGATTCTGGGAGAGAGTTCCAGAGCTCAGCAGTTGAATAGAAGAAAGTCTGACAATAGCGTTTCACTCTTGGGTTGGAGAGTTGCACAGAGTAGGGGTGGGATTGTGTTGCAAGGTGGGTACTACGTACCCTACATGGAGGAGGTGGTATACACTGGGAAAGCTCCGAGAAACACTGATTATTGTAGTAGCGAGAGAGATGCACGCAGACGTCCCCATACGGTCATACGAAAACAAGAATAGTGTAGGTAGCAGCATGAACAACAACTAGAATAGTGTAGGTAGCCGCATGAACAACAACTAGAATAGTGTAGGTAGCCGCATGAACAACAACATCCGATCGTGTCTTGCTATACTCTATTTTTTTTCAGCTGATCTTAATTTGAATCTCTTATGAGCGGATTTCTCGATACTTAATGGAAATATATGAAACTACTATGGCTGTGTGTCTTATTAATGCCAAGTTTTCAGAATAACCATCATCTTTCGCTACAAAATATACCTTATAGCCGAGTAACAAAGATAGAAACATGACAATTTAGGCTCAGCTGGAAAAAAATAGACTATAGTTCGCACAGGACATTAAGGAGAGGTTTTTAGTTTGGTCCTTAGATATCCTTCAAGCTTAAGATTACACCTCCTTGAGCCCCTTTCAAGATAAATGTGTACATTTTTCGGTAGAAAAATTTCCTGGCTGAAAGCCGTTTCCTTTTAAATTACAGGCTCGCTATCGCTCGCCAGGATAAAATCGACACCTATATGGCACGAAAGGTCTTAAATTTGACAGAAATAGGTTGAAAGTTCTTAAAATCGTCAAAATAATGGGGGAAAACTTCTTAAAATTAGAAAAACAATGGAGCTAAACATGCGGGAGAAAGGAGTCAAGAAAAAAATCCCTCAAGTGGAAATCTCCCCTTAACCAGCATACGCAGAACTAGGACAGACTATGTAACTAAACTTGGCAAATATAAGCCGGCTAGGTTCAATACCAGCGCCTCCAGGTCTGAAGACTGGAACAATCCTAGGTATGAGACTGGGAAAACTACAGTAGGTTCAATACTAGGCACCAGGTCCAAAGACTGGTAGCACCACGAGTGAACAGTTCTCTGGTCAACCTGCTATGTTCGATACTCAGCGGCTCGCTTGGTGTAGTGACTAGCGTCTCGGACTTCCACCCAGAAGGCCCGGGTTCGCGCCCACGCTCGGCGCATTAAAGATTTTTCACAAGCACTGAGTCGTTACCATCCCTCATGAGCAAAGGGATGGGGTAGTAGTACAGGACCCCAATGGAAATACGCCTATTCGGCCTTATTGAGCTATCCTTAGCTAGCTTAGCATGCGCTAGCTTTAAGAACTATTATTATTATTATTATTATTACTAACAAGTCTGGTCTAAAGATAGACTCGTTGCATTTTATACCAACACCAGTACAAAATAGCTTAAAAGTGAGGCTCGATGTGCACCCTCTAGGTCATCGACTAGAACAACAACAGCCAAGACTCGCCTCTACCCTTTCCTGTGCATGTGGTACGAAACCGTGCACAGTTAGTGGTCAGACACCTAGCCTTCAAGCAGAGCAGAAGGAGACTTCAAGTTTTACCTAGAAGAATTCCAGACGTTGAAGAAAGACAAGTGCCGAAATACAAATCCAGTACGCCACCCAAAAGACAAATCACAGAGCCTCCCTCCGACACTAGAGAAATAACTTAATTTAGATAATAGTAGTGCGTCTCTAATTGTTAAGAGTCCCTTTTTCCTAGTTAGTACACTCACATTTAGGGAGAACAAAACACACATTTCTATCCTTGTGTTTCACTAGTTAATTTTCATATTATTACGATCGAATATTCCCGTTTTCGAAGATTAAGTAGTTGAGAAGTAATTGCGAAAAACACTCAGCACCCTACCGCACACACCTATATTTTTGTAATTCCCATATAATAAATGTTCTTTTTATCATCAACTTGATCTAAAAACTATAGTCAAGACAAATAGAGAAAACATGAACTCGTGATAACAAAAATAAAGACTAACTTCGCCAAAACTCAATTCTTATATAAAAATAATCGAAATACCATTTCACCTATTCCAATTGAACTAACTTATTCTACGTACTTGCAATTAAATACAAATTAAGTTTGATGATTCTAAGAACCCGCATGACTAAATAATTGCATAAATAAATCATGCATGTATTCAGCTTGTATTTAAGAGCACATGTTGGAAAGCATGCGCGCCCTCTTAGCTATAACTCAACTAAAAACTCATTCTTGACTAGCCTTGTGAGTTGTGTATATTTATGTTCCATGTATTTTATTAATATTATTGTGTGACACTATGTCCCATTGTTTGCATAAATACAAGCATTGTCCTGTACCTATTGTATGGCTTACCTTTGAGTTTGATTGTAGTTATATATTAGATTATTATATCTTCCTGTTAGTAGAACTCACCAACAACCAGATTTGCTTTACCAATTTAATTCTATTTACAGGGTTTCCATCACAATTTTAGTTCGACTTTAGTATAATACTTACAAAAGTTATATAATATATCATAATACAATCAAAAGTCCTCAGTAGATCACACATCTCCACCATGCTGCAAATCAGAGAACATGGCATGTATATTATAGTCTATGTCTATGATGTATGTTGGCTGTAGGCTATAATTATGTCCGTCGCTATTTTGGTCAGTAGCGGTTTTGGTTCGCAGCCGTTTTGGTCCACGGCCGAGTTCGGCAACAAGCAATATTGGCAGAGCTAAGTGGACGAATTACTTTGATCGTAATCAGTTGTATGACGGTTTTGGTCCGCAGCCGTTTTGGTTCGTAGCCATTTTGGTCATTGGCCAACGCTGACCGAACGTGTCAATGTGACGTGTTGCTTTACTCCATAGCTATTTTTGTCCTTGCACATTTTTATAATCTACGGCCATTTTTGGATGCGGCCGTTTTGGCCTATGGCCAATATGGGCAAATACGAACAATGAAACTATTCGGATCAATATTAATAGTGATTTTTGTTATCCGCAGACGTTTTGGTTAGTGGCCATTTTGATCCGTGGCCGATATGGGTTGAGTAAGCGAATATGACTGGTTACATTTGGCCTATGGCCGTTTTTGTTTACAGCTGGTTTCAATCGTGGCCTTTTTTATGCGCGGCCGTTTTTTTACGGCTGAGATGAGCTTATTTAAGTCATTAATATCCAGTGAATGCAGCATACAAATCTCATTTAATTCCGTTCCTGCATTTTAAAGATAATGGAGTGTTCAATGTTAGAGGTTAATTAAAACGGAGGTAATCATAACTAAAGAATAATATTTATTTATAGAGTTGTATGCAAGTTTTGATTAATCAATAATGTCCATAATTCAACTAATTGTAAACCACAAACAAATACTTATTCTTTATACATAAAATGTATGTGCTCAGCAAAATATAGAACAGATGATTTTTATAAACGTGTGTACTTCAATCTCTCACCCTACTTTCTCCTAATTCCATTCATTGATTATAGTGTTCACCTGTACAATTCCATTAATTGATTATCGTATTCACCTGTACAATTCTCTATCCCTGCTTTCCTTCTGTTCATGTCAACTTTATAAATTTCATTCTTCTGAATCATATTTTTTTTTTTCACTCGCCTCTGTATTATTCATCAGTTTCTTTTTTCTCGTGTAGAATTTTCTGCTCATTACTTAATATTTTCTGCGCTTTTATTTACCCGTTTCCTTGCCATTCTCCTTGCCCTACCGCTTATATCTTCATTATTCACTTAGCATTCTTTTCTATTGTGACAAACTCAATTCCCATCTCCTGACAGATCGTCTCAGTCTCTCTCTCTCTCTCTCTCTCTCTCTCTCTCTCTCTCTCTCTCTCTCTCTCTCTCTCTCTCTCTCTCTCTCTCTCTCTCTCTCTCTCTCTCTCTCTCTCTCTCTCTCTCTCTCTTTCTTTCTCTCTCTCTCTCTCTCTCTCTCTCTCTCTCTCTCTCTCTCTCTCTCTCTCTCTCTCTCTCTCTCTCGTTTATATATATATATATATATATATATATATATATATATATATATTTATTTATGCTTTCCACCAAGCTCGAACCACCAACAGTTAGGATGAGTGTCCATGCTTTTATCAACCCTACCACGGCGTGATAAAGAATACTGAACCTTTTCCTATATAATTATATATTAAGGAAAAGAGAAATCATACTTGGAGAAAGTAATAATTTGCATACGAAAGTTGTAGGGCCCATTTTCCAGGGTACCATACAGGGATTTTTACAAGACTAGTATTCCCATTCAACTCGGGCTGAATTGGTTTCATATAATTCCCACCCAACCAAACACGAGTCATAAATATTTATGTGTAACTCACAAATGCATGCGAGCTACTAAATTAATTTCCCTCACAGCTGGGCTTAAACCACCGACAGTCAGGATGAATGTTCATGCTTTAATCAACTCTGCTACGGTGTGATAAAGAATAATGATCCGTTTCCTATTATGTTATATTAAGGAGAAGCGAATTCCTACTTGGAGAAAGTATTCCATATCATACGCAAATCGTAGGACCCATATTCCAGGATGCTATACAATATTTTTTACAAGTATTCCCACACAACTCGGGCTGAATTGGTTTAATTTAATTCTCACCCAACCAAGCACGAGAGTCATTAATATTAAATATATCTCACAAATACACGTAAGCTACTAAATGTTTTTTCCTCTCGGCCGGGCACGAACCACTGACAGTCAGAACGAGTGTCCATGCCCGGGTTAAAGTAAAACATATTTAGTAGTTCACGTGTATTTGTGAGCTATACTAAATATTCATGACTCGTGCTTGGTTGGGTGTGAATTAAATTAAATCAATTCATCCTGAGTTGCGTGGGAATACTTGTAAACCTTCCTGTATGTTAGGAACTTTTCGACATTGCAGAAATGTTGTGTATAGTTTGGCTAGTTTATTAAGTGCAACATTACCTGCATCTTTAATTTGGTCAATATTAAGATTGTTGTCACCACTTGTTTTACCTCTCGTTGCGTCCCTTAATTTAAGGGGACATGGGCTGGTTTTCTGAACCACTTTCTCCCTCATGTTTAGCCCCATTAGTCTTCAGATGTTAAGATGTTTTCCCCATTAGTTAGTAAATTTTAAGACCTTTCGCCCCATTTCTTCGTCAATATTTAGACCTTTCGTGCTATTTAGGTGTTGATTTTTTTTCCCCTGGCGAACGATGGTGAGCCTGTAATGTTGGAAG
Source organism: Paralithodes platypus (assembly GCA_032716605.1). Classification (NCBI taxonomy): domain Eukaryota; kingdom Metazoa; phylum Arthropoda; class Malacostraca; order Decapoda; family Lithodidae; genus Paralithodes; species Paralithodes platypus. Next base: position 36,201,533 of record CM064552.1, on the reverse strand, counting down.
AACCGGCGGTACATCTACCGACAAATGTACAAATTAATCTAGAAGGGGGATCTAATGGATGTTTTTTTTTATTTGATGGAGGTCTATGGAGGAAACTAGAAAAATAATGAATACATGCAAAAATCGCCCAAAAAGTGAACCATCCCCCCTTAAAGCTGTCTCATTTCTCCTATTGTTACCGCATGTACTGGTACATTAATGTTTACTCTTTCCTGAATAATTCATCGAGTCTGTCCTCACTTCTGTACAGCTAAGTATAACATTATTTATCTACGTTGATTATTTCATCTCTGTTGTAAGTTACTTTACCATTTGAATTTATTAGGTTAACCATTTGATTTTTCCCTGCACCAAGCCTTCTTTGTAGTTGCTTTCATACTTCTACCATTTCTTTGAGTCTCTTCAAATTAGGTCATATTAAAATATTCGGATATATTCAGTCATTTTCTCATTGATGGTCTTAGTTCTGTTGCTTCAACCTTGTCTCCGGCTGTTATAATTGCTATATTCCTTCTCTTCCTCAGAAGATCCTTCGTGCCATCTGAAAGTGTACTGCTACAAAGATACTTCTGTTATGATTCTGACAAAGTTTTCATTAATATACTCTACCGTTTCCTCTAATTTGTCAACTGCGAACATTTATTCTTAATAAACTCTTCAGTTCTTCTCTCAGTGTGCATAAGTTTGGTTTGGTACTTCTAACTAGTATGTTTCTTTCTTTCTTCAGATTTAACCCTACTCGACATCTCACCATTCTGTGATCACTTCCAACATTCCCTTTGTTCAGTAATTATGTTTTCTATGTGAATGAAGGGGACAACAGGCAAAGCTATCCGTAACAAGTGTCTTCCCCAAGTTGAAAGAGTGAGAGAGACAAATTAAACTGGATTACTCTCTGTGTAGGTGAGACACAAACAGAAACAGTGAAGGAAGCAAGACAAATGAAACAAGAGTTCCAGCAACTTCTTATTACATGCCTATGAGGCCTCCCCTGGGTATTGCCCGGCTAGATTGGTGTCTACTTCTTTCACAATATCTGGTTTGTCAGTAAGGATAAAGTCGATTTAATTCTTGTTTATTCTATTAGGACCTTTCCATGTTCCTTTCCTTTTTTTTTTTTTTTTTTTTTTTTTTTTTTTTTTTTTTTTTGTATTGATGATCTTTAGCCGGTTTCAATTTGCAAATTCTACGAAAGTGGCTCATCTATTCCAAAGTTACCTATACAAATTGTGCTGGCCTAATTTGGCATTAGATCTCTGATCACAAACGTGAATTGAATGGCATGTCCTTTCATAGCGTTTTCTACATCGTAAAACTTTGCAATGTCTTCGTGTGTTGCTGTTGGAGCATAATTATACCTGGATTACCTTTACGAGACGTTATAGACTGCAGCACCGTTGATTCATTTAAATTCCGCCTAGACAAATATCTCGCATCAAACCCGCGACTGACTGCGTTTGTAAATGAATAACTTTATCCTCCCCTCAGTTACTAACCCATATGTCCCCTACTAACTTCCTAGTCCTGCCACGTTAGTGGCAGGGCAGTAGTTCCCTTTCCAATGTTCCCTTACCCACTCTAAACCACTGTTTGGACACTTGATCCTCAGTGTTTTGGAGGACAAGCAACCTAGAAGGGTCACTAGACCTGTTGTTGCTTGATTTCCTTTGTACTCCTTTGTACTTTATAACGTCAAATTCCTGTACGCTTTTGAGCAAGTTAACTAACTATTACCAGTCATACACATTTACAACGATAATACATATAACCAAGGTTTGCTTAAATTTCCTAAAATAAAAAGTGTCGATTTTGAATCAACTCGAGCTCTACAGTATAACAATTACTTAGCTTAAGTTCCTATTTATATGTCACTTTTTTTATTTATCGGATCCATTTCTACATATCTATCATAATTATGCTCTCAAATTCTATGTATCACTAGAAAATACAAACTATTATCACATGCAAAATATTCGACTTTATAAATATAGCTCGCCCTTTTCGCTGAAGTGCTTTTATCAAACAAATATATATCCTATAACATATGAATTATATCACTGGACAGCGTGGTCTATGTGAGGCTTCACTGAAACTAGGTACAGCTTCATACTTACATCTGCAGTTCAGTTGCATGCAAATATTCATATAATATACCTAAACAATATAATTTGTTCTATTATGAATTCCAGCAGACTGGTTTCTGGCCTTGAAGTCAACACGCACAACGACACTCGGAACCTTCACTGTTTAAAATGCAATCTGCATGTTTCTAGATAATTTAACGTTGTTTAAATAATTACTTGTAGTAAATATCTTATAATTAAATCTAATTACGGATAATATAAAACGGGGGAAATTTAAACCCTTCTGTATTCACATTCTTTCAGGCATCCGGAATTATACAGTTTATGTTGCAAATTAGCTAATAATGATAACTCCGTTTATTTCTACAGTGTGTTTGTACTCTGGCATAAGCTTTGTCCATTCCTGATATTTGTCTTAGTTAATCCTTTTCTTTACGAACACAATTATTGCAGTTTGTTTTACTAATATAATGTTTAGGTTTCCAGCATACAATGGACATTCTAAGAAATGTTTTCAATCTTCGTTAGTAAAACATAGAGAAACTGTAGACTAGTTGCTTAAGATTCTGCATATTTCTACCTCATCAACAAATTACTCATATACTTTCTGTACATTTGTTCAGTTACTTGCGATGGATGCAACATGAAAATCCCTTCGAGTTGGTTTTATAATACATAATATGTTGCACAATTGCTCGGTTTGTTTACTAACTAACGAAGATAAACATAATACTTTACAAAATAATGCTTTATACGATAAACATTACTATTTGATACAATAAAACAAGCCTGATTTCTTAATAACCTTCGCAAAGCGAAACATTCTGTGTTCGACAGTTCTATGTTTAATTTGCAAGGGGAACATGTCCGCTGCTCTCAAAACTGATCTTGACACACACACACACACACACACACACACACACACACACACACACACACACACACACACACACACACACACACACACACACACACACACACACACACACAACACACACACACACACACACACACAACACACACACCACACACACACACACACACACACACACACACACACACACACACACACACACACACACCACACACACACACACACACACACACACACACACACACACACACACACACACACACACACACACACACACACACACACACACACACACACACACACACACACACACACACACACACACACACCCACACACACACACACACACACACACACACACACACACACACACACACACACACACACACACACACACACACACACACACACACACACACATCTTGAAGATGTTAATGCCAAATGGGACAACTTTGTATCTACCACCACCGAAGCCTACCACCACTTCTTCCCCACCAAGAGGACCAAAATGCACCCCTCTGACGTCCCATGGATTACTCCTCGGATCAAGAGACTGATGCAGAATCGGAATAAGGCCTTCTACACGGACAACAATCGCTACAAGGACCTACGCAACATTGTGATAAGGGAAATCCGTTGGGCGAAGAAGTCCTACTACCCTACAAAGATTCATCATTTAAAACAAACCAATATCAGTCAGTGGTACTCTAAAATTAAGAATCTTTGTGGCTTAAGTAGTGAGACTCCTTCGATCCCCTGTGTTTCCCATGTCCCTCGTGTAGATGCACCTGAACTGATAAATAATCACTTCTCTACCATCTGCCAAACCCTCCCCAAACTAGACCGCACCAACCTCCCTGCCTTCCTCCCATCCCCTTCCCCCCCAGTAACTGTTCAAGAATTTGAAGTGGCCAAAAAGCTTTCCAGTTTCAAATAAAAAAGATCAACAACCCCAGTAGACCTACCCATGAAAATATACAAAGAATTTTCGGTGGAATTTGCCACCCCCCTTTGCTCGATAATTAATGCCTCCTTAAGGCAAAGTAAATGCCCTGCAGACTGGAAAACTTCATATGTCACTCCCATCCCCAAAACCCCCTCCCCACATTCTCTTAATGAACTCAGACCAATTGCCATTACGCCCATCCCTAGTCTAATCTGTGAGGACTTTGTATTCACCTGGGCTTACTCACAAATCCGTCACTTGATAGATCCCCAACAGTTTGGCAACGTAAAAACCTCCTCCACCACTCACTGTCTTATTAGCTTCCTAGATTATATTTACACAAATCTTGAGAAGAGAAAGACTTCCCTCACCCTTGCCTTTATTGACTTTAGGAAAGCATTTGACCTTGTTGACCACACCATCATCATCAACAAAGCCATAAAGTTGGGGCTACATCCTACCCTGGTTGCGTGGTTGACCGACTTCCTTAGTGACAGACGACAAGCAGTGCGATAACAAGGCTTCATCTCCACCTTCCTAGACATCACATGTAGAGTCCCACAGGGCACAAAGATGGGGCCTCTATTGTTCCTCATCTTGATTAATGATGCCCTAAAGGACACCCCATTCCACTGGAAGTACGTGGACGACTCGACAGTCGGCATTACTGTCGATAACACCTCCCCTAACTATGACCCCCTACAAGACATCCTCGACCGTCTTCAAGCCTGGACCACAGACAATCATGTGACTATCAATCATGACAAGACAGTGGTCATGCACATCAACACTTCCGTTACCGACCTTCCTCCACCCACTGTCACAATTGGTCCTCATCCCTTTCAGCTTGTTGAGTCCACCAAACTCCTCGGAATCACTGTGGACAACAAACTGAACTGGAAGAAACATGTAACTACCACAGTCAGGACCGCCACTTACAAGTTATTTATGCTAAGGCGGTTGAGATCCCTGGGGGCGCCGGAGAATGAGCTGAAGAGTATATATAACACCTTCATACTCCCTAAGCTCACCTACGCCTCTCCCGCCTGGTCCTCCTCTCTAACCCTAACACAACAACGTCAACTGGAGAGAGTTCAGAGGAGGGCATGCAGGATCATCCTGGGTGGCACATATCCAGGGTACGAGGAAGCTCTCACCACCCTTAGCATACCTGCACTTTCAACCCACCACTACAACACACTCAAACAGTTTGCATCTAAGCTGCTTGTTCACCCACGACACAGAAACTTACTTCCACCAGACGCCCCCAGACCTACACGTGCAGCTCGTCATTTCAACACACTCCAACCAATAAGAGCAAGAACTGACAGATATAAAAATAGTCCTATCCCAACCATTGTTAATATTATTAATAATGTGTAATAACGGTCTGTCACACCATATATACGCGCCCACCTTTAATATATATGCATAAGTGTGTGTGCGTGTGTGTATTAGAATAAATATGTATGTATTTGCTTGAGTTTGTTTATGTATATGTGTATATATGTATCTATGTATGTGCAGTATATGTGTATGTATGTGTGCGTATATGTGTATGTATGTATGCGTTATTTATGTATATATATATGTGTATAGTGTATACTGTTTGTGGTTCGAGCCCGGCTGAGAGTATCAGGTAGGATAAGAGAAGAGCATATATGCATGTAATGTGCATATATTTATGTATATGTATGTCTGTGTGTACGTGCTGTCAATGGTTCGAGCCCGGTTGAGAATATAAGGTATATAATATATATATGTACTGTACGTGTATTTATATTTATATAATCATA
>CM064552.1:35978333-36193333 GCA_032716605.1 Paralithodes platypus | reverse complement strand
AAGCCATGGCACCAGCCACTGCCTGATACTGGCAGTTACAAGGACCGTATATTACTGACGGCTTGCAGCCTTCGCTGGGACTGGGGAGTGATTTATATACCGACGGCTGGCAGCTGTCGCTGGGATTGTACGGGTTAAAGGCCGCTCTACTGGTGATTTTCTTCCCTTATCTTACTAACTCTTGGTCATCCTCAATTCGGGACTTCGGTGAGTCTTTTTCTGTTGCACTAGACAGATTGAAGGCCTTCGATAAAATCTTGCACAAATCCCTTATTTCCAAACTACCCTCCTTCGATTTCTATCCCTCCATTTATGCCTTTGTCTCTAATTTCCTTTCCGGCCGTTCCATAGCTGCGGTTGTGGACGGCCACTGTTTACTTCTTCAACCTATCAACTCCGTTGTTCCTCAGGGTTTTGTCCTATCTCCAATTATCTTCCTATTATACCTTAACGACCTTCTCAACTGCATCTCCAGCTCCATTCAATCATATGCTGATGACTCTACATTACATTATTCAACTAGACTTCCACAACATTCTTCACAGCAGGAACTACAAAATTCACGTAAGGAGGCCATAAAGCACCTATCTTCTGATCTCTCTACTATCTCCAATTGGGGCAGATAAAACCTTGTTACTTTCAATGCTTCCAAAACTCAATTCCTCCGTCTATCTACTCGTCGACCCCTTCCAGAAAACTATGACCTACCCTTCAACAACATACAAATTAACCCTTCATTTTCTATTAATATTCTTGGTGTCTCTTTTTCTTCAGATCTCTCTTAAAAAAATCGTATTACCTCTCTTGCTAAAAACAGCTTCCCAGAAGCTGGGTGTGCTCAACCGCCTCCAGGGGTTCTTTACCCCTGCACAGCTTCTTGCTCTGTACAAGGGCACAGTGCGTCCATGTATTGAGTATTGTTCACACGTGTAGGGAGGATCCTCTCACACAGCACTTCTAGACAAAGTAACAAAGAAAGCCTTCCGTCTCATTAACTCATAAGCTGCGCAGCTATGGTATTTGAAAGTGCCCTTTACTCCTAAACTCAATTAATGAAATCAACAAATACATGTGGCATTCCAGGGATTCAAACCTAGGATGCTCACACCGAAATTCAGTGCATTTATCCATTGCGCTACGAATATATATAATTAATACTTATCCATATGCACTTATTTTACTTTTAATATGAAAATATGAATAATGGAAAGCAATAAAACGAGATAACAGCAATTGGACGGTGAAAATATTATATTTAAGCCCCACGATCGTAGTCTGACCTTGACCGGCAAGAGAAAAACACCCTCCCTCTCTTGTGTCCAGCATGATACGGAGACTCCAGGGGAGCTCTCAGACTGGCTTAGAGGCTTGGAGATACACTCCTCCATCCTTCCCCCCTCTCCCCCCGTCCTCGCACAAAATACTTGATAAATATCGGGAATAATAGGGAAAATACTGGATAATTGAGGAGGGGGGAAGAGGGGGGGGGGGGACATGTGTAGGAGTGGTAGCAAGTTATGGAGGGGAATTATGTTGCCCAATCACAATTTGCTTTGTTTTGAGTGCCACTGGGGTGTTTTAAAATATATTTTTAGGCCTTGGATCTTAGGAGTCTGGCCACATTCGCCCAGTAGAACTTCTTAAAGAGTCTGACCATAGTTCTTGGGTTAACTCAAGTCCAATCACCAACTATTTACAGTCTCTCTCTCTTCGCCGCAATGTTGCATCTCTCTCACTATTCTACCACTACCACATAGCTCTTTCATGTAGAGCATGTAGCACCCGTTTTGCAACACAATCCCACCCCTAATCTGTGCAAATCTCCAACCCAAGAGTGAAACATTATTCTCAATCTTTCTTCTATTCAACAGCTGAGCTCTGGAACTCTCTCTCAGAATCAGAATTTCCCTCTTCCTAAGACTTAAATTGCTTCAAACTCAGTGTGTCCAGGCATATTGGCTCGAACGACCCTTGATTTTGGCCCTGTCACTCTTTCAACTCTGGGGGAGGCACTCGCTACAGGCAGGTCTGCCTTTTGTCTCCCTCACTCGCATAGAAAACAAATACTTTGCATAGTATTTTCATTATGTACTGTAGTTGTTCAAACAGAGAACAACAATAAACGAGGTATATACTTGATAAAGGAAAACGTAAATTTTGTAGGGGACAAATATTATGAATGAAATGGTGCTATATTTACGATTAATATAATTGTTATTATTAGCATTATAATTATTTTTATAATGTTTTATTTTTATTATTAATATTATTATTATGACGATGAATATTATATGATTCTAGGATATCTATTAGAATAGGTTATGAATATGAATCGAATCTTTCTGTCAATTCCTTACATTGTATATGTATTTCGTGGATACATTTAAGCAGCTCGAGGTTTCAGAAATGGCCTTAATATATATCCTAGAGTGTACGTTAATTCCCCTGTGATCGTTTTATTACACAATTACATTAAGAGCTCGATTAATAATTGGTTTCACATCCTCACGCCATTCGAGCTGCATCCATTCCATTTTGTAATTGCCTCACATCCCCAGACAATTGCAGGGCTTGACGTATGGGATCCCGGGTGAAAAAAAGCTATGAAGGTTAATATATTGTGAAGATTAATTGTGTTCCCTCTCCACTCCCCCCCCCCCCTCCATCACTCCTACCCCCCTAGTCATCCCCTTTCCGATATAACAGAGGAGTTGGGCCTATAATTAGGTTTTATAATTAGGGTTGGGTGTGAGAGGGATCTGCCTTGTGTGGGCCAATCGTCTTTTTGCAGACTCATTTTCTTATGTTCTTATGTATCATTGTTATTCACAGATCGATCAACTTATGTCATGTTTTCTTCTTCTTCTTCTCTTCTAACTTGTTTATTTTATTTTACTTCTTCATCTCCTACTCCTCCTCCTCCTTCTTCTTCGCCCGTTAATCATAGCCTACAACCACCACATATCACGTATTTCCTACACTAAACCTATTTAATGGCTGACTCGGATTTCTTCCATTGTAATTTTGGGACTTGGGAACATAACACAAAGGTTGTTGTAATGTGTTTTGTCTACCAGTAATAATCGAACCACCATAAATATTAAAGAATATTGAATCCGGCAGCTACAGCTGCTCTAGGATTTAACCTATTCTTAACTAATTGGCCTTACAGATGGTAGAGTCATTAATTGAAACTTGTGACCCTAATTATGCCATATAAAATCTACATTCACACATTCATTCGATTTATAAAATGTACATTCACACATACATTCGGTTTGTTAAAACAAATCCTCAGGGAAGGTGTGGTGAAGTGGTCTTGCTAATGAACTGGTAACATTAACCGAATCAGTGCAGGGGAATTTCCGCTATTATTAGACTCATTCAGGCACTCCTGATTGTTTAAGCAAATGTTTGAATGAAATTAAATGTTAGCAGCAAAAACTAGAAGACATGAGCTTTCAAGTATCACCAGAACTAGCTCTCTAGCTAGCAAGGTTCACCCACAGCGTTACTACAGACATCGGCATTATTCGTTAATAACTATCAATCTTCCGCTACATACGCCTTTGGCAACAATGAATATATCCAGCAAGACATCCCCAAAGACCCTCAGTGCCGAGGCAGACTTGCCGGAGAGAGAACGGGGGCCTGTTGCGCTCCTGACCACTCACACTCATCTCCACAGGCTTTAACTCCCTAAAAGCGGGCATGCGTGTTTATATGACCGTATTGCTGGGCGGGTATATTTACAGAAAACGAGCTTCATTTCATGCTTTTTTTTCATGCATAAGCAAGAGCCAGAGCGTAATACAATTATGTATCCGTGAAAAGGCGATAATAGAGTTTTCCAATGACACCTGAATCATGCTTGTACGACCACGGGTTATCTCGCAACGATCGTGTAACCGGAGGTGAAATTACCCTAAAATAAGGTATTTTTCATGGTTTTTACCTTGTTGTGCAAGATACGGAAGTGGGGACGAGACACAGTATGTGCCAGTGACGGCCCCAAGGTGGTGGCAAGCGGTCAGAGGCCAGCTATCGTCCCCCCAACGTGCGGACTCTCTCTCATAGCTCATAACGTCCTCAAAATGGCACCCGTCATATGATGGGCACCGCAGGGGTGGCCAATATTCTCTCTCCCATCACATGATGTTCACCGTCGGTTGAGGGTTAATGGGCTAATAATACCAGGATATTTCCAGGACGTACCTGTATGGCAACTGCAACGAAAGGGTTAAAGTCAATGGGGAGATATTATTGGGATGGAATATATGCTTTACTTAGTTTCAGTGCATCACCACAAAGCCCACTGACACGTCATAATAATACCCTCCCTGTTTCCTATAAAATAGCTTTGTAAGAATATTCCCATATGCAAAATATGCTAGGAAGACACTGGGCAGTGCCTAGTGAGTAAACAGATCAATAAGTGGTGTTTGAGAGAGAGAGAGAGAGTGGTGTCCGAGATTTGGAGATGAGATAGAGAGTGGCAATGCAGTTTCGAGGAGTCAGAGTTGCAATGAGCCACGAGGAGACAACCGGGCGTCCTAGGTCTACGAAGGTAATACCACAAACAACACCTAAACTGTCTTCATGTTTCAATAGCAATCTGGAATAAGACCTCTTGACTTCACTGTGTTGAATGGTTGATTCTACAGGATGTTAGCCTATATCCAGAGGGAAAGTTGGAACATAAAATAATAAATACAAAAAAAATCCAATCATAATATTCATATTGTCAACAGTCATACAAGAGACCACCTTCAAAACTAACCAGGAGAGGATGACAATTGAAAGGGCCCGCTCAAAATACATTATATAAACAGTACTGTATAAGGCTTATATATATATGCACACACAACAGATGCAGGCATGTGCGAACCCCGATCACCCAAAGGTGATATAGGTATAGGAAATTGAGATGGGAATTCCTACCTGCATCACATCAGCCATGTGGAAGCCCTATAAGCTTCAGTGCCACCCTGCCACCTTTAAAATGCATGTGGTAGTATTGGGAGAATGAACTGCCCCCAAATACAGGGCTGTATAGCCATATACTGTATACCTCCTCCCATGTATAGAACAAGTATAATATACTTGTGATGTAGTTTTGAGAAGAAGAATTGTTTCTGATAAATAGATGGGGTGGCTTCTGTTTTTGTGAGGTAGTGTACAAACAGTTCAGTAAGATACTGTATATCAGGTAGATGCTACACGAGTTTAAGGGGAGATCTCCACTTGAGGGATTTTTTTCTTGACCCCTTTCTCCCTCATGTTTAGCCCCATTGCTTTTGATACTATACAACGTTTGCCCCATTAGTTTAGCAATTTTAAGAACTTTTACCCCATATTAAGACCTTTCATGCCATTCAGGTGTCGATTTTATCCTGGAGAGCGATAGCGAGCCTATAATTTAAGAGGAACCGGCCTTCGGCCGGGACATTTTTCTACCGAAAAATGTACAAATTTATCTTGAAAGGGACTCAAGGGGGTGTAATTTTAAGCTTGATGGAGGTCTAGGGAACAAACTAAATACCTCCCCTTAAGCAACTTCTTATCACAAACCCCCCTAAGAGTACTTTACAGTTCGATTGTTGTCTACAACCTATTTATACCATGTGTTCTCATTATGCACTTATACCTTCCTATACTGTAATGGGAAGCTATATTTAGGAAGATAAATTCATCAGTAATTTTTGTAATTTAATGAATAATTAATTAATCCGGTAACTAATTTATATAGTTATATTTACATGATTACCAAAAAATGGCTCCACGAATTTAAATGTGAGAGTGTACCGTACCTATAAAGCTCACTAGTACTGCAGGAAACGATAAATTTGATATATACAGTATTTCATTCGTTAATAATCATCCACGAAAGTGCACTATCATTTGTAATATCCTTTTCGGGAATTACACTGACCTAGTTTCTATGTTCACCATATATTCAGCTATGGAGTAGTGATCCCCCTTTTACTCTTATAGTAATTACAAGATTTTCTACTGATAGTATAGTTGACTAACTATCGCTTATAATGATGAGAATATTCAATAACATACCATATAGCATTATTGCAAATTACAACATTCTACTGAAGCCTAACAAGGTCAGCCACAATTCTTTCCTAATCGATAAACTTGAAGTTTTGAGCTCAGCAGTTGTACACTGTGTATTTCCCAAAGGGTCTCTCACCCCCCCCCCTCCCCCCTAACTCTCACCCACCCACACATAAAACAAAAGTTATCCCCTGGAGTGTGCTTACAGATCAAGCCCACCACCGTGTAAAGTTCCCAAGGCCATATTACACGTTGTTGGGGCTTTGACTGATATACTTACACTCTTCAAATGGTAAATGCAGCAACTCACAGAGTAGAGTTGCACTAGAGAATTTAGTATGCAGGTTAATAACAATAGTATAGTGGCATAGGTAGTTGTTGTTGTTGTTGTTGTTCCCCAAGCTGCCTGGCCGAACAGCCCCAAGGCCCCGAGCAATTCCAAGGCCATAACCGAGTGCCCCCACAGAACCCTCCCTGCCGACCACAATAAAGCCTGGGTGACCGAAGCCACTCCATGGCGGGGAGCTGAGGAGGGTGCGGAAACGCCCGGGAAACCAAAGCCCCACCCAGGGCCCTGTGCCCCTCAGCAATTATGAAGAGAAAGTTGAGGGGCAAGGGAAAAATGTGACGCTTTGGCTTCCAATCTTGGTAGATTGGGAGGTCAATCCACGGAAGAGACGCCGTCACTTGAGATCTAGAAAATATATAAGTTAAAGGAACAGTCAGAGTAAGCTATGGGTATGGCAGAGATTACTCAGCTAATAATTGATTATTTGTATTCAGTTTAGGAACGATATCTGATTATCAAAGGCCTCGAGCTTATTATGGGTCCCAAAGGTGCATGAAATAGTATATTACCGGTAATAGTATATTACCGGTAATAGTATATTACCGGTAATAGTATATTACCGGTAATAGACAAACTAAAATGTAAACTGACGTCACACTGCGGTTGCTATATATCAGGTTTGTCAGTCAATAACCAATTACAAAATCCTTAAAATGAATAATTGGAAAGAGGTGCGAGGTTAGCGACTCATACATAGGAGAAGGAAGAGCCATATAAAGATGAGAACACTCCTGACTATTGCAAGCAGCACTTCACTCAGTCACCATTCATCCATCAATCCTCTCATTTAATTTTGCTTCACTTTACATGTTCTATAATTTTTATAGCAGAACTGCAGCACGAAAATATCTAGGATGAATACCTAAGATGTTGCATGACCTAACATGCAGCCTAAATATATCCGTTTAATTAACAAAATTATATGTATGCAATGCAAACATCACATAAACAAAACTATCTAAATTCATAATGGCGCCATACAGTGGTGTTATTACCGGCCATAGACTACAGTAGATCTGGACTTGACACGAAAATGGAACTTTGCAGTAAGGGACCCACAATCAGAAAACGAACCCCCAAGTTTGAACCTTGAACCGCAAAAATATGATATGTTCGCGGTTTCGAGGTTCTAACTTGGGTGTTTGTTCTCCGACTTTGGGTCCCTTACTGCAAAGTTACATTTTCGTGTCAAGTCCAGTCGATCTACTGTAGTATATGTACTGGTATATATACCTTAGGAAGTACACCAAGTTAAGAACATAAGAAAACGGGAGCCTGCAAACAGCCGATTGGAACTCAAAGGCAGATCCCTTTCACAGACAGCCCATAACGTTCAAATGCCTAACTACTGTGTCTTGAAGCTCTCTATCATTCCTGATCCCACTAAAGTACTTGGTAGTCTATTCCACATATCTACAAATCTGTTACTAAACCAGTTCTTGCCTATATATTTTCTGAAACGAAACTGATCCAATTTGAAACTATTTGTAAGAGTTCTTTCACTTTCACTGACCTTAAGTACATGTTCTTGTCCCCTTCATTAATACCACATAACCACTTGAACACCTATATCATATCCCCTCTAACTATGCGCCTTTCTAACGATTGCCAGCCGAATCTTTTAAAACCTTGCTTCATGTAAAGATTTCTAATGTTGTGGATATTTGTTGTCATTCTTCGTTGTACGGCTTCCAAAACATTTATGTTCATTCGGTAACATGGACACTCAAATTGAACAGTATAATCCATATGTGGCCTCATTAATGCTAGGTGAAATTTCAAGATTACGTCTGCTGTTCTGTTACTCACGCTTCTAGATATAAATCCAAAAACTCTATTTGTCATATATCGAACACACTAATGCATTGGTTTCTTGGGTTTAGAACACTGCTGACGATGACTCCCAATTTGTTTTAACGGAGTTACTTATATCTATATTATTTAACATATATGCTGCTTTACCTAACGATTTCCCAAATTTCACTACACTGCAGTGATCTACATTGAACTTCATCTGCCACTTTGTTGCCCATTCGTGTTGTGTATCTAGATGTCTTTGGAGAGCCTGAATATCATTATAATTATTATATTAACTGTACCTATTATAGTGTCATCCGCAAATGTATTGATCTTGCTAGTTATGCCTACATCAAATTCGTTAATGTAAAAGATGAACATAGAAGACCTAAAACAGATGATTGTGGGACCCTCCTCTTCACTACACCCCAGTCTTCATGATTGTATACCATTTATGCATAACTCCCCTACCGTGGGAAGGCTTGCTTAGTCTGGCAAACATGGATGCATGTGATACCGGACATGCATAACGTAACTAAAAAGGACACTTGCTTTTCATTTTACCTCATTAACAAATCTAGACCGAGAGATTACTCTCTTCTTGGCGTTGGCAGAAGACACACTACTTATTCATTATTCTCCCTAAACACCTAACTTATTCACTTGCAAGTATTCAAAGCGTCATACATTACTTAGAGATAGCATAACCCCAAATGTACATGTCATACAATATACCCTTGATGGTGTACTGGAGAGTGTTTAAGACCTGTATGTGGTAACCCAGGTTCGATTCCCGGTAGGATCACATGCTTTCATTAATTTCATTTGGAGGTGTTTGGTGTTGGGAGTGAAATAAATAGATTAGGTTATACAGTATATGTTATGTAATACGAATTTCCTTGCACGACTATAACCAGGAAGTTCTAACGATCATGCATTATCCTTGTTTGAGAGAATACATCACTACTTATTAAACATACAATCAGTAGATAAAGCATACTTTAAGGATCTACGCCTTACATACGCCTTATGCCAAAGTAACTATTATAGGATGTAGGTATATATATTAACAATGAAGACACTTATTAATGGGTGGTTATTATCACAATAGATAACAACCAATAACAGAAATATTAAAAGGTTCTTTGTATCTCATCCAAGCTAAGTAACAGTAAAAAGGACAGCAATATAAGAAGGCATATTTCCACCCATCGAGTCCTCCATTATCAAAACTGGTGGGAAGAGGTGTGAATATACCACTAGGCAGATGGAAAAAATGACATAGTACAAATAGCAAAGTTAGAAAAAAAAAAAAGGTATATATACATTGTGCAAGAGAATGACAGGGTATTGAGAGTACTTTAGTAGGAGAAACAACACAGAAAATCGTGAGGGCTTCAATTTATAGGAATGGCTAGGAAATTATGGAAGAGGTAGTCGTGCTGGAAGAGGCGGTGGTCCCTCAGTCCTGTCTATCTATCTACAGTAAGTATTGCTGGGCGCCGTAATCCCTGCAGGGGTACGAATGAATAGCCCCCATGCACCTCTGTCCCAAGTCAGTCGACGCCCCTCCTCCCATCCAGCACCGCTTTCACCTATAAACTTCTTAACTTCATCCTTCCACCTCTCTCTTGATCAACCTATCCCTCTCTGTCCTTCCATTTCACTCTCGTACACTCTCTTAGTCATTCTCTCGCTTCCCAGACGTTCCACATGACCAAACTATCTCAGGGTGTTCCTTTTCATACAGTCCTGTCATACCCCATAATACATAAGACTGTCGAGTCTGTACTCTCCCCCACCTTCCTTGCCAAAACCACCTACTCTAGATCCGTGATGGTGATGGGCTGGTCTATCAGAGTGAGAACTGAGCGATCTCTGTCATACCCATAGCTTACTCTAACTGTTCCTTTTACTTATATATCTTCTAGATCTCGAGTGACAGAGTCTCTTCCGTGGATTGACCTCCCAATCTACCAAGATTGGAAGCCAAAGCGTCACATTTTTCCCTTGCCCCTCAACTTTCTCTTCATAATTGCTGAGGGGCACAGGACCCTGGGTGGGTTTTTGGTTTCCCGGGCGTTTCCGCACCCTCCTCAGCTCCCCGCCATGGAGTGGCTTCGGTCACCCAGGCTTTATTGTGGTCGGCAGGGAGGGTTCTGTGGGGGCGCTCGGTTATGGCCTTGGCCTTGGTGGGGCTGTTCGGCCAGGCAGCTTGGGGAACAACAACAACAACAACAACAACTCTAGATCCGACTATCGTAACCGCGAGCACTCATTGACAAGGGTAAACATTTAAATAGTAATACCTATTATTCTACGCTTCTCCATCTGTTACCTAAAGTGGGGATGGTTGAGAGAAAAATGTTAGGGATTCAAAAGATGCGTAATGAGGTGAGTGGGGTGCTAATGAATGTAATGAGGCACACAGATAAACTGAGAGGGTGGAGAGGTGGTAAGGGTTAGATGGTGCTAGCTGAACTTCATTTTATCCTATCTATCATTAAACCACCTTCAAACTCTACCTTTCATAAAGTGAAAGTATGGTGATAATTGACTCCAGTACAATATATAAATGTCTTGGATTGAAGTGTAGTTAGAGGTGCAAATCAATTAGAGCTGTCGATTATCATTCAAATATAGTTATCCAGTCGAACATGGAAACCAGTCACACTTTCAGTGATTGAATAATTTTAGTCGAGCTGATCTTTATCATCAAACGGCTGAACACTGATCGGTCGAGTCTTGTCTCCCCCTCTGTGACACCAAGAGAAAGACAACCGCCTGTTCAAGAGAAAAAGGCAAAACTACTGTAGCGAAATGTATTATCTCAAATCAATCTATATTTGTAACTCGATATCCTACATGTATTATTGTATATATTTATTTATTTATCTATTTAATTTTTTTGCAGCCAAAAATCGAAAATGTATTTTCTTCAAACAAGTTCCAAAGTTCAATCTACATTGTTCCGCATCTTGTAATGAAATAAACCAATATCCGATCAAATATTGTCATTGAAACTTCTTGTATCACCCAATCTTACAGATGGCTACTCTCAAGTATCATATTGTGGGGATGTTTTAAATATTTTTACGGATGGACTAGAATAGGATCAGGAAAGATATACTAGTTTGTTTTACTTGAGTTTACAATGAAGCAACTTGGTTGAGCCCGAGAACTTTCACTCTTCTACTGTACTTCTCACTGCTCAGCTTGTTCTTCCTCTGTCCAATTGCTCTTCCTTCCTACTTTACTCCAGCCATCTGGTCTGGTCTATTGCTATACTTAAAATATTACTGTACCTATCATGAATTGATGAGTATTTTTGCTTTGTTTTATACATTAAAGTATGTGAATCCTCTTACTCCTACCATGCATGGAGATTGCTTAGCTCAGGAGGTAACGAGCTATAAAGCACATATTGTCCGCTACCAAAATAGGGGAGGCCACTGGTTTAGCTTCAAACCCAGTCACCGATAAAAAGTGACCTCCAAAAGACTGAATACTTTGATAATGACAGAAGTACAGTCGTGAACTCTAGTAAGGTTATACCAACTTGAATCTGTGAAACTTTAAAGCTAAGTTTTGAAGTATTGTCTTGTTTGGGCTCGATACAGATTTAAATGCGTAGCTATTAGTGCTCAAAACTGTACCATATTATCCTCTCCAACAGTTGTCCATCCTCTATCTACTACAGTGTCCGTCTACTTTAACCTAATTACAGGGAATGAAGGATCCTGTCAGAGCCATTTTATCTCCCTCCTCTGCATAGCTAATCTGCAACTCCCCCGACACACTCCAACCCTGGTAAACACGCTTCCATATTCTACCACCAGGTTTTTTTTTTTTTTTTTTTTTTAGTCTTTTTTTAGAGGCTATGGTAGGTCTAATTGCTTTTTAATTCTTTGATAATCTTATATATTAGGGAATTATATAACCTTTTTACTCACATGCATTATCACTCTTCACCTATCTTCCAAAGCTGAACTTGTTTTATCTACCCTGGAATATACCCCTGTCATAATCTACAATTATCACACCTCATGTGGTTTTAGGGTACTAAGCATTACTACAATCAACAAGGAATCCTTATATAATTATTCTACTGTAATATAATCTAGTAAGATCCTGTATCTCTCCACACACACACACACACACACACACACACACACAGGCCGGGCGGAGACAAATTGGGCTTGTCTCCTTTCATGGGTTAGCCTCAGTTCACCTAGCTGTAAATAGGTACCTGGAATAAGTGGACGACGTTGTGACGTCCCATCTGGGGTTGGCAAAAATGGTACAAGGCGAGATGGGTATCATATGGTTCACCTAAGCTGATGGCTACCTAAGCCTTCGGGCGAGACGGTACCGTCTGAGAATGGTACCATACAGATCCACCCTAAGCCTTTGTTTCCGATGTCGCCAATTGGCTAAAATACAGACTACACACACATCCACAGCCATTCCAACAGTACATAAAACACTTAACATGCATGTCACGCAATACATTCCCAGTTAAGGAGGCGCGATAATAATGAGCTTAGCTCGCATTGCGTGGATTCCCCTTGACGAACAAGTAACTGAGTAACACACACACACACACACACACACACACACACACACACACACACACACCCACACCCACACCCACACCCACGTCACAAGTAGGCTCTGTTCATGCTTGTGCTATATACAATCATGCTATCTAAAATGTACATAAACACGAGACAGAGTTATCCCAGACACCCATATAATCGCTGAAATATCCGTCATAATTATTACATATTTATTAATCATCACTCTCTTCCTACTTAACACCAATACCTGGATATTAATTAATCATCTCCATCATCCTACGTAACACCACTACCGCATCAGTCGTCATTATTATAAGTTTATTAACCTATTCAGTACCAGTTCTGTCCTTTTCATGTTATACTGGCTAATAATAGACAATTGTATTCAGTTTAAGAAGGGCCTCCAACAATTAACAGGCTTCGAAATATCTTAATTAACCCTTTTTACTACCAGTACCGCAGATCCTTTTTAAGCTCCACAAAATTGTCTAAATATAACCAAAATATTTGTTTGAAAGACGTCACCGGTACAAAAAGGGTTAAACAGTCTAAAGAAAGTTTAGGGAAAATTATTCTACACTTTTTGTTTTTATCTTTGACCTTGATCTTTGACCTTAACTATTATAATATATATACAGTATATATATATACGACATTGATAAATATGATATTTAAGTGTAACTAACACAGCCAGCTTGCCGAAATTTTAGTAATCTTATTAATTATGCAAGGTGACCTCTGATCTCAACCTGTGACTTTGACCTTTCTGTAAGATTACTTTTTTGTTTGCATTGATGTAGCCCTGGAAAATCAAATATATGTGCCTAATTCCATTAAAGCTCATCAGTCAGTTTCAGAGGTATTAAAGGATTAGTTTACCTTGACCTTTGACCTTCATGATATCTGAACATTTAAAATTGTAATTATAATTTAAAATACAATTGTGTATCAAATAGAATGATATTATTTAATGTTTGTATGACCTTGGCCTAGGTATTCCGAATATGCACGATATGCCTACTGAGTATCTTACAGTTAGTATAAAATACTGGTAAAAATCTTATTTTGACCTTTGACCTTCACCTTTGACCTTAGAAATTGGAATTCTTATCGAGAATTTGGTCAGCCTAACACCAATGTTAGTATTAACTAGAGTTATATGGGGTAATTCATATGAAAACTTATAGATACTAAATAGTGACTATATACTGTGAACTTAACCTTTGACCTTTGAGTACAACACAACTATATATATCCGATAGGCCGTTTTAGTACAAGGCAAGTTTGGGTTGTAGCCAATATGGGCCGACTAACGATTTAGCCCATGGCCTATTTAGGTTATGCAACAAATTTTAATCCAATTTAGGTTAATGGCCGTATTGCTCCGTGGCTATTGCAGTTGGTGGCCAAAATGGGCAGAGTGGCCATTTTGATGTACTGCCTATTTGGATTGAGTGGCCAGTTTGAATATTTGATATCCACTGAATGCAGCGATACCGATATGTCATTATGGTGTGTGGTCCTATTGGTCTGTGGCCGTTTTGATTGAGACCATTTGGGTCTGGTAATCTGCCAGGCCGCTTATGTTCGTGGTTGTTTGGTCCACAGCCAATATGGTTGAGCAGTTGAATGTGATAGTTTTCTTTGTTCCATGGCCGTTTTGGTTCGTAAACGTTTTGTCCAAAATATTTTTGGTCCTCGAATGACATCAAACAATACGGTCCGTGTCCATTTTGGCCCATGTTCATTTTGGTTCTGGTCCGATTTGGTCCGTAAATCTGATAGGCCGTTTTAGTTTGTGACCATTAGTGAGTGGTCAAAATGTACTAGGCCATTTGGGTCTGTGGCCAATATGCCTCACCATAGTAGCCTACGTGAAGATTGACCAAGAACTTCTTATGATAATTTTTTGGAGGGTTAATTTCGTGGGGGGGATGGGGAGGGGTCATGGGATTTTGGTCCAATCTTAATTGTTTTAATTCTGGAACAAAAAGGTGCGGACGAAGTTCTATCTAAATATATCCAATATTTGTATTTTAAATCCTGCTCACTAACAAACAACACTGATTACATATCTGCATTCTTCGTTTGGCGAAGAATATAATCAATTTAATAAAATTAGGTCTAATATGGCATTCACCCAAGTCTCGATAATATAATCCATATCATATTTGCTTCTGAAAAAATGCCTCTGGTATAGATCAGATCCAGCAAGCAACAATGAATTGGTTATTTGTCAAACGGTTACACTCTAATTCAATAAATATTATGCCCCCCTCCAAATGGAATATTCAATTATGCGGAAGGGCTTCATTTGTTTATTAATTTTGTGGAGTGAGGCGGAAAGAACATCGGGGAGGGTTGGCAAGAGGGATGGCAGATTAAACTGGTCACAGGATATATTTTTCTTTCCATAAAAATGTAATGCGTTTGCATTTTAGTTTATTGTAGCAGTAATAGTTTAACAACGTAATGTACTACATATCTATTTTGTATTCATTAATAATACATTTATTAAGGTTTTGGAAGATGGATGGCTAATTAAAATGTTCACAATATATATTTGTTTTCTCCATAAAAATGTAATGCATATAAGATTTAATAATATTGGTACACCGTAGTTTAAAAACCTGCTAGTGTAGTACATATTATCTCCTTTAAATATACCGGGTATCTCCTTTTATCTCTTATATACAGTATATTGTTACTTGTCATTAAATAAATAAATAATTAAATAAATAAACTGGAAATACACTATAACTGCCCTAGTCATCGAAGAAGGAGACATCTGCAACACTTGTGCCAGCCACCACGGGTTTTGAACTAACAAAAGGGTATTATTAGCTGCCGACTTTCCCTCTTTATGCATACCCCATTGAAATGCACCGTGTCACCATAAGACTCCTTCCAAAACATTAGGACTATCTGTCTGTAACACCAACTCGAGAAGCATAGCAATAGACTCCCGTGTCTCAAATGGGAAAAAAAGACAAAACAGACTCAACTTTTAGGCCCCTGCTCGTTTACCTAACAATGTTTCTGCTTGCCTTATGAGCCCTTTCACGTTCGTAATCAGAACCTCTGCCATAGATGTAAAGACCTACTTTCTGTGTGTAGCACCAGAAACTCTCCCGACTCAAAGCAATGACCCGCCTAATCAACTAAGATACAAATTGGGTTTTTTGAGCCTTCGACATTTATACCAGCACCAACTCACATCCCCTTGAGGTTCCCTATTCCACTTTCGTCACCTAGGATAATATCAGCACTCGAACTAATGCCTCCTATACCTACTATGGATTTCAGAAGCCGTGTTACATCGTTTTTCGGGAATAATTTATTAATAAAGTAGGTGTGCAGTTTTCGCATTACCAAAAAAAAAAAAAAAAAAAAAAAATGCATACGCAACTCTGCGACCTAGAATTATTCTGCAAATAGCATTGAATCTCTTAGGTAAAATCGGTTCATATACAGTATATATACCGGTATACATATATATATATACTAAATGTTTTTTTTATGCCCACAGCCGGGCTAGAACCACCGACAGTTAGAACAACCCATACCGTACTTTAATCCACTATACCACAGCGTGATAAGAGGATACTTGTGTATAGTGGATTAAAGTATGGACACTCGTCCTGACTGTTGGTGGTTCATGTCCGCCTGGAAGTATATATATATATATACAGTACCGGTATATATAATTACATTTAAGATCACATTGAATCTTAACCATTGGAATATTTATCTATAATAAGGTCAGCGAAACACTATTTTGTAGCATTTTGAATATGGTGTAATTCAAATTTAAAATATAAATAAGAAAGAAATAGTGACCATAATCTGTGACCTTCAACATTCACTTTGACCTTTGAATAACAAAAACAAATTTTTTTGGACAATCGTTGCATTGACCAACCAAATTTGCCAGCAAAATTTGGGGAAAAATGTTATTTTAATACCACGAATTTTCCGAGTGTTTTTTTATAAAATAAATTGTTCATTTGCATCAATATATAGTGTTTGCAATTAATTAGAAATCTCGGGAAAACCTATTTCCCCATTAGGCCTATTGATCGATGTTGAGACACGCCCCCGATAGTGATTTGGAAAGACATTAGACTAACCTAACAACCTTACCTAACCTAACCTAGTATTATGGGTGGGGGCTGCTGCCCCCACACCCCCGCTGGTTGAGTACTAATCCCTTAGTAAAAAAAAAAAAAACATTGGCTGTCGATTATACGAAGGTGAAATAAAGTCGACGAAGTCTACGGTGTTTACTCTGCACTCTTCAGCTTTGATTATACATTGATAACGGGAAGTACCGTATTGACAACCTTGTTACGAAAATTAAAATTTGATACCATACTTTTATATTAAGTTTTTCCGAGGGTTTAACACATTTTCATATGATCTTTAGAGCTATCGATAACTGGAAGTACCGTATTGACAACCTTGTTACGAAAAATAAATGTTAGTACCATACTTTTTTATTAGGTTTTGCCGAGGGTTAAATTTTTTTTTGGAAAAACTCCATTTTTATGTCACGAATTTTCCCATGGATTTTTTTATTTTTCCCTGTTAGTTTTCATCAATATATAGTGTTTGGAAATAATTACAACCCTCGGCGAAACCGTTTTCCCTATTATACAACGATCTTAAGACACGCCGCCCGATACTGGGGAGGGCTATGAAGTACAGGGAAAATGAGGGGTTAAATGCGTAAAACGTCGATAAAAACGTATTTTAGCAAAACGTAGCTCGGGTTTTAAGGTATTTCAAAGGCTTAAAACCCAATATTTCGAAAACCCGAACCAAGTTTTGGCCAAAGCTGGCTCGGATTTTTGCGAGTTTATAGACAAACAAAATTACAGTAACCTCGTTTAGAAATTAGGCTCGGGTTTCCCGAAATTGCAAAGCCATAAAACCCGAATTTTGGAAAACCCGAGCCAAGTTTTGGCAAAAATTGGCTCGGATTTTGCGAGTTTTAAGAGTAAACAAATTACAGTAACCTAATTTAGAATTTTGGCTCAGGTTTCCCTAAATTGCAAACCCCAACAAGCATAATTTTGGAAAACCTGAGCCAATTTTTGGCAAAACTTGGACCGTATTTTGAGAATCGTAAAAGACTAACGAAATGTCGGAAATCGGCTCATGATATCCCTAATTGCAAAGCCAAATAACCAGATTTATAGAAAACGTAGCACTTATTTAAATCATAAATATCCAGTAACATAGACCTAGTACATTGGACACAAACTTAATCCACACCTAACGCCTACAATGTGTCCGTAGTAGGCTACCTAGTAGGCCTATGTGGGATACAACACGAACCCTTACCGCCGCCCATTTAGTATTCGGGCGTATCTGTAAATACTACCGCAACTACGAATCTTGTTTCTGAGACCTAGTATATTAACCTAACCAAACAACCCAACCTAACCTAACCTAGACCCAGTACGTGGGATACTAAACTAGCCCTTGCATGCCAGGTACAGCGGATTCATAGTACCCAGTACGTGGCATACTAAACTAGCCCTTGCATGCCAGGTAGAGCGGATTCATAGTACTCAGTACGTGGCATACTAAACTAGCCCTTGCATGCCAGGTAGAGCGGATTCATAGTACTCAGTACGTGGCATACTAAACTAGCCCTTGCATGCCAGGTAGAGCGGATTCATAGTACTCAGTACGTGGCATACTAAACTAGCCCATGCATGCCAGGTAGAGCGGATTCATAGTACTCGGTGCGTGGTATTTATTACCCATTAATTTCCGGAAGTATAAACCTATGCGTAATAATCTTACCTCTTACACGTCACATCAGTAGTCAAGCACCCATGTTCTAAATGGCGTGTGTGCGAATCGGTGCCGTCTATAGGAAGGTATTGACAACCATGTTACGAAAAAAATCCATTTTAGTACCATATATTTTTATTTGGTTTTGCCGAGGGTTGAAACTAATTTTAATATGATGCTTAGAGCATATAGATTCCATATCTGTCTTCAAATATGTCAAAATAATTGGTGACAAATAAATGGAGTTATACTCAAATTTTCATATGATATTTATAGCATATAGATTCAATATTTATCTTCAAATATATCAACAAAATTCGTGGTATTAAAATAACATTGAACCAAATTTGGTGACGATACGTAACCCGTTCAGTACAGTTCTGTCGGTTTCATTTCATACTGGATATTAGGACGATTTTATTTAGTTTATGAAGGGCCTCCATAAAATTAGAAGGCTTTCAACTATCCTAATTAACCATTTTCACTACCACAGATCCTTCATAAGCTCCACAAAATCGTCTAATTATAGCTAGACTACAATACAAATGACGTCACCGGTACACAAAGGGTTATACAGTTTAGGAAGAGTCTTAAAGACAATTATTAACACTCTTCTTTTGTTCTTTGACCTTGACCGTTAACCTTAAGTATTATATACTGTATATATAATTATATATATATATGATTGAAATATATGTCGGTGGGTGGGTGTGGCTGTCGGTGGGTGGGTGTGGCTGTCGGTGGGCGGGTGTGGCTGTCGGTGGGCGGGTGTGGATGTCGGTGGGTGGGTGTGGATGTCGGTGGGCGGGTGTGGATGTCGGTGGGCGGGTGTGGATGTCGGTGGGCGGGTGTGGATGTCGGTGGGTGGGTGTGGATGTCGGTGGGTGGGTGGGTGTGGATGTCGGTGGGTGGGTGGATGTGGGTGGGTGGATGTCGGTGGGTGGGTGGGTGTGGATGTCGGTGGGTGGGGGTGGGGTGTGGATGTCGGTGGGTGGTGGGGTGGGGGTGTGGATGTCGGTGTGGATGTCGGTGGGTTGTGGTGGGTGGGGTGTGGATGTCGGTGGGTGGGTGGGCGGGTGTGGATGTCGGTGGGTGGGTGGGCGGGTGTGGATGTCGGTGGGTGGGTGGGCGGGTGTGGATGTCGGTGGGTGGGTGGGCGGGTGTGGATGTCGGTGGGTGGGTGGGCGGGTGTGGATGTCGGTGGGTGGGTGGGTGGGTGGGTGGGCGGGATGTCGGTGGGGGTGGGCGGGTGTGGATGTCGGTGGGTGGGTGGGTGTGGATGTCGGTGGGTGGGTGTGGATGTCGGTGGGTGGGTGGGTGTGGATGTCGGTGGGTGGGTGGGTGGGTGTGGATGTCGGTGGGTGGGTGGGTGGGTGGGATGTCGGTGGGTGGGAGGGTGGGTGTGGATGTCGGTGGGTGGGTGGTGGGATGTCGGTGGGTGGGTGGGTGTGGATGTCGGTGGGTGGTGGGTGTGGATGTCGGTGGGTGGGTGGGTGTGGATGTCGGTGGGTGGGTGGGTGTGGATGTCGGTGGGTGGGTGGGTGTGGATGTCGGTGGGTGGGTGGGTGTGGATGTCGCTGGGTGGGTGGGTGTGGATGTCGGTGGGAGGGTGTGATGGGTGGGTGGGTGGGGATGTGGGGGGGTGGGTGGGTGTGGATGTGGGTGGGTGGGTGTGGGTGGGTACAAGTGGGTGGGTGTGGATGTAGGTGGGTGGGTGTGGATGTCGGTGGTGGGTGGGTGTCGGTGGGTGGGTGGGTGTGGATGTCGGTGGGTGGGTGTGGATGTCGGTGGGTGGGTGGGTGTGTGGATGTCGGTGGGTGGGTGGGGGGTGTGGATGTCGGTGGGTGGGTGGGTGGTGTGGATGTCGGTGGGTGGGTGGGTGGATGTCGGTGGGTGGGTGGGTGTGGATGTCGGTGGGTGGGTGGGTGTGGGTGTGGATGTCGGTGGGTGGGTGTGGATGTCGGTGGGTGGGTGGGTGTGGATGTCGGTGGGGGGTGGGTGGGTGTGGATGTCGGTGGGTGGGTGGGTGGGTGTGGATGTCGGTGGGTGGGTGGGTGGGTGTGGATGTCGGTGGGTGGGTGGGTGGGTGGGTGTGGATGTGGGTGGGTGGGGGGGTGGGGGTGGGTGGGTGTGGATGTCGGTGGGTGGGTGGGTGTGGATGTCGGTGGGTGGGTGGGTGTGGATGTCGGTGGGCGGGTGGGTGTGGATGTCGGTGGGTGGGTGGGTGTGGATGTCGGTGGGTGGGTGGGTGTGGATGTCGGTGGGTGGGTGTGGATGTCGGTGGGTGGGTGCGGATGTCGTGGATGGTGGGGTGGTGGGTGTGGATGTCGGTGGGTGGGTGTGGATGTCGGTGGGTGGGTGCGGATGTCGGTGGGTGGGTGTGGATGTCGGTGGGTGGGTGTGGATGTCGGTGGGTGGATGTGGATGCCAGTGGATTGATGTGGATGAGCTTAGGTGGGTACGGATGGGTATGAATGTGACAAATACCAAATCACAAAAGAACATAGAAAGGAAAATTAGTCCAATGCCAGAAAAAAAAAACATTTAACGCCAGAAATAAACTCCAAAACAACAACCTACCTTGCGTAAGTCAGGGAGGCAGCCAACTCGGAAGTCCAGTCAGCACAGGACAATCTCACCGCCGCCATCACCACCTACGAAGAACGGAAGAGTCCAGCCTTAGTCCAGAACGGGTCACTTCACTAGTTACTCTGCTACAGTCACGCACACGTACATGGAGAACACACGTAACCTAGTATCCGAATGACCCACACGCAAGCTAGTATCCAGGTGAGGTTGCAAGCCATTAAACGCACACGCAAACAAATAAAGCACACAAATTCTAAGAAACACACGAGGCACGGCCCGGGGAAACATGCGACTGAGAGGAGGAAAGGCAGTAGGCTAGGAGGGTGGAGCTTCCGGTCTGCCAACCATTCACGAGAGACTCAATGAAATACACACACATTAGTCTTCACGTGAATTAATATTTTCCATCAGTTAAATATAAAACTAATATTACTCTTGTTTTTACTCTCTTACGTGGGTACTAAATAATATGGAACAACGTAGAGGTTATGGTACAAATGACTACGGTAGGTAAGAGGTGACTATCATACGTTCAGTTGGTACCCGTGCTTGCCCGATCATGCGCACATCAACAACCCCACCTTATGTTGCTACTTCATCTAATCTGGGACCGATTTAAATGGATACCGGGCATATAAACTAAACCTACGAACGCTAATTATCGTCTATAGCAAACTTTATACTACATTTAGGTTTTAAAGGGACGATTTCCCAAGGCTAAAAGGGTTAGTATTTAAACTGGCCATTCAATAGGGTAAGCACAGAGAGGAATACCAAAAGTGAGAGGAGACATACGGCTTATGCAGACGGGACAAGAAATAGTATAATCATATATACAAGAACATTTAAGTAAAATACGCTACGGGTATAATACATTAACACATATAATAGACTTACCTAAATTAATTATACCGAACGCGAGATTATAAACGTAAAATAGCAATACGCTACACTACGGATAAATACAATTACATGTATTGGCTCAAGTGAAAGATGGAGAAAGCGAAAATATATATAAAATGAGGAGAAAAACGTTATTGACACGGCGACAAGGCATGCAAGCATTTACACATGAGTACAGTTACGTCTTTTGTATTTTATCCCAGCTATATTTAGACAAATGCATGTAGCTTAGGAAGGATATATGGTAGCTATAAGGATTAATCATATTTATCTATTTCACTCCCAACACCAAACACTTCCCAATTAAATTAATGAAAGCATGTGGACCTATAGTCTGCAGCCTGTTAATGTGTAGATGTCCTTCCTAAGCTGAACAAATTCGTCTACTAGCAGCCAGAATATAATAAAAACTGTCACCGGTACCGTACTGCATGGATTAACTAAAAATCGAAGTAAATGTGATCTAAATGTCTCGAGCAGTTTTCCAAAATAGTTCGACCGTGCGTCCTTACTGTGTCTCTAAAAAAAAAATCTAGAATGTCTTGATCACGAGTGTACAGTCACGAGCATAAATACTGGGACATCAACCAGATAACGCCAACTCCTTCATCACGAGAGGTTTATACTCACGAGAGGTTTATACTAAGCTGAATACAATCGTTTGGCGGTAGCTAGAATGATAAATAGAATCATTGTGAGTTTGAATACAAAGTTTCGCAATACCTTTGGAGACGAAGGGGCGAATATCATCTGGTTGGTGTCGCAGTATTTATGCTCGTGACTGTACCTGTATAAGACAAAATACTAAAGTTATTGATGCCGTTCTTATAATCCCAAGTTCTCTTTGATAGTAAAAAGTGAGAGAAAACGGATTGAAGTTCAAGCCTAATGTTTCGAAGCAGTTTCAATCAGTGATTGAACCTGATCCACGGCTTACAAATGGTAATACTTACCCAATATCCAGTGGAGTATCTATATAATATTTTAGATTGTCTGTCTGTCTGTTCTTTAGGCATGGCCAAATTTTTTAAGCTAGAACGTTCATATTTGGTATGCATAGTAAGGGGGTCCCTAGGCAGGTTTTAGTGAAAAAATAGAATTCCCCAGGGTGAAAGGGCCGGAGAAAATGGGCGCGAAATTGGAAAAATGGCCGTTTGGGGCAGAAGGAGGCCTCCGATCGAAAAGGTGTATGGAACGAAAGTTGTTCGCAGCCCCCCAAAATAGGGGTACGGATGAGGTCAGATCCAAAATCGGAGGTCATTTAGCGGCCGAAATCGAGGTCGCCGTTTAATGAGGCACAGGGAGGTCGAGGCCGGTGATTATGGTAGTAGTAGTATTGTGATGATTGTGGTGATGATGGTGATTATGGTAGTAGTAGTGATGGTGATTATGGTGATTACCCGGGCAACGCCGGGTACCCCTGCTAGTATTATATATTTACCCTTTGAGTACCAGCGACGTTTTTTTTTTAATTTATTCTAGCTATATTTAGACGATATTATGCAGCTTAAGAAGGATTTGTGGTAGTTAAAAGGGTTGGTTGAGATTGTTTGAAGCCATATTATTGCTAGAGATCCTTCCTAAGCTGAATAAAATCGTCTAATCATTGCCAGAATATAATTAAAAGGACGTCACCGGTACTGAACTGGTTAAACCTATAGTATATAGGCTATAACTAACACATATATTTGTAAACTATAATAATATCCTATAATTAATTTTGCTTAACAATTATCCCATTCTGTACCAGCGACGTCTTTTTAACTTTATTCTAGCGATATTTAGACGATTTCATGCAGTTTAAGTTGGATCTGTGGTAGTCAGAAGGGTTAAGTGAGATAGTTTGAAGCATGTTAATTGCTAGAAGTCCTTTATAAACTTAATAAAATCGTCTAATAATAGCCAGAATATAATAAGACAGACATTGCCGGTACAGTAGGGGTTAATCAAGAGCTCATACTTAATTTAACCTACAAATACTTGTTCGCTGTTTTGACTTGTGTTTTGTGTTTTCCTGTTCTTGCTCTGTCTTGAGTCGGCCACCCCAAGAAAATATATATATATACTAATAAAATAGAGAAAAATAAAATAAAAAATAGGAATACACCGTGCCGTTTCGCCCAAAATCAAAACGGCATACCCAACTCTGCGAAGGGTCACCATCATCACTACTAGTCACTATCACCATTACTATCATCAACACTACTACTATTATAGTCATCACTACTCTCACCATCACTACAACTTTCACCATCATCACTACTCTTACCATCATCACTACTACTCACCATCATCACTACTACTGTCACCATCGTCACTACCATCATCACTAATGTCATCATTATCACTACAACTATCATCATTACTTGTCACCATCATCACTACTACCAGTACTGTCACCATCATATCTATTATCGTCATCATCTCTACCATCATCATCACTGCTGTCATCATCACTACAACTACAACCATCATCACTACTACTATCACCATTATCACTACAATTACCATCATCACCAATATTATCACCATTATCACTACAATTACCATCATCCCCACTATTACTACCATAACTTCTAATGTCAACTAAACTAACTTAACCTAACAAATGCAGGGCGAGATGTATCCGCCCCCAGAACGAAGGCATTCTGTGTGTGAGCCCCTACGGGGCACACACACATAGAACGCCATCATAGCAGAGGAGGGGGGGGGGGTAAAACAATATTTTGGATCTAAAATCATAACTATTGCACAAATTCAAAAAATCTTTTTTGACTGACATTCGCATTCACCCAACAAATGTTTGTGTGAAATTTGGTAAAAAATCAGTCCAACGGTCTAGGAGTTTCGGGACAGACGGACGACGACGACGACTACGACAGACATTTTTTTCCAGTGGTACCCACTATACGGGGTGGGGGGGGGGAGATACCAAACTCTGCTTACTCAGAGTAGTGTGTGTGTGTGTGTGCCCCTACGGAGCTCACACCCACACAGGGAATAGATACAGGGTGGGGGTGGGGGTCCTGAAAGGGGCAGGGGGGAGGGGGGAAACCATTTTTAGGACCTAAGATCATAACTATTGCACAAATTCAAAAAAGAAAAATGTAATTACCGTCTAATTCACGCACCGAAAGTTCGTGTGAAGTTTGGTGAAAATCCGTCAAACGGTCTAGGAGGAGTTCTCGGACAGACAGACAGACATTTCGGTTAGCATGTACCACTATACGGGGGGCGATACCACTCTGCTTCTGCAGAGTTGACAAACAGTTGGATCAGCATGATATTTTGACACGGCTTTCTTCACACCGTGCCCTAATTTTCGTCAATATAGTGCATTACCAAAAGTGTAGAAATGAGCCACTTGTCCCTGTGTCATGAGGTTAAAGCTACACATTAATGACTAAGAAACGGACAAGGCTACCTTGGCTTACCTGTGAGAACCACCAAACCATTATTGCTCCTCCATCAAACACGGTAGTTATCAGCCACCACCCAACCCTACTATCGCCTTGAAATTCAAGTTGTCTGTCAATATCAAGTATAAACATACAAAAATACATAAGTTTTGTATATTTATACTTGATATTGACAGATAACTTGAATTTAAAGGTGATAGTAGGGTTGGATGGTGGCTGATAACTACCGTGTTTGATGGAGGAGCAATAATAATTTGGTGGTTCTCACTGGTAAACCACGGTAGCCTTGTCCGTTTCTTAGTCATTACTGTGTGACTTTAACCTCATGATACAGGGATAAGTCAAACGGTGCAGTCGCCTTCAAACTAAAAAATCTCATACTTTATATATTTCTGCCTGGGATCAAGCCAAGTCTGGTCTTCGACTGGCCAAAAACTCTTTTATCAATAAATAATGCCCTGAACTTTTCTACTTTAGCTCTTCCAAAACTTGTTGGCATCTAGAGAAAAAACTCTCCAACAATTTCACTTCCTTGTCATTCCACTCTGATGGTACCACCATCACCTCTTCCTCTGACAAAGCTGAGCTCTTCGCTCAAACTTTTACTAAATATTCTACCTTGGATGATTCTGGCGCTACTCCTCCCTCTCCACCCCCCTCTCACTTAATTATGCCCAATATCATAATCTCTTCTAAGGATGTACACTCACGCGTACTGAAAGTTGCTCAGGGGTGGGTCCTTCTTTCCTCTAATCCACCCTGGGCAGGTGGAAGGGGGGAGTCGGGTCCAAGTCTACCCCCACATTCCACCCCCAAACTATCCCCAACTCCCCCACCTTCCTTCTCTAGCTGGCAGTTAGTGATTAGCGACGATTGTTCTCATGCATTGCAAATTATTGCTAAACCATCATTGCACATGCTTACAATGCCCAACATTTAATATTTATTAGGAATTTATTAATAAAATATACTGCATAATTGTATTATCAAAATTAGTTTCTATACACAACGTGGGTTACAAGAATCTTGGCTGTAGTGTTTTTATCTCTCTTTATCTCTCTCTCTCTCTCTCTCTCTCTGCGTGTGTTTGTCTCTCTCTCTCTCTCTCATTGCACTACTTTCTACGATCAAGATTTAATGTGATTGATTATAATAATACCGTAATTAAATCCAATCTCATACAGTATTCAGGATATAAAGGTCACCATTATTGCAATACACATTAACGTGCCCTCTACGATCTACTCCTAGTTTCTCAAATTACTTACACAGTCGGGCTTTTATATCATAAAAGGAAAGGACTAAAGGCAAACAGGGCTGGAATAGTGTTGCGACTGTTATTGTTAGTTTCGTTCATAATTTTGTTAGTTTCGTTCATAATTTCAATCAGTTTCTCTCATGTATTCAATACCATACATACTATAAACGGTCTGTATTTAATTTGATGTGGCCTGTACACTTTTTGTAATCAATTATATGTAGAACTCGATTCAACTTACGATCAAAGTCGGTGTTAATTTGGTCAAATTGGATTTTAGGTCACGTATGTGTTTTTTGTATTATAATCCTTTTTCTCGTCAGTTCCTTCATTGATTTGTGTGTTTTAAGGTGTTTTTCCTTCTTCAAATTCATATTTACCCATTATTTTGCAATATTAAAACATGCCCCCTAAAACCATATTTTGTCATTACCCTAACCTAACAACCTAACCTAACCTGGGGGCTGCCGCCCCCAGACCCCCGCAGGGTTAGCATTGATATAGAATATGACAAAATACTAAAAATACGGCAAAAAAAAAAGTGAATAATATTAGGTCTCAGCTGATCCAAGATGGCCACCATTTTTCCTTCCACCCTTGTTTAACCCACAAAGTCTAAGGAAAATAAATTTAATATGCAGCGGTAAAGACATATAGCGGTGACTAATACTCTATGACAAAGCTATAGTATACATTTAGAACATTATATCCCATACGTGACCTAAAATCCAGTTTGTCCGTTAATTTTTAGTAAGGTTTGAATATCGAACCCTTGAGCAGCAGGGCTCGCCTTCTCACTTACCCCTTCTATGTCTCTATCTGTGATCACATCCTCTCATCTCTACAAACCCCATCAACTCTCCTCTATGTGTATCGAATGCAGGCAATATTATTCATCACACACACACTAATAAAGGGCAATATAACCCATTCAGACCCGTTATATCTTGGTTGTAGAAAGTGTGGGCTATGAGAGAGTTACAAGGAGTTGCAAGGAATAGTTAGTATCTCAAAGACCTTGCGGTCCATTTCGGGGAAATATTCGAAGTGGAAGGAGAGACGTTGTTCAGTGTACTACACTCAATACAGAGTTTGCAAAATACTATCTACTGACTACTGTATTCTTGAACTACTAAACTGAGGAAATGCTTAAAACTTCTGAGGAAAGTTTGTTCCAGGTAGAACAGCTCTTAAATGGGAAACAGTTTCCACAAGTACTAGTGCTGAACCTTTTCAATTCGAACTCCTAGCCATGGTTGCGTATTGTATTCATATTGAGGCTAAACAGTTTGCTATGATCCACATTGTCAAACCCATTTCATATTTTTAAAAACTTAAAAGAAATGACCTAGTAGTGTGCGTGTTAAGAGAGAGAGAGAGAGAGAGAGAGAGGTCGAAAATTACTACAGCTGAGATTCTTGTAACCCACGTTATGTATAGATACTAATTTTGATAATATAATTATACAGTATATTGTATTAATAAATTCCTAATAAATTTTAAATGTTGGCCATTGTAAGCATGTGCAATGATGGTTTAACAATTATTTGCAATACATGAGAACAATCGTCGCTAATCACTAACTGCCAGCTAGAGAAGGAAGGTGGAGGAGTTGGGGATAGTTTGGGGGTGGAATGTGGAGGTAGACTTGGACCAGACTCCCCCCCCCCCCCCATTCCACCTGCCCAGGGTGGAGTAGGGGAATGAAGGACCCACCCCTGAGCAACTTTTAGTATGCGTGAGTGTACTTTCTGCCCTCTCTGGACTTAATACTATGAAGGTGTACGGACCAGATGGTGTTCCTCCTTTTGTACTCAAAAACTGCTCTTCCATTCAGACTCCCTGTCTAGGCAAACTCTTTCAACTCTGTCTATCCTCTAACATCTTTCCGGTAACGTTCAACAAGACTACATCTGCCTTATTTACCATGTTTTTTTGTTTTTTGCTTCAAGGAAAATAGTGTTTCTTAGTTGGTTTGCATGGTTTGAGTGGAGGATTTGCATAAACTTACCCATTATCTATCAATCTGAAGATACAGCGTCAACTTGCACCATTTATTGGGTGAATCGCGCTTTTACAGTAGGCAAGGGAAATTGTGGATACACGATGGGTTGACGGGGGGCGTTGCCCCCCCTCACCCACCCTTGATTTATTGTCATCCTCATATATGTAGATCTGTAAGGGGGCAAAAACAGGTTGCCGGTATTTAGTTTTTGTGAGCAACGCTCACGCCATTTATTGGGTGAATCGCACCCACTGCATCATTCAAAACAACAAGAAGGAGGAGATTCATTGTGCGCAATGCTTTGTTTACGGTCGGGACTTATTATTTTAGTGTTATTTTTCGGTGTAATCGGGGTTTTTCAAGTGTCGATAACGAAATTCCGGTTTAATTCTAGTTTCGCTTTCACAGCATACTCATAAATTTCTATGGCTACTTTAGAGTTGTCATATACCATACTTAATTCCTATATATGTCCAAAGCGGCGGAAATGCATTATAAGGAATTATACCTACTGTAAAAAAAAAATATATATTTTCTCCCCATATGCGGCACCATAGCTATTACATAATACTAGGTTAGGTTAGGTAAGGTTGTTAGGTTAGGCTAATGTCGTTAATGTAGTTTATTATCATTATATTACGTCTTTTACCCAGCAATTTCCCTGATCTTCATAGTTGGTCGGGAAGCTATGCCTTTACAACGGCGCCTCCCTTTTGTCGCTGTGTACGTGAAACTAGAATTTTACCGAAATTCCTCCATGCGGACTAAAATGAGAAACATATGGCGAGTCTATTGGTCCCTATTTTCCCTAATAAATTGTTTCTAATAGGGCGGATGTAGTGTCCTTGAAGATTATCGGTTCGGTTTGGTTAATTAGGTTAGGTTAGGTTAAAGATATTGTTCAATGTCTCTTAGTAAATATATGCATCTGAAAAACAGTTCTACCCGCTACACAGGATCTTACCCTCAAAAAGCTTAAGGGAACCTCCGATATACATATATCTGGTAAATAATTAATAGTTGCAATTAAACCCATAATAGCTTTGAGTATGTATGAATCGGTATTAACTCTTTCAGTGGGAAGAGTTCTAGAGGGAAGTATATGCCAAGGTGGAGATTTTCCCCTTCATTTTGCTCAAAATATGTCACCCTAGCACCACATCAGGGTAAAATTCTAGATCCGGTTTCACAGCGAATTTAGCATTTTTGTTGTAGTTTTTCTCAGTTTTCTTTAATATACAGTGTTGTTTTATACTAAGGACTGGCGGAAATGAGTATTTACCCATTATCCAACAATCTAAAAACACTGCATCCACTAGTGGGGAGGGCTATGAAGATCAGGGAAATTGCGAGGTAAAAGACGAAAATAAGGGGGGTACGATTTTAGTTACTGGACACCTATTTGACAGGTACCGCCAACGATTTAATACACATTTGTTTTCGGTTTCCATGCATCCAACACCAAGCTACACCCTTTTCTGGTGTACGAAACACTAAAAAAGCAATGGGGACACTTTAATAATGATAATATGAGACGAAATATAAAGACAACTCAGTTGCGTTCGTTCGTGGAAGTAGCATCGCTTTGTTTTACTTTACGCTTGGAGTGACTTCCTGGTCCCGCCGCCTTGGCGGTCGACTTCAAATGGCTAAGCTTGGGTTATACTGATGTTTTGGACCGACAGTTAGCCCATCGATCTGTTTAGGCCTAATAGGTCCGGTAGAGCATATACATCATCGCTATATATGGCATTAAGAGCGGAAATGTATTACAAGGGAGAAAACAAAAAAAAACGCTAAAATACATGTATAGGCCTAGGCTACTGAAAAACAATAAGTTTTTCAGCTAGTACCCAACCAGTGGGGGTGTGGGGGCGGCAGCCCCCACCCATATACTAGGTTAGGTTAGGTTAGGTTGTTAAGTTAGGCTAATGGCACAAAATAATAAAAAAAAAAAAAAAAAAAAAAAAGGAACCTAACCAGCGGGGGTGTGGGGGCGGCAGCCCCCACCCATATACTAGGTTAGGTTAGGTAAGGTTGTTAGGTTAGGCTAATAGCCTAGCAAAAAAATAAATAAAAAATAGTCTAGGCTAATAAGGGGTGTGTTTTTAGATTGTTGGATAATGGGTAAATACTAATTTCCGCTCCTCTTCAGTATAAAACAACACTATATCTGAAAGAAAAAATACAAAAAACAAAATAAAACTTACTGAAATCGCTGTCGGTCCAAAAAGTCAGGTTTACCTAAGCTTGTTGGGTCAATTTTGTTATAAAAACTTGCGTTATAGGGCGTGGGATACAGGACAAGGTTGATAATTTCAATCAGTTTCTCTCATGTATTCAATACCATACATACTATAAACGGTCTGTATTTAATTTGATGTGGCCTGTACACTTTTTGTAATCAATTATATGTAGAACTCGATTCAACTTACGATCAAAGTCGGTGTTAATTTGGTCAAATTGGATTTTAGGTCACGTATGTGTTTTTTGTATTATAATCCTTTTTCTCGTCAGTTCCTTCATTGATTTGTGTGTTTTAAGGTGTTTTTCCTTCTTCAAATTCATATTTACCCATTATTTTGCAATATTAAAACATGCCCCCTAAAACCATATTTTGTCATTACCCTAACCTAACAACCTAACCTAACCTGGGGGCTGCCGCCCCCAGACCCCCGCAGGGTTAGCATTGATATAGAATATGACAAAATACTAAAAATACGGCAAAAAAAAAGTGAATAATATTAGGTCTCAGCTGATCCAAGATGGCCACCATTTTTCCTTCCACCCTTATTTAACCCACAAAGTCTAAGGAAAATAAATTTAATATGCAGCGGTAAAGACAGGTTAGTTTTCGGTTAGGTTAGGTTAAGTTAGGTTAGGTTAGGCTAATGTTTAAAATACTAAAATGCGACGGTCCTCGGTATTAAACAACACTGTATATCAAATAAAAAACAACAACAAATTACCTGAAAAACTCTTATCTGGTTGGTGATGAATTTTTATCAAAATAAGTTTTTTTCCAGTTTCCGCATCTGCTGAACCATCCAAAAACACGCTAAAAGGCGTGTTTTGAAGGGGGGAGGTGGTGGGAGGTAGTGGGGGAGGGGTAGTATAACTGTAGATTTACCTATATTTCATTAAGAGCTGAAATGTATTATAAGGGAGGACAAAAAAAATGCTAAAATACATAGGCCTACTGTAAAACAATAAGTTTTTTCAGCCAGTACACAAGCAGTGGGGGTGTGGGGGCGGTAGCCCCCACCCATAATACTAGGTTAGGTTAGGTAAGGTTGTTAGGTTAGGCTAATAGCCTAGCACAGAAAAATAAACTAAAAATAAAAAAGTAAACTAACCAGCGGGGGTGTGGGGGCAGCAGCCCCCATCCATAATACTAGGATGGGTTAGGTAAGGTTGTTAGGTTAGGCTAATGTCTTCCCAAAGTTGACTATTTTTATAACATAAAATATTAGGCTACCCACTCCACCCCGTGAAATCCGAGCCAGCTTTCGTCAAAAGTTGGCTCGGGTATTCACAAAATTGGGTTTTATGGGTTTGCAATTTGGGAAAACCCGAGTCAAGTTTTGATACAAAACGCTATAGGCCTATTATTGTATTTTTACGCTTTTAACCCCTCATTTACCCTGAACTTCATAGCCCTCCCCACTAGTGGGAGGCGTGTTTTTAGATTGTTGGATAATGGGTAAATATTTATTTCAGCTCCTCTTCAGTATAAAACAACACTATATCTGAAGGAAAAAATAATAAAAAACAAAATAAAACTTACTGAAATCGCTGTCGGTCCAAAAAGTCAGGTTTACCCGACGGACTCCCCCCGCCGCCGATTTTCGGCCCAAACGCCCAGTTTTATTCTCGTCGAAAACTATATTTAAAAAGTTATATCGTTTTCAATACTATTACCGGACCAGAAAAAGGTGTAGCTTTGTGTTGGATGCGTGGAAACCGAAAACAATTATGGGTCAATATTTACGAGTCACACCACAGCTGGGATCTCATTTTTAACGGTAGTTTTGGGTTCCTATCATTCTATGCTTCATTGCTATATACTTTTTATCCACCGGATTTTTTTTTTTTCTTGGTTTTTTTTTTTTTTTTTTAGCATTAACCTAACCAAAAAACCTAACCTAACCTAACCTAACCTAACCTAATAGCCCCCAAATACATTTAGGTTAGGTTAGGTTAGGTTTTTAGGTTAGGTTAATGCTAAAAAAAAAATAAAAAAAAAAATAAATAAATAAAAAAATATATATATATATATATTTTTTCTATTTTTTTTTTTTTTTTTTTTTATTTTGTTTTTTTTTTTTTTAGCATTAACCTAACCTAAAAACCTAACCTAACCTAAATGTATTTGGGAGCCATTAGGTTAGGTTAGGTTAGGTTAGGTTAGGTTTTTTGGTTAGGTTACTAATGCTAAAAAAAAAAAAAAAAGCCAAGAAAAAAAAAAAAATCCGGTGGATAAAAAGTATATAGCAATGAAGCATAGAATGATATGAACCCAAAACTACCGTTAAAAATGAGATTCCAGCTGTGGTGTGACTCGTAAATATTGACCAAATTGATGAGTGTGCTGTGAAACCGGATCTAGAATAATACCCACATCAGTAACCCTGACCGAATTCAAACGAGTTCCAATAAGAAGATTGGGTCAAAATCTCCCCATAAAGTTTCTGACCCTAGTGGCCTTGGAAAATTGAGCGAGAGGTTCCCTATTTGTTTCCTCCTGCTCACGGGCCACATACCAAGCATATTATAACCTTCTAAGTGTCCCTCTTTGTATATTAAATAAAGTTTGTGTTTAGAAGACAGTATACGCGGTATGGCCTGTAACATGAAATAAACCTCACATTCGTACCTGGTTAAGAGCTGCCACAAATACATGTAGAAGTGGCCCAGGTTCGTTGAATTTCAGCTTGTAAAACACCTCTCACTTGGACACAGACCCTCTCACAAGCAATGATTGGGGCAGACTAATAATGTTATGGGAGGGGTGCTAAGAAAGTAATGGAAGTGTCTGGCAACAAGAAGAGTGGCTTCGTGTTTCCAACTCGGCCAGTAATATCAAAACGTTTGGGTACGTTGCTTGCAGTATGGGCCTGTTTTTCATTGGATGAATGAATATGTCACCCATAATGATTTAGTTAATGATTGCGACTGTATAAATATTATAATTGTTTTCCTAATATCCTCTGTTGATCAAATGAACCATTGTATATATTAGTAAAACATGTAAGGTATGTGCCATATATTTGATGAGTATAATAAAGTAAACGAAGTTTAAGTAATTCCATTCGCTACTGTATGGAGTACGGTCTTATAATACAGGATATCCGGCTTTACTATAATATTTACTATAAATAGATGGATAATTTTAGTAAATAGCTTAAGAAAATTGTTTTACCCAGTTCAAAAGTCTTACAAACTTAGCGTAACAATATGATATGCTTGTACTGTTATATATGTATTGTACTATCAACGACAAAAGTTCGTACCCCCAACCAGACTCTGAGTGAATCCAAAACACCTGTGGGTCGATAAACGAAGCATCTGAAAGAAGTGCATCGTTTTTAGACATCTAGGTGATACGGATTCACACAGTGGCAGGTTGGAGGAACGAACTTTTGCCGTTGATAGTACACTCAGTGGCATAAATCCGGGCTCAATATGATCTCTCGAACTGCAAAATGAACCTCCGAAATGAAAATAGTAGGTAAACAGATTAATAAGCACGTTCTAATCTGTTCGAGATAGCTTACAAAACTTAAGCTCTAACTTGAGTTGTTGAGTCATATATTATGTTACATTCTGAAGCCTCGAAAAATGTGAAGGCATCTCCCAAATTCAAATATAACGTATATAATTAGTTAGAAGATTCAATTGTACTTAAAAACAGTTTCGAAAAGGTATGTATAAGTATTAATAACCACGACTGCATAGGACACTTCGGACTCAAGTCATGTTTTTTCTGATTCCTCGAACTCTTTTAATGAACCCTCGAACTACATGCGCAGTTAAGTTGAAATTAAAATAATAATTCGATTCAGTCCGAGATATCTTAGAGTGAATGTTTTTCCTCATTCACTATTCTCTGTCTCACGTTTATCCTTTACTAGTGTAGCAGATACTTGTGAACGCGATTGTACACTCTAGAACAAAAGTTATGGCCTTTTATACTGTAGAGCTACTTAAGGGGAGATGGGTTGTTTTTATGGTCCCCCTTCGTCCTCATGTTTAGCCCCATTAGTTTTGAGATTGTAAGACGTTTGGCCCATTAGTTTGGCGATTTTAACGCCGTTCGACTCATTTCGTTGTCAATTTTAAGACCTATCGTGACATTATTGCTCCTCCATCAAACACGGTAGTTATCAGCCACCACCCAACCCTATTATTGCCTTTAAATTCAAGTAATCTGTCAATATCAAGTATAAATATACAAACAGTATGTATTTTTGTATATTTACACTTGATATTGACAGATTACTTGAATTTAAAGGCGATAATAGGGTTGGGTGGTGGCTGATAACTACCATGTTTGATGGAGGAGCAATAATGGTTTGGTGGTTCTCACAGGTAAGCCACGGCAGCAGTGTCCGTTTCTTAGTCAATAATGTGCGATTTTAACCTCATGACACAGGGACAAGTGGCTTATCTCTACACTTTTGGTAATACACTATATTGACAAAAATTAGGGAACGGTGTGAAAAAAACTGTGTCAAAATATCATACTGATCCAACTGTTTAAGAAGTTATTCCCGAAAAACCATGCCACACGGCCTCTGAAACCCATAGTAGGTTGCCCAGAAGAAGACCCATAGACCTAGGCCCATTTGGGGTCCCCAGAAAAGATTCCTAGGTCACAGACCTCCCGGAGAGGTTCTGGTCTCAGTAGGCAGACACCAGCGAAGCCCACCACCACAATGACCGCCCACCTTACTTCCAGGCATGGCCCTTCACAACATACACCGGTTTTCCGGGCTAGGCACTTGATGGACTATTATTTAGTCCAATTAGTGCCCGACCCCCTCTCCCTACAACCGCTTTATCCCTCATCTATTCACAAGCATTCTCCATTCATTCTAATGCCTGGTTCACACATTGGCGAGTCAGAGCGCGAGGCCAACGCGAGTCACACTCGCCGCATACCGCCGTTGATGGAGCCCGAACCCAACGCGAGTAGCGTCTGATGCGAGTAAACACGCATATAACACGAATATAACACTAGTTTACACGAGTTTACATGAGTTTACACGAGTTCACAGGAGTATCCGCGAGTGTCGGCGAGTGTAACACGACCCCAACACGCACCGCCGAAATTTGAAAAATAACGGTCACATTCCAGGGTACGAATAGTGCGAGTCTACAGAAGTCTACACGAGTGTCACAGGAGTTTACATGAGTTTACACGTGTTTACACGAGATGAACGCGAGTCTACAGGAAGTTAACAGGAGTGTATGGGAGTCTAACATGAGTGTGTGCGAGTGTTGGCGAGTGTCAGGAAACGTATATAGAGGCCCCCACTGGCACCATTTCTCACACCACGCAACACCACCACGGACGGACGTACGTGTTACTCTGCAGGATACAGCCCAACCCACCCACCCACCCACCCACACACCATGTCCATCACGAGGCGCAGAGCGGCAGCTGTGGTCATACTCCTGCAGATGCAGATGCATCTCGTAGACCTAGAATAGCTGGAGGAGAAGGAGGCTGAAGAAAGACGTCAAGGGGAAAGGCCACGAAGGACAGTTTGGGCTAGGAGGTGGCTACTGAGACGGCCACAGTTCGGTGTGTACGAACAACTTATGGAGGAGCTTGAGAAAGAGGACCCCAAAGGATTCCGGAACTTCCTACGTGTGGATGTCCACATGTTTAGGGAGTTGGTGGCTCGTGTCGGGCCTAGGGTAGAGAAGTAGGACACCTTCTGGAGGCAGGCTTTGTCACCTGGGCTGAGGATTGCAATCACACTCCGCTACCTGGCCACTGGTGACTCATATCCTAGCCTACAGTACGCGTTCCGTGTGGCCCGGAACACCATCTCCCTCATTGTGCCTGCAACATGCGAAGCCATCATTGCAGAATACCAGGAGGAGGTTATACATTGCCCCAGGACACCTGGCGGAGTGGAAGGTGGTTGCCAGTGAGTTTGCCAAGCGCTGGGATTTCCCGCATACCGTTGGTGCCATCGACGGAAAGCACTGCACCATCAAATGCCCTCCACATGCCGGTACGGAATTCTACAACTACAAAGGCTTCCACTCCATCGTGCTCATGGCTATTGTAGACGCCGACTACAAGTTCCTCTACTGTGACATGGGTAATCACGGTAGCTGCTCAGATGGTGGGGTCTTTATAACAACCAATATCAGAGCAGCATTGGATGGGTGCACCCTGGGACTCCCTGCTCCCTAGCGTAGACTCACGTTGGTTTCGCCGTTCCTCGCATAGACTCGCGTTAATATCGCGTAAACTCATGTATACTCATGTTGGTTTCGCATAGACTCGCCACACATATTGTGAAATTCAGACCACCACGTGGGTACTCTCGTTTACGCGTGTTACACTCACGTTACCCCGTGTTAACTCGCGTTAGGGTCGTGTTGACTCCTGTTTGACTCCTGTTAAACTCGCCTTTGCCAATATTGGCACCCACCGGGTTATTTGCATATAGTGTTGACTCATGTTGTACTCGTGTAGACTTACGTAGACCCGCGTAGACTCGCGTAGACTCATGTAGACTCGCGATAATTTAATGTCTCAATAGTACAACGCGAGTCTACATGAGTGTCACGCGAGTCTACATGA
Organism: Paralithodes platypus; assembly: GCA_032716605.1. NCBI lineage: Eukaryota > Metazoa > Arthropoda > Malacostraca > Decapoda > Lithodidae > Paralithodes > Paralithodes platypus. The sequence continues at coordinate 36,155,735 of CM064552.1, read as the reverse complement.
GTGTCACACGAGTCTACAGGAGTCTACGCGAGTATACGCGAGTCTACGCGAGTCTATGCGGTTTGCGGTTTGGCGTCCTAGTCCCACTTGACTCCAAATTTCATGCATGCATGAAATCTTTGCCCGCGTTCGCGAGTGTACGCGGTGCAGCCCGAGTCAACGCGAGTCTGTGCGAGTGTCGGCGAGTGTCGGCAAATTTGGAATAATCATTGGCGAGTGCAAGAATTTCATCACTCGCGTTGGCCTCGCGTTCCGACTCGCCAATGTGTGAACCATGCATTACTCATTATAACTTCTCTTGCTTGTTCTACAGTCATATCTCTACTTGCCAACGTTTTTATTACACCATCTCTCCATCTCCGAGGTCTTCCTCTCAATCTATTTTGCCTTGTTTCTGACTCATATGTTCTCTTTGTAAGCCTTTCATCTCCTATTCATTCAATATGTCCATACCAGCATAGCACCCTTCTTTCCACTCTGGCCAATAAGGGTTCCTGTTGTCCTACTCTCCTATGTAGGAGAATAGTCCGATGGATGTGACTATGCGTTACTCCACACATACTCCTCAAGCAGCTCATCTCTATAACATCCAACCTTCTTTTCTCTTGTGCCTTCAAACCCCATATCTTAGCCAGCCCCATACATCACTGTTGATGCAACTATCCCTTGATAAATTGCACCTTTAGCTTTCATTCCGAGATTTCTCACCTTCCACATACTTCCCGTTGCTCCAAAAAATTTAATTCCGAGATTTCTCACCTTCCAAATTTTGTTGCTGTTTTGTTCTATGTGATTGAGGGAGGCAAAAGGCAGAACTGCCTGTAGCGAGTGCCTCCCCCAGAGTTGAAAGAGTGACAGGGCCAAAATCAAGGGACGTTCGAGCCAAAATGCCTGGACACACGGAATTTTAAGAAATTTAAGTCATTGGAAGAGGGATAGACTTATTCTGGGAGAAAGTTCCAGAGCTCAGCTGTTGAATAGAAGAAAGCCTGAGAGTAACGTTTCAATCTTGGGTAAGAGAGTTGCACAGAGTAGGGGTGGGATTGTGTTGCAAGACGGGTACCACGTGCCCTACGTAGAGGAGGTGGTATACACTGGGAGAGCTCTGAGGAACACTGATTATTATAGTAGTGATAGAATAGCGAGAGAGATGCAACATTGCGGCGGAGAGAGAGAGATTGCAGAGAGTTGGTGAGTGGACGGGAGTTAATGATACGAAAGGCCTTCCTTTCCACTTTGTCTAGGAGTGCAGTGTGAGAGGATCCTCCCCACACATATGAACAATACTCAATACAAGGACGCACTGTGCCCCTGTACAGAGCAAGAAGCTGCGCAGGGGTAAAGAACCCCTTGAGGCGGTTGAGCACACCCAGCTTCTGGGAGGCTGGCTTAGCAAGACTGTTAATATGGTCCTTCCAAGTGAGAGCAGAAGAAAAAGAGACACCAAGAATATTGAGAAAAGATGAAGAATGGATTTTTGTATTGTTGAAGAATAAAGGATAGTCCGCTGGAGAAATTGGGTTTTGGAAGCATTAAAGGCAACAAGGTTTTCTCTGCCCCAATTGGAAATAGTAGTTAGATCAGAAGTTAAGTGTTCTGTGGCTTTTCATTACATTTGTTTTAGAGGGATTGCTGGCTGGGGCGTTCTGGAACGTTCTTCCCATTGCTCCAAAAACTTTCCTTCCCTCACACACTCTCTGTCGTACCTCCATTACCACACAAGCATCCCTGCTTATCACTTCTAGATATTTCAAACACTCCACTTGTTCCAGCATTTCCCCATCCAATCGTACATTTAGATTTACCCTACGAGCATCTCTATTACTCACCATCACTTTACTTTTATTGAAATTCACCCTCAGCTTCCTCCTCCCACATACCACACCAAACTCTGTTATTACTCGCTGGAGCTTCTCAGAATCCACCACCAAAGCTGTGTCATCAGCCAACAGCAACTGATTCAACTATTACCACCATTCTTGTCTACTAAACCCAATCTTCTACCCACAGATCTCATTTTTATCTCCCTCACCACACCATCCACGTATACATTGAAAAACCACGGTGACATTACACAACCTTGTCGCAAACCTACATTTACCTCAAACCATTCATTCAACTAACTTCCTACTCTTAACACACACTCTCCTCTTTTCAAAAAAACTCTTGACTGCTCTTAACAAATTTCCTCCAATTTCATAAATTCTTATCACCTCCCACATTGCTTCTCGATCCACACGATCATACGCTCTTTCCAAATCAATAAAATCCCAAAATATCTCCTTACTATTCTCTGAATACTTCTTGCATAGCTGTCATACTTCAAAAATCTGATCCACACACCCTCTTCCCTTCCTAATACCGCACTGCGCTTTCCCTATTGCACCTTCTTTACCCTTTATTATCCTTTCTATCAACACCCTGCCACATACAGTAGCTTTCCAACAACTGATAATTAATTAATACCTCTATATAACTTGAGTCATACGTCACCGGTACTGAATGGGTTAAACAATGTGAGGCATTCTATCTCTCGCTCAAGGAGGTATCATCTTTTAAGACAGTGTACTGTAGCGGTTATTTATGTTGATACGTACATTTTCGAGTCTGTTTCGAATTGAACTGAAACTCTATATTTATTGTGTACCTGATATTTGTATTTAGGAGCTTTCTTTAATTTGTTCAAGGCTTCAAAATGTATAAACATTTATGACTGTGACTGTACATTATGATATTTTTAATATAACTCTAATCATATTTTGTAATTATCTTTTTACAGATGTTACTTACTATTTGGACCGCTGCGTACGAATTGGCTGTTCCACCCAAATAATCTTAGTACGGGTCACGGCTTTCATATTTTATTCTACTAGCCGATTTATGCTACTAAAGAATTAATTTCTTGCAGTTTAGGAAGGTTCGGTGGAGGCAAAAAAGGTTATTTTGGATAGTTTATATCCCATTATTGTATTGAGGTCCTTCCAAATCTGAATAGAGTCGTTTAATGTTGACCAGAATTAAAAGAGATAAGGACTAATTCAATGCATCATGTTGTCCGACATTAGCATCATTTAAAGGTCTCTCCCACAAACTATTATAATTAATGAGTTCCCAATGAGTGACAAGGGATCATTATACATGTCATTAATATTATGTGCTGGAGAAATCACACCTTTAGAATATTGGCAGTGAATATTCGCGATTAACCCTCCATTAATATTATGTACAGGAGATATCACACTTATTTTGCCAATGAATATTCGCGATGTTTGTATGTTTGTCTGTGTATGCGAGTGACTCAGTGAGGGAGACAAAAGGCAGAACTGCCTGTAGCGAGTGCCTCCCCCAGAGTTGAAAGAGTGACAGGGCCAAAATCAAGGGACGTTCGAGTCAAAATGCCTGGACACGCGGAGTTTGAAGCAATTTAAGTCATAGGAAGAGGGAAAGACTGATTCTGGGAGAGAGTTCCAGAGCTCAGCTCTTGAATAGAAGATAGACTGAGAGTAACGTTTCACTCTTGGGTTGGAGAGTATCACAGAGTAGGGGTGGGATTGTGTTGCAGGATGGGTGCCACATACCCTACGTAGAGGAGGTGGTATACACTGGGAGAGCTCTGAGGAACACTGATTATTGTGGTAGCGAGAGAGATGCAACATTGCGGCAAAGAGAGAGAGAGAGATTGCAAAGAGTTGGTGAATGGACGGGAGTTAATGATACAAAAGGCCTTCCTTTCTACTTTGTCCCTGTGCAGGATGGCGCTTTGCCTCTGTGTATTCTGGCTATTAGTGATCGATTTTATTCAGCTTAGGAAAAGATTGTGGGAGTCGGAGGATTTAATGAGTGATGAGTGAGATCAATCTTCATCTGGGCTTCATTTCAAGTTTCTTATCACATGACTAGAACGCAGTATCTCCAAATTTGAAGAAGCCTATTGAGATCGTGTTTATCCCTCTGGTTCCTAGAGGTCCTTCCTTAGCTGAGTCAAATTATCTGGCAGTAGCATTTACCCTTTCTGTAGCATAAGTTTTTTTAAATGTATTCTTGCTAATTATAGTAACTTTTGAACCATTTTGGAGGTAACTCTAGCAACAAAATGGATACAATGTATCTCAATGATGCCTTTGACTCCCACAAACCCTATTTAAGCTTAATCAAATAGTGTAATATTAGCCAGAATAAACACAAACGCCATGGCATACTAAAAGAAAACTAACCATTGTCTAACACAGCACAAGCTGACCCGACGTATTGGGGAATTGTTGTGTGTGTGTGCGTGTGTGTGATTTTTTTTTTTTTTTTTTTTTATTTATTTTTTTTTTAATAAACATTGAAAGTTTTGTTTCGTTTTGTAATTTGGGGAAATAATTATTTTGCTATTTAGGCCCTCTTCAAGCCCAATAAATGTTTTCCCAGACTTCCTTCAAGCTAGAAACACGGCACCTCAGGCCTTCGTTCAAGGTAAATGTGTACATTTTTTGGTAGGTAAATGTCCATTCAAAAGGACAATTTATTTGGGCGAAACATCTTATAATCGTAAAACTAATGGAGCGAAACAGGGTGAACAAAAAGGACCACCCTTGAATTAGCTGCAGAAAAGGAGTTAATGTGTTTCTTATAAGTAATTTGTCCTCAAGGAACATTTGAACAATATAACTCTTTCACTACTAGCACGCTATACTTCATGAGCTGGCTATCTCTAGACCAATTTATTCAGCTTACAAACGACCTTTTTGGAATCAAAGGAGTAATGCATACACATGTCAAGGTTACATACAATTTTCGATACAATATAAACTACAGGTATATAGGAAACACATTATACATTTTACATGATATACAAACCAATGCAATCAAATCTCAGTTTCACTAGTTTTTTGAAGAATTATTCAAATGTTCTAAAACAAAATAGTGATAAATTACCACTACATTATATTTATATAGGTGTTACTTACTATTTGGACTACTGCGTACGAATTGGCTGTTCCACCCAAATAGTCTTAGTACTGGTCACGGCTTTCATATTTTATTTTACTATCTGATTTATGCTACTAACTCCTGTTACATATACCAGGCCTTACCTAGTAAGGCCATCCAGCACTAAAAAAAAAAGAAAAAAGAGAGAGAGAAAGAGAGAGAGAGAGAGAGAGAGAGAGAGAGAGAGAGAGAGAGAGAGAGAGAGAGAGAGAGAGAGAGAGAGAGAGAGAGAGAACAAAAAAGAGAATCATATATAACTGAACAATCATCTAGAAATGTAGTGCAATTAAGACTCGACTGGAAATGTTTAGATCACCTGGACCTGGTGATGGTTCTGTTGATGCTGCCCTGGTGCGGATGCTGATGCTGGTGCCACTGGTGCTGGTATTATTGTTGGTGCCCCTGATACTGGCACTGCCGCTGGTGCCCCTGGTACTGGCTCTTCTGCCCTTGGTGCCACTGACGCAACTGCTGAGCCTGGTGTGGATGGTATCGCTATTGATGGGGACGTGGTTACACCTGTTGGGGGCGACTGTACCTTGGTTGTTGTAAAGCGGGTTCCTGACTCTTAACGAAAGTAAATGGTGTCGATACTTATGCTGAAGGACAAAGTTACCGATATTCAAAACACTATAGCTACGATACTTGGACACTCAGCACTTACTTATAATAGACATATCAATTCCTTTGGTGCCCAAGGGAATGGAGTTCTCGAAAAGTGGCTCTAGTCCTGACGCTATTCTTGACTTGGAGTGTGCTGGCTTAATAAGGGTTGATAGCCTCTGAAGTCCTATTTTAACTAGCTAACTAACTTTGGTGCCAAAAGTCTTCGAAAAATCATGGCCTACTATTGGTTGACTACATACCACACCAGGATCTACACTCTGAAAGTAATTCGAGACATATTATTGGTTGCACCATCTTCAACTATAGTCTATTTTTTTCCAGCTGAGGGTAAATTGTCATGTTTCTATCTTTGTTACTCAGCTATAAGGTAGACTTTGTAGCGAAATATGCTGTTAATAATGAAAACTTGGCATTAATACGACACACAGCCATAGTAGTTTCATATATTTCCACTAAGTATCGATAAATCAGCTACTAAGGGATTCAATTTACCCTCAGCTGGAAAAAAATAGAGTATAGTATTAGACGATTTTATTAAGTTTTTTTTTTATTTAAGTTTTTAACGAGCGGCCTAGGCGGTAAATAATATGTAGCCACCAGCGGGGTGTTTTTACCCAAAATAGGGCTGTTTACGTGATCATTTTCATGCCTAAATAAGACCCAGAGCGTAAAACAAGGCCGCTAGGCGGTAAATAATATGTAGCCACCAGCGGGGTGTTTTTACCCAAAATAGGGCTGTTTACGTGATCATTTTCATGCCTAAATAAGACCCAGAGCGTAAAACAAGTATCTATCCCTGAAAGGGCATAAACAGAGCTTTCCAATGACACCCCAACGATCCTTGTATGACCGCTAGTTTTCTTGCAACAATCGCGCAACACGAGTGCAAAAAACATGTAATTCGGTACTTTCCCCACACAATTCACTATGTAGGAGTGTGAGAGGGTGGAGGAGGGTGGCATTCATGTCAGTTGGTCCACCGCGGTGGTCTGGAGCAGTCATACGCTCGCTACTCTCCTGCCACCAGTTGTCTCTCTCTCTCAGCAACATTACGTGCTGAAAATGCCACACGACTTATGTTGTGAGCCGCCACATAGTCCAAATTTCTTTCACTCGACATATGATGCACGCCGCCAAAGAAGGGTTAAAGGGCCTCCAGCAGCTAACAGGCCTCGAACTATCTTACTCAACCCTTTATAATACCACAGATACTTGTTAAACTGCACAAAATGGTCTAAATAATGCTAACATAATGTCGCCGGTACAGAAGGGGTGGATGTGCCTACTTAGTTATTAATTTATGTATAATTTATGTATAATTTATGTATAATTTATGTAAACTTTTTACTATTTGTTTAGTCTCCTACCTAGATCTCCATCAAGCTTAAGGGGGGTGATCTGCTTTTTGTTATTTCTGTCCGTTTCTCTCTTTCTCTGGCTTGTATCCATTCGGCCCCATTCAGCCGCCAACTATTTTAAGACGTTTATCCCCATCTAGGTGTCGATTTCTTCCTGGCGAGCGATAGCGAGCCAGGATTATAATTATGAAGAAATCCGGCTTCGCCGGAGACATTTTTCTATCGAAAAATGTACAAATTTAGCCTGCTGTCAAACAAAAATAAAAAATATACTGGCTCGCTACCGCTCACCAGTAAAAATTTGACACCTGGATGGGGATAAAAGTCTTAAAACAGTAGGCTGAATGGGGCCAAATGGATACAAGCCAGAGAAAGATAGAAAAGGACAGAACAAAAACAGGTCACCCCCCTTAAACTAACACCCCCTAGACCTCCTTTCAAGTTATATTTGTACATTTTTCGGTAGAAAAAGGTCCCGGCCGAAGGCAGGAAAATGTCGACACCTACAGTAAATAGCACGAAAGGTCTTAAAATTGATAAATTCATATTTGTTTTCACCATCTCACCAATTAATCAACTCTGCGTAAGCAGAGTGGTGTCGCCCCTCGTATAGTGGTACATGCAAACCGAAATGTCCGTCTGTCCGTCTGTCCGTCTGTCCGTCTGTCCTCCTAGACCGTTTGAAGGATTTTCACAAAACTTCACACGAAACTTCGGTGCGTGAATGCGACGGTAATTAAAAAAAAAAATTGAATTTGTGCAATAGTTATGATCTTAGGTCCAAAAAATTGTTTCCCCCCCCCACCTTCAGGACCCCCACCCCCCACCCTGTACCTATTCCCTGTGTGTGTGTGCCCCGTAGGGGCACGCACATCACAGAAAGCCATACACATGTCTCAGATGTGATGATAATGGTGAGACGTCTGTCTGATAACTCCTAGACCGTTCGACGGATTTTCACCAACCTTTACACGAACATTCGGTGCGTGAATGCGACGGTAATATATATATATATATTTGTTTAAATATGTGCAATAGTTATGAGTTTAGGTCCAAAAGATAGTTCCCCCCCCTCCCCCCACCCCTCCACCCTGTACCTGTTCCCAAGCAATGATGCTGACGTTATATTAGGTTAAATTAGTTTAGTTGACATTAGAAGTGATGGTAGTAATAGTGGGGATTATGGTGGTAGTAGTGATGATGGTGATAATAGTAGTGATGATGGTTGTAGTTGTAGTGATGATAATGACAGTAGTGATGATGATGACAGTAGTAGATATGATGGTGAAAGTACTAGTAGTAGTAATGATGGCAGTTGTAGTGATAGAAGTGATGATGGTAGTAACAATGGTGACAGTATTAGTGATGATGACGAAAGTTGGTGTGATGATTACAGTTGTAGTGATGACAGTTGTAGTGATGATGAGTCGTAGTGATGATGGTAAGAGTAGTAGTCACGTGATGTCTATAATAGTAGTAGTGATGATGATATTAATGATGATAGTGACTGGTAGTGATGATGGTGACCGAGTTGGTATGCCGTTTTGATTTTGGGCGAAACGGCACGTCTACTATATCGTATGTCAGTCATCATATCTATCATTCATCAATATCGTATGTCAATCATCATATCTATCATTTATCAATATCGTATGTCAATCATCATATCTATCATTCATCAATATCGTATGTCAATCATCATATCTATCATTCGTATAATATCGTATGTCAATCATCATATCTATCATATAATTATATCGTATGTCAATCATCATATTTATCATTCATATAATATCGTATCTCAATCATCATATCTATCATTCATATAATATCGTATGTCAATCATCATATCTATCATTCATATAATATCGTATGTCAATCATTATATCTATCATTCATATACTATCGTATGTCAATCATGATATCTATCATTCATATAATATCGTATGTCAATCATCATATCTATCATTCATATAATATCGTATGTCAATCATCATATCTATCATTCATATAATATCGTATGTCAATCATCATATCTATCATTCATATACTATCGTATGTCAATCATCATATCTATCATTCATATAATATCGTATGTCAATCATCATATCTATCGTTCATCAATATCGTATGTCAATCATCATATCTATCATTCGTATAATATCGTATGTCAATCATCATATCTATCATATATATCGTATGTCAATCATCATATTTATCATTCATATAATATCGTATCTCAATCATATCTATCATTCATATAATATCGTATGTCAATCATCATATCTATCATTCATATAATATCGTATGTCAATCATCATATCTATCATTCATATACTATCGTATGTCAATCATGATAATTATCTATCATTCATATAATATCGTATGTCAATCATCATATCTATCATTCATATAATATCGTATGTCAATCATCATATCTATCATTCATATAATATCGTATGTCAATCATCATATCTATCATTCATATACTATCGTATGTCAATCATCATATCTATCATTCATATAATATCGTATGTCAATCATCATATCTATCATTCATATAATATCGTATGTCAATCATCATATCTATCATTCATATAATATCGTATGTCAATCATCATATCTATCATTCATATAATATCGTATGTCAATCATCATATCTATCATTCATATAATATCGTATGTCAATCATCATATCTATCATATATATCGTATGTCAATCATCATATCTATCATTCATATAATATCGTATGTCAATCATCATATCTATCATTCATATAATATCGTATGTCAATCATCATATCTATCATTCATATAATATCGTATGTCAATCATCATATCTATCATATATATCGTATGTCAATCATCATATCTATCATATATATCGTATGTCAATCATCATATCTATCATTCATATAATATCGTATGTCAATCATTCGTATGTCAATCATCATATCTATCATTCATATAATGTCGTATGTCAATCATCATATCTATCATTCATATAATATCGTATGTCAATCATCATATCTATCATTCATATAATATCGTATGTCAATCATCATATCTATCATTCATATAATATCGTATGTCAATCATCATATCTATCATTCATATAATATCGTATGTCAATCATCATATCTATCATTCATATAATATCGTATGTCAATCATCATATCTATCATTCATATAATATCGTATGTCAATCATCATATCTATCATTCATATAATATCGTATGTCAATCATCATATCTATCATTCATATAATATCGTATGTCAATCATCATATCTATCATTCATATAATATCGTATGTCAATCATCATATCTATCATTCATATAATATCGTATGTCAATCATCATATCTATCATTCATATAATATCGTATGTCAATCATCATATCTATCATTCATATAATAGTATGTCAATCATCATATCTATCATTCATATAATATCGTATGTCAATCATCATATCTATCATTCATATAATATCGTATGTCAATCATCATATCTATCATTCATATAATATCGTATGTCAATCATCATATCTATCATTCATATAATATCGTATGTCAATCATCATCATATCTATCATTCATATAATATCGTATGTCAATCATCATATCTATCATTCATATAATATCGTATGTCAATCATCATATCTATCATTCATATAATATCGTATGTCAATCATCATATCTATCATTCATATAATATCGTATGTCAATCATCATATCTATCATTCATATAATATCGTATGTTAATCATCATTTCTATCATAATTATACTGTATATCGTATGTCAATCATCATATCTATCATATACTGTATATCTTATGTCAATCATCATATCTATCATTCATATATATCGTATGTCACTCATCATATCTATCATATACTGTATACCTTATGCCAATCATCATATCTATCATTCATTTATATCTTATGCCAATCATCACATACAGTATATCATGTATTTATATATTATGCCAATCATCATATCTATCATTCATCTAGATCGTATTGTTACGACTGAGGATTAAATATATCAGGGCTCTTATTCATTGGACTAGTAATGGCATAAATGCTACAACGGAAAGCGCTAGATCCAACCTCTGATGTATATTCCCAGTGAACAAAGAACACAAATACTCTCCAGAGTTCTATATGCAATAATAGGTTATTAAACTCTCATAAATAATGTGCGTCTACTCTAGGCTTAATGTTATGTGAAAACAGCCTATTACTACCTATAACCGAAGGTGCTTGGTTATGGTATGCAAAGTAAGGTGGTAAGAGAAGTTACAGCTTACTTTTTATCAATAAATGTCAGGCACTCCTGCACGAAAGAAAGTGCACTAAAGTCCTTCAACACCAACAAGGAATCTTCTTTAAATGTTAGATGCTATCAAGATGCTCGAATCGGAAATGGAACCCAAAAAGGCAGGCAGCGGAACAATGCTCGTGCAGGCTATGCACACAAAAAGGCAGGAGATATAATACAGTCGGAGCCAAGAATATCCTAAACGCCACAACAATAATAATAATCGCCACGACAATGCAGTATTCCTATCAACAAAAAGAGCCTAAGTCGTTTGTGTCTCAATACATCAAACTAGGCTGCGAAATGCTTGTGTAATCATAAACGGGTATGCATAATAAGAATAATTGGTTTAATATACTAATGTCTACTATGACTGATAAACTCTAGCTAGAGTCAATGATACGAGATACTGGTGCGCATGGCATGCCGCCTAGCCTAGTGCAAATCTCAAGTCTGTGCGTCAAATTATTACGTTAATGAAGGGTAGCTCTCTTGAGAAACCTTAATACCGAAGTATTAAGCGTTCTCCTGGCGTACCTCAAAGACAAACAACGAGCTTAGAACAGTGCAGAATGGTATAGGCAAAAAGCCCTCATTCGTGCATGCTCTACTCTCAATGGCACACAGACTAGAATTTACCCAATCAACTCCAGTTCTCAGGTATGTCGTGCAGCTTTTAATTAAAGCCAGCACCCATCGGAAACAATACCTTATAGTATCAGACTCCTAGTCTAGCATTATCTAATCCAGCAGAACACTAATAATTATAGGAAGCGTGTTACGAACTGGCAATCGGGTACACAAGGGCTCTCAATCAGGACTCGAATACGGCTCGCTGCCACAACGGAAACACACGATCCCAACCCCTGAGTACTGCCAGCCGAACAAAAAACACCAATACCCTCCAGAGTTCAATCTGCTATAACGGGGTATACAAAAACTCGGTACTAGTGTTCAACAACAGACTAATAAAGAGACAGGAATTATCTAGTCTGGTCAACAATCAAACAATGAAGTAAGAAACAACAACTCCAAAGAATAGTGTTGGCCGAAGCCGAAGTAATCCACCCTTGACTAAGAACTTAAGAAGTCCTCCACCCTCTACTTCGGATCGGCACTATTACGTTACGTTAATTAATAGTCCTTAACCCGGCAAGCGCGATAGGCCTCACGGAAGGCTTCCTATAGGGAACGCGATAGGCCTCACGGAAGCAAGACCATAAAAAAGCCTTCCAAAAAAAAAAGGGCCTATCAAAACAAAGGAATATGTCTCTAGGTGAGATAATTCCCCTCCAGTACTCATCCATGTAAATCTCACCCACACCCCTCCCCTCCTTCCCCACCTTATTCCCCCCTCCCTCCCCTCCTCAATTATCACCTATTTTTCCTCTTATTATCATCATTTATCGGTTATTTTTCTCTCCCGCGATAATGTAGCACAAGTGGGTTGCAGAAAAGATCGTTATGTAACACCAAACCGGCCCACGCCCGCTCGTCTCGGTTACCTCACAGACAGCGAGAGAGGAGGGTTGCCTGTGGCTCTCTCTCGCCTGAGATTATGACCGGGTGGCCAATATCTTCGTTTTTCACCACCCAAATGTTTTTCCCACTTATTTTAGCACTCTTGAAGGTTCATATATACATCATATATGTAAAATAAAAGCATACCGAAAACAAATAATGCTCTATATTGTAAATATAACGAATTCTGTCAGAATCCAAGGCTAGAAATGCACAAATAACTACCCTAGCCCCTAGGTCTATTTCGCGCTTGTCAGGTTAAGCATCGAGCAAGGAATCTTCTGAAAAAAAGTTAGATGCTTCTCGGATGCTCGTAAGAAGTACGTATCGGATTTTGAACAGTAATTCAATAAGCAAAAACACTGGCAATTAAATACTATTAAAGGTTTAAATTGGCATAAGAATAATTAAAAGAATATGCAATAGTAAATGGCAAACATTAAAAAGAAGTACTCCGCAAATGCAACGGCAATAGCCTACTCGGATTGTGCTCGTGGGCCACTAATCACTAAAGTAGCCAAGCTTGCAACACATGAAATCAATAGTGCATAAACAATATCATACATAAGGAAAGCTTCAATACTATTCTGTATCTACTAATCGAGTAAAGTCTAGCTGGGGTACTGTGGGCAAAAGGTAGCAGTGACTGAGCAAAAACGGCTCGTAGCCTAGCGAAGTCCTCACAACTGTTTAAAGTATTACGTTAAAACTAACAAGTGCACTTTGAGAAATCCAGATCCCTTGTATCTGGTTTTCTCCCGGCTCCTTGACAAAGTAAAAAAAACAACTTAATAAAATACAGGGTGGTTAGGCTCTTGCCTCACGCACTGTAAATTAACTCAACACAGTCAGCCGCGAAGACAACCTAGGCTTCACTGAACCGAAACGAGTATGCAGGTTTATCGCTTAACCACTGCATCAAAACAACTCGTAACACAGAAAAGCCCCCAGTCTAGCATTACCTAGACTAGCAGAAAACAGGAATAATAATAATAACACACAGGGAAATGCATATACAAGTGCAACAAACATAAATCAATCCTATTCTAAGTTAACCCTTCCAAAATAGGCTATCTAATAGGCAAGTATCTCGTGAGAACTCAAGCGATAATACGTTGGCTGACTAGCTCTGTACCAACGGGACCATGGAAGTTAACAGGCAGGAGAGGAGATAAGAATGTAAGGTAGTAGAGAAAGTTCACATCAGTCAGAAGAATATATATAGTTAGCAAGGGAAATGAGAAGTCGCTCTGCCTAATGAGTTCTGATGAAAAAATGGCTAGACTTCCCTTTTTATACCCGGCCCTCTAGTGAGCCCAACGTGAACTACTAAGGACCGCCCACTGACAACCATTACGTAATTTCTCTCTCTCCTCTGGGATAGACAAAGGCTCCCCTAGCACTGAGGGTGGGGGGGGGGAGTGCTAGTGAGTTAGGCCCACCTCCCGCCTGGCGCACCCACTGACCCCCAACTGTGGCTGTTTCTCCTCCCATCATTACAAATAAGTTTTACACACAATACTTATAACTAATGATATAAAATAGAACTCGTTGACTCAGATGAAAACAAAATACATATTCATAATACTTATAGTACAACGGCTCACATGAACTAAGTTAGGAAACTCTACATTGACTACAGCCAAAGTTCCTGCCCTGACGATCCTAGCGAGAGTGGGGCATGACTAGGCGTTCTGTACAGCATGCTCACACGTGGACATGCGTCACAAGCGGTACCGAACAATATGAATGCAAACCAATGCTTCGTGATCAACTTATCTTAACAACTAACATACATGGGTTATATAAGACCTTAACGCACAATACAACTGGCCAGCATGAAGCTGATTATGCAGAGTTAACCAGAGGGGGTATAATATTAATAAAAGGTGATGAAAGATATGGAAAATGAGAGAGATAGGCAGAGGAAAAGGTTATCAGGTGTAGTGAGGGGGACAGATATCAAAGGGATAAGAGGGATGCGTTCTAGAAACCAGATCTGAGGGAGAGAGTGGCAAGAGAGCTGTATATATACTAGCACTAGCTCGCACCGCGTAAGCAAAGCGGTAACAAGTCCTTCAGCCAATTCCAAAGAAGCCAGCCAAACATGACGTCACCAAGCATGGTAAAAAACTCCTCCAACCAATCCCCAAGAGGCGAGCCAGCCGTGACGTCATCGAGCATGGCAAAAAACACTGTGCGCCTCCCCACACTCTGTTCTACTCTCTCTCTCTCTCTCTCTCAAATCCTATCATTACTACTTAATGATAAAACATATACTTTGCAATTAAATATATAAAGCCTTGACATGGGCGAAAACAAAGAGCCTTTCGGGACTGCCCATGACACGAGCTTTCATATGAAATAAAGCACACATTAATACATCAACTGTAGCCACATCCACTGCCCTGGCGATCCTAGCGAGTCACCGTAGGACAAGCCATGCGGTTCTAACGGAGTGGTTAACGTCACAGTATGCCAATCATAACATATATCATTTATATCTAATGCCAACCATCACATCTATCATTCATTTATATCGTATATCACTCATCATATTTATCATAATAAATGTCCATGATACGCTATTTTCCTTTTACCATAAATATACTGTACACAATTACTCTAAGGGATATCAACTGACGCAGTTGAGCCGAATCGTGAAGGTGATTTAGCTAGCAAAGTATGTGCTGATAAATATTTGGAAACTATAGCACAGGTCAACGTAGTTATCGAAGACTTTGGTGAAATCGATGCGGAAGTTAATAAAATAATTGGACCAGTTGCCGAAGAGGTTGATGAAGCTGGCGATGAGGCGAAGGCAATTGTTGGTGAGGCAAGTGAACGGGAAAGTAAGACGAGTGAGCCGATCCTTGAAAATGTTTCGGATAACAAAAATGAAGCAAAAACATGTAAGAAGAAAGAGGGGAAAATAAGGAAGGGGTTCAAAAAGGTGGGACGGGCCATAAGACGAGGCTTCGTACGGAGTTTCTCTTGCTGCTGTGGAAAAGTGGAGCAGTGAAGGTGAGCCGGTTGATCGTGGCTGTGGCCCGGTTGATTGTGACTGTGGCCCGGTTGATCGTGGCTGTGGCCTGGTTGATCGCAGCTGTGGCCTGGTTGATCGTGGCTGTGGCCCGGTTGATCGTGGCTGTGGCCCGGTTGATCGTGGCTGTGGCCCGGTTGATCGTGGCTGTGGCCCGGTTGATCGTGGCTGTGGCCCGGTTGATCGTGGCTGTGGCCCAGCTGATCGCGGCTGTGGTCTGGTTGATCAACTCTGCATAAGCAGAGTTTGGTATCGCCCCCCGTATAGTGGGTACCCGTAAAGTGGGGTAACTTCGTACTGCGGTGATAACTTCGGACATCGGCGATAATAAGTAATTAGACATTGTCATTATATAATGGAAATGCTTTTTATTGTTTTTTTTTTTGTGGGGTCCGTTTAGAGAAATGGCAAAGGAAGAGCATGTAAAAGTCCTAATAAACTGACATGAGTATATGTACACTAACAAAATATTATATATATGACGAAATTTTCCCTCATGTTTAGCCTCATTGCTTTTGAGATTTTAAGACGTTCAGCCCATTATTTTGGCGATTTTAAGAACTTTCGCCCTATTTATGTTGATTTTAAGACCTTTTGTGCCTTTTAGCTGTCGATTTTTGCCTGACGAGCGATAGCGAGTCTGTAATTTAAGAGGAACCGGCCTTCGGCCTGGACATTTTTCTACAGAAAAATGTACAAATTTATCTTGAAAAGGGGTCTAGGGACTGTAATTATAAGCTCGATGGAGGTGTAAGGAACAAACTAAAGACCTCCCCTTAAGCTTCCATTCTACCTCTAGGACTGGAAATGGCATATACTATCTATATAAACCATCGAAATAACATAGGTCCTTCTTTAGCCGCATAAAATCGCATAAGGTTAGCCAGGATAAAACTAAAAATGGGGTCCATCACGGTGAAGGGGTGATTTTTATTTCCAATTTTTTTTTACTTTTGTTTTCCTCCCTAGACCTTCGTGAAGTTTAAAAAATTACCCCCAAGACCCTATTTCGATTTATATTTGTACACTAGCAGGGGTACCCGGCGTTGCCCGGGTACTACCACCACTACTACTACCATAATCACCATCATCAATCACCACTACCACAATCATCACAATACTATCTACTACCATAATCACCGGCCTCGACCTCTCTGTGCCTCATTAAACGGCGACTTCGATTTCGGCCGCTAAATGACCTCCGATTTGGATCTGACCTCATCCGTACCCCCATTTTGGGGGTCTGCGAACAACTTTCGTTCCATACACCTTTTCGATCGGAGGCCTCCTTCTGCCCCAAACGGCAATTTGTTTCATTTTGTTTTTCAATTTCGGCCTCGAAACTACCTCTGATCGTGGCCTCGCCCCCTTTATTACCTGACCCAAGTCAATTGACACCCACATGCAAAGTTTCAGCTCCCCAGGTCCAAAACTGCGGCCGCCTATTAAGAACACACACACACACACACGTACACACACACACACACAGACAATCGAAAATATTATATAGATTTGTCGGTAGGAAAATGTGGTGACCTGAGGCCGGTTCCTCCTAAATTGCAGCTCGCTATAGCTCCCCAGGAAAAACCAACACTTAAATGACACGAATGGCTTTCAAATTGCAAAAATAATGGGGCTAATAGTGTCTTAAAATTTCAAAACTACTGGGGCTAAAAATGAGAAAGGAGGGGTGGTCCAGAACAAAACAAACTTAACCCCTTCTGTACCGGCGACATGTCTTTAATATTTTTCTTGCTATAGTCTATTTTTTTCCAGCTGAGGGTAAATTGTCATGTTTCTATCTTTGTTACTCAGCTATAAGGTAGATTTTGTAGCGAAATATGATGTTAATAATGAAAACTTGGCATTAATACGACACACAGCCATAGTAGTTTCATATATTTCCATTAATCATCGAGAAATCAGCTACAAAGGGATTCAATTTACCATCAGCTGGACAAAAATAGAGTATAGTGGCTTGTCTCCCTCAAGTTAACCATATCCATGTGATAGTGTTTGTGGGTGAAGTCAATGAGTCACTGAATAATACCTAATGGAACTCCGCGTGACTCATAGCTTAGGACAGTTGATCGATCATGTCAAGAGCTATGTGATATGGGTAGAGTTCTAGCCTGGACAGCCAGCAGGGGAGACCCTGAGGCCGGATTAAGGGGGGACTGCCTGTTTTTTTCTGGCCCCTTCTCCCTCATGTTTATCCCCATTAGTTTTCAAATTTTAAGATGTTCATCCCATTAGTTTGGCGATTTTAATACCTTTCGCCTAATTTCTTTCTCAATATTAAGACTTTCGTGTTAATTAGGTATCGATTTTTTCCTGGCGAGCGATAGCAAGCCTGTAATTTAAGATAATCTGGCCTTTGGCCTAGGCATTTTTCTATCGAAAAATGTACAAATATATCTTGAAGGGGGGACTAGGGCGTGTTTTTTGCAGGTTGATGGAGGTCTAGGGAGGACACTAAAAATAATAAAAAGCTAAAACAATAGCAAATGAATACGCCCATCCTCCCTTAAGACACGTTACTACGGTGTAGGTTGATTGAACCAGTTAAATATTCCTGAACAAAACCCAGTGTTCAGTGTAGCAATCTTGCAGTCCAATAATATAAAACACATATATATATATATATATATATATAAATCTGTATATATTTAACCCCTTCTGTACCGGCGACGTCTTTTTAAATTTTGTTCTGACTACTATAGTCTATTCGCTGAAAGTAGGCGATAAATCATGACCTCTAACCTCTGTAACTAAGAAACGACTAGAGTATTCGAGCTAATATTTATACCATTTAGGAAGAGTCAATCAAGGAATAGATGTGGAAAATTACAGCCAATTTGCTCCAGCCCTGTTTAAGTTACAGAGGATATAGTTCATAATGTATCGCCTACTTACAGCGAATAGACTATAGTAATCAACTGTATTCAGTTTAGGTAGGATCTCTAGGAATTATAAGGCTTCGAACTATCTCAATCAACCCTTTTAACTACCACAGATCCTTTCTAATCTGCATAAAATCGTCTAAATATAGCTAGAATAAAATGTAACACTCAACGCTGGTACAGAAGGGGTTAAGAACAAATAAATCCTGCCTTTTATCCGGCCACCTCGGGCACTAATATTCAGCATGACTAATGAGGTGACACACGGGCCAAAAGCTCCAAGCATGTATTTTACGCATTTTGTGTATTTAAATTCATATATATAAAAAGGGTGGCGATTATAATGTGCCAATCTGCATAACCCCATTTGGAGCCATTTGTGCCGGGCCGGGCTGAGTGCGGGCAAGGACAACTGTATACCAGGCAGACATTTTGGAGAGGACAAGTTTGCAGTCGTTTGTTTTCGCGTTAGCTCAGATAGAATAAATGTTTCCATTATGTACACTACCGTCTTTATTTGACTAGTTCGTCCAAATTCTACTACCGATACTTCGGCTTTGTACTTTTTTATTAATTTGTTTTATTATAAATGTATTTATTTCTTATATTTTAATTTGGTGTATAATCGACATATTATATATTATTTAAAAACTGTTAAAATCACGATCACATCATGCTGAAATTTGTGTTTTGTAATTATTAATAAGATAACTGTATTTCAGAGAATGCCCCAAAGAGCTGCGTGATAGGAAAGGTTCTGGGTTGAGGCCAGTTCACATAATTATGTACTTTGTCTTGCAACTTTGTATACGCAACTCTGATCTGGCAACTTCTTATGTTTAGTCTTCTAAGCATTTGATCACTAATATTAATCTAACTTCATTCACGTTGTTGATACCAGTGCAATTTATTATCAAAACACCACCTGAATACAGTTGTTGATACTAGTGCAATCTAGTACCATAACATTACCTGTATAAAGTTGTTGATACCAGTGCGATCTAGTTTCAAAACATTGCCTGAATTAAGTTGCGATTAAAAAGTTGTGAGAGAAAGACATCGTGTAAATCCACCTATACTGTATAGTCTGTTCGTTAAGCCGGTATCACATGAGAGCATTTATAGTCAACATTCGATGATCAAAATTTTTCTGGCAACATTTCTGGAATATTTTGCACTGGTATCGGAAACTAGACTGTTGATAGATGACTTTAGGTGACCAAAATATTCCTAATGTTGACCTCATAAGCTGCCAGACTAGTATTAAGGATAAATGTTGAGTGAAAAAACGCTCGTGTGATACCGGCTTTAGTTCAATTAGTCCAGCTTTCAGAAAAATAGAAGAATTATTAATGAATAAAACACATTAGAAGATGAGTCGTTATTTGTGTTGTGATCTACACTGATAGCTGATTAAGGGGAGATATCGATTTGAGGGATTTTTTTCTGGACCCCTTTATCCCTCATGTTTAGCCCCATTGCTTTTGAGATTTTAAGACAGTCGGCCCATTAGTTTGGCGATTTTAAGAACTTTCGCCCCATTTCCGTCAATTTTAAGATCTTTCGTGCAATTTAGGTGTCGATTTTTTCCTGGCGAGCGATAGCGAGCCTGTAATTTAAGAGGAACCGGCTTTCAGCCGGGACATTTTTCTACCGAAAAATGTACAAATTTATCTTGAAAGGGGCTCAAGGGGGTGTAATCTTAAAGCTTGATGGATATCTAGAGACCAAACTAAAAACCTCCCCTTAACTCAATGTTATGATGTTCTTGACTTACATGAATGTTGAATACACCAAGAGATTAATCTAACTCAACCCACCTCGTCGACTTTTTCACCTGGCAGAAAACTTGACCCTTTAGCAGCTGATTTGTTTTTGTTTTCAAAACTCACTGGACATTGATAAAACTACTATGTGTCTGACTCTTATTGATTCTAAGTTTTCCTAATTATATACCAATTTCGCTATTAAATCTTAGTAGTAGCTGAGTAATTAATATGAGGACAAAACAAATTCAAGCTAGTTAAGAATATATATACTACAGACAAATTGGTTTGGAGAGCGTGCATAGTCAAATTAATATCATAGAGCGAATATTTCACTTGGCTTTACTATAGCCTCCTGGGTGTCAGCGACTCTGAGAAAATTACGGCCCACTTACATGGCAATAGTTCCAGCTGGTTGGCTTGTGCAACCATGATTATTTAGACCTTTGTTAAGAATACATAATTGCTACAAGCCGCAACACTGGACACATGACAAAGTCGCTGACACCGAGTTTAGTTAACTCTTTCACTACTATAACGGATTCCTTCACTCAGCTATGGAAGGACCTCTAGGATCCTACGTCAACAAATCCTCTGACTCAAACAACCCCTTCCTAAGCTTAATAATGTCTCGATTATGATAACCAGAATAGGGGAAGAAAAGTGTAAACGTATACCAATCTTTCTGTGTAACAAAGAGATTGATATAATGTTTACAATCAGCTTGATGAATGTTCATAGTTCATACAATTTTAACCTTTCAGCATACGATCTCGTTATTTTCATCTTATTGTGGCTAACACAAATACATTTGATATTGCATAGAAAGGGCCTCGAGGAATCAAAGGGGTACAAACTATCTCAATTAACCTTTTGACTACCGTAGATACTTCCCAATTGAATGGAATCGTCTAATGATAGCCATGATGTAATGATGAAACGTGTCATCGTATACTGTGCAGAAAAGGTTAAGATCTGTAATTAAGTCATAGCAATTGTTGGTGTTTTTATTTTACTTGTTTTCTACCATAACCTTTCTCTAACAACGTCCGCACATTATGCTACCCAAGAGCAGAAGTCTGCAGGATCACCTATTACTATATTAAGTTAATCTTACCATTTCAGGATACGATGACGCTCTTTTGATAATTTTGTCATCATTATCATTAAGCTAATTTACTCAACTTATGAAGCACCTTTAAGAATAAAAGGGTTACAGATCTTAATAATCTTACGATTACCAACAATCTCTCTTAAACCACAAAACAATAAATACTCAAATGGTAGCCGAAATAAAGTGAGAAACGCGTAAACCGAAGGGTTAAAGTGGTGTAAATGTATATAATAGAGTAATAACATTTGGTGTTAGGAAAAGTTTGTATTGGCAGAAAACACGATATAGATACCTAGAAGGAGTTCTTGCCTGCTTCGTGTTTATACATGTGGACATAATAATAGCATAACTAGCCTACGAGTTGAATTGCCTATGCAACAGTTTGTTGATCAGACAAATTAACTCCCGCATCATAAGTTATACCTGTTATTTAATCGTACAAAATAATAATACTTCCATGCATAGTATCACAGAGAGGTTAATAGCCCATGTGGACTTATAATTGCCAGAAGTTGACATGCTGATGTAATATGTTTAAACATTCCTTTAAACCTTTCCGTATTCGAGGACAAATTTCCACTATATTTTGTCTAATATTAAACGATTATACTCAGATTTGGAAGGCAAGTTGGCAATATCTATCTCAACACTCTGATTCCCACGACTCCTTCCTAAGCTGAATATAATCGTCTACTAATAGCCAATAGGGAAGGAAGAAAGGCGTTCTCGTATGGTGAAAGGGTTAAATTATATTCCCCAAATTGGTGTTTTTCCTTAATTAATACTAATTTTCTCAAGTTTACCGTATACTGAATAAGTGTACCAGATATATAAGGTATACTGTATATGGTGTGTGTACTGTAGGTTGTGTAATGGATGGTGTGTGTCTGTGTGTGGACAAACTGTGTACATAATGTTATCAGTTGTCTTTAGTGTGTGTGCTGTAGGTTATATAACGGATGTTGTGTGTGAGTGTGTGTGTGTGTGGACAAACTGTGTATATAATATTATCAGTTGTCTTTGGTGTGTGTGCTGTAGGTTATATAACGGATGTTGTGTATGTGTGTGTGAGTGTGTGTGTGTGTGGACAAACTGTGTATATAATGTTAGCAGTTGTCTTTGGTGTGTGTGCTGTAGGTTATATAACGGATGTTGTGTATGTGTGTGTGAGTGTGTGTGTGTGTGTGGACAAACTGTGTATATAATGTTAGCAGTTGTCTTTGGTGTGTGTGCTGTAGGTTATATAACGGATGTTGTGGTTGTGTATGTGTGTGTGAGTGTGAGTGTGTGTGTGGACAAACTGTGTATATAATGTTATCAGTTTTCTGTGGGCTGTTAACTGTAGGGTGTGTGTGTGTGTGTATATGTGTGTTAGTGTGGACAAACTGTGTCTGTCATGTGTCTGTCATGTGTCAACTCCATTGCTCTAGGTTGTCAACAAGCGGTGTGTAGTGTGAGTCAGTGTGTGCGTGTGTGTGTGTGTGCGTGTGTGTGTGTGTGTGTGTAAGGGTGTGGGTATATGTGTGAGTGGATATGGATGTGGGTCTGTGGGTAGGAGTATAGGTGGGTCAGGTTGTTTGGCTGGGTCACATGTCAATTCCATTCTTTCTTTCTCTTCCTTTTTGTTTTATATTATTGTTTTGTGATTCATGTTTTACATAGAAGAACAGAGGTTGTAAAATCAAATTTCACGAAGGAAATACTCTATTCACCTAATGGTGTTTTCCAGGCATGAACAAATCTTTAACAACTGAACTTAAACTGTGGCGGATCGAAATATGGTGGAGAGGAAGTGTGTTTCAAAGAGATGTGGTTCGGGTTATAAATAATTTGTTTTAAATATTAAATTCTGCAATGTGATGAATTGACTGTTTCCTGGGCGGTAATAGATGCCCTAGTACTACGGGGAAAGATGCAAAGCGGCGGCACACCTGCAGCGTGTTCAACTAAACATTTACCATAAACATATCTGTAAAACGATGCAAGGGATGACAAAATACAAAAAATAATAAAGTAAATAAATAAATCATAAAAATCGCATGTATACATTTATTAGTAGGCTAAATATTGAGATATTGGTCATTCGAATGATTTTGTTTTGTATTTCATCTGTCTCAAACCAGCTCTCCACACCCACTCCACAAAAATGATCAATGTTTAAGTTGAGAACGCACATAACCTTTATGTACTGTATAATGGATAGCTGCTCATCAGTGAAAACATACTCGGCAAAGAAGCCAAAGCTTCTTTTACATTGTTAGCAATAGATCTAAAGTGAGATGTTCAACTGAGATAAGCACCAAGGGATACACCTAGGATATTAATTCTGGAACAGGTGGGAAGGTTTGGATTATTTAAAGTAATATAATATTCAGGTTGTAGTTGCCTATAAGTAATCTGAAACGAGTTTGTTTTCATCCTACTCAGTAATATTTGTTGAGTCATAATTATAAGGAGCTGCAGTGTAAAAGTTGGGAGTAAAATAATTAAGTATGTTAATTTTTGTATTAGCTTGGTTAAATGTAAAAGCTCTATGAAGTGTCGATTAATCTTCATTGGAGTAAATAGGGTTACGAGTAGTAGACTGGAGATCATTGATGTGAATAAGGAAAAGGGTTGGGATTAACACCGATCCTTGTGGAACCCTATAATCTAGACACTGATATCAGGATTGGTATGCTTATTAGCGATGTGTCAGATCATTTCCATCCTTTCATAGACTTTATAAATATCAAATTCACTAACGATTATCCATCTACCATAACGTTTCCAGATTATAACAATATACAGTAAGTAAGGAAACTTTGTCTTTCAACTGACATTATAAAAGTCATAAATAAAGTTACACCAGTAAAACCGATGCAAACAAATGCTAAGCATAATAATTAACCCTGGGTAACAAAGGAACTATCAGACCATATTAGAGCCAGGCACAATTTGTATAAAAGTTTGTTAAAAAGCCAGTAGTATTCATTAATAACATATTGTGAATCCAAGTATATATGTTAAAAACACCAAAGATATACTATTTAAAACATAATTTGTACATATCAGCTGGTACTAGTAACCATACTTTAATGCTTCCATAACCCAATTTCTTCATCTTACTACCCGTCCAGAACTCCTAGAGGACTATCCCTTATACTTCAACAATACTAAAATCAATCCTTCATCTTATCTCGATATTCTTGGCGTCCCTTTTTCTTCTGCTCTCACTTGGAAAGATCATATTACCAATCTTGCTAAGGCAGCCTCCCAGAAGCTGGATGTTCCCAACCGCCTCAAGGGGTTCTTTACCCCTGCACATCTTCTTGGTCTGTACAGGGGCACAGTGCGTCCTTGTTTTGAGTATTGTTCACATGTGTGGGGAGGATCCTCTCACACCGCACTCCTAGACAGAGTAGAAAGGAAGGCCTTTCGTATCATTAATTCCCGTCCACTCACCAACTCTTTGCAATATCTCTCTCTTCTCCGCAATGTTGCATCTCTCTCGCTATTATATCGCTACTACAATAAGCTGTGCTCCTCAAAGCTCTCCCAGTGTATTCAACCTCCTCTACGAAGGGTGCGTGTTACCCATCTTGCAACACAAGCCCACCTCTACTCTGTGCAACTCTCCAACCCACAAGTGAAAAGTTACTCTCAGTTTTTCTTCTATTCAACAGTTGAGCTCTGGAACTCTCTCCCAAAATCAGTCATTCCCTCTTCCTATGACTTTAATTGCTTCAAACTCCGTGTGTCCAGGCATTTTTGCTCGAACGTCCCTTGATTTTGGCCCTGTCACTCTTTCAATTCTAGGGGAGGCACTCATCACAGACAGTTCTGTCTTTTGTCTCCCTCATTCACATAGAAAAACATATACATATGTTGATGACTTAATTCTGAAACTTAAGTAGTTGTTACTGGGGTGCCCAAAGTATTCACTCTTGGACCATTCCTGTTACTTATCCATATTAATGGTTTCATAAAATGTTCCAGAACTTTCGAATTAATGTTATTTGGAGAAGACACAAGTATTTTTCAATCGGGGCTGAATCTCCTACCATTCATATATATTTAATTTTTAAATACAAATTTATACTAGCCTTTTCGTGCACCTGGGGTTGCCGTATATTATTCAGAAATAGACTGTTCTTAATCTCATAAATACCTCTCCAAAATAGGTTTTCTGCCCACAGCTCACTCAAAGACAACTGCAGAAGTTAAAGTAACTGAACTAAAGGTTTATAAGCAACCTTGATGGTCACATAGACATTTAACCCCTTCATTACCGAGGTCGTCTTTTCATTGTTTTCTGGCAATAATTAGACGATTATAATTAGCTTAGGAAGGGCATGCACTAATTAAAAGGTTTCCAAGAATCCCAATTAATTATTCTAACTAACATACGTTATTCCTTAGTTGCATAAAATCGTCTAAATATAGCTGAAATACGAGAAAAAGACATACCTGGTTGTGAAGAGGTTAAGCATCCCAGAAAGGGCGTAAATCGCATTCTAGTGCACGAAAGGGCTACGTGATTATTAGGTACTAAATTTCCCTTAAATACTGCCAAAGCACAGCATTATATAATTTCAAGAAATATATCTATTCATTAAAATAAAGATATATGTGAGTATGACAGCCCTATTGAAAGATACTGCAATACTAAGCTTCTAAGCCGACTAAGCGTATACATTGATGATAAATTTAATAGAAAACACACATTCAGTATGTATACTGTATATAAAAGTTTCAAAATCAGTAGGAACTAGAGAGGCACTCGGTAGAGCGCATACCTCCGCCTACGCTGGCTTTGTCATAAAATAAACTTAAATACACAACAATGACATCAGTGTGACTTAATCAAAGAAACTAGTTATGTACGGATCGCCTCCTACATTGAATTACTTCTTCGTTGGCGCTTATCCTATCTACCAACCCAATTTCGTGAAAATTGATTCGTAACTTTGATGAAATATCTTGTTTATGGAAAACCAAACAGGCAGACAAACAAACAGAGACGATGATATAACCTTCATCTAATTTCGTGGTGGAGCATATTGTTCATACGATTTGAAAAATTAAACCCAAAGAAAGAGCTTATAGCCTTGTAGTATAGTTTACTTTACCCGCATCTTCAATACTATAATGTTGAGTGGGGTTCAGCTGTCATATCTTCACTGTATCCTTTAAATATTCTTCACAAGAAGGTACTATGAGTAATCTCTGGTGTAAGTTACTATAAACACATGGATCACTTATATAGAACATCAGGGTTACTGAAGTGTCATGATATCTATAAACTTGAATTAATCCATTTGTTCATAGCAAGTTTTGATATCAGTCAATATTATCCTTATCAAGTTTTCTTCGGATGTTCATCATCGTTACAAACTACGTATTCTCAAAACAAAAGTACTGTAAGTACCGGCAAACGATTTAGTTCGTACGCAGGTTGTATAGTATGAAATGGTTTTTCAGGAAAGCTAAGTTTAATTACAAATATATCAACATTCATAATATCAGCAAAGAAATATGTACTAATTCAATACAATAGGATGATAGTCTAGTTGTGTTAGTAAATTGGTAAAACCATTGCATGTATATATATATATAATTATATATACTGTATATATAGGTTTTATGTACATATGTGTGTTAGGATGTGTCTGTTTACGTACTGTACAATCGCGGACAGTAGGTCTGCCCTAATCTTTGTTTTTAATTCATTACCTAGTGCATGCGCTTTTGCCATTAATTTTATTAGAGCAGTTCGGGGAGTCGGGAGTCTAGGTCATGGAAAGTCTTTATACATTTTGTATGCTTTGTGTGTGTTCGTGTGGGTGTGTATTTGTATGACTATGTGTATGTAAATGCTGTATGTAAACAGTATTTTTTTTATTTTTTTTTCTATGTGATTGAGGGAGGCAAAAGGCAGAACTGCCTATAGCGAGTGCCTCCCCAATAGTTGAAAGAGTGACAGGGCCAAAATCAAGGGACGTTCGAGCCAAAATGCCTGGACACACGGAGTTTGAAGCTATTTAGTCATAGGAAGAGGGAAAGACTGATTCTGGGAGAGAGTTCCAGAGCTCAGCTGTTGAGTAGAAGAAAGTTAGAGAGTAACGTTTCACTCTTGGGTTGAAGAGTTGCACAGAGTAGGGGTGGGATTGAGTTGCAAGACGGGTACCACGTGCCCTACGTAAAGGAGGTGGTATACACTGGGAAAGCTCTGAGGAACACTGATTATTATAGTAGCAATAGAATAGCGAGAGAGATGCAACATTGCGGCGGAGAGAGAGAGATTGCAGAGAGTTGGTGAGTGGACGGGAGTTAATGATACGAAAGGCCTTCCTTTCAACTTTGTCTAGGAGAGCGGTGTGAGAGGAACCTCCCCACACATGTGAACAATACTCAATACAAGGACGCACTATGCCCCTGTACAGAGCAAGAAGCTGTGCAGGGGAAAAGAACCCCCTAAGGCGGATGAGCACACCCAGCTTCTGGGAGGCTGCCTTAGCAAGACTGGTAATATGGTCCTTCCAACTGAGAGCAGAAGAAAAAGAGACACCAAGAATATTTAGAGAAGTTGGAGGATTGATTTTTGTATTGTTGAAGAATAAGGGATAGTCCGCTGGGAGTTCTTTACGGGTAGATAGATGGAGAAATTGGGTTTTGGAAGCATTAAAGGTAACAAGGTTTTCTCTGCCCCAATTGGAGATAGTATTTAGATCAAAATTTAAGAGTTCTATGGCTTCATTACGTTTGTCGTTGAGGGATTGCTGGCTGGGGCGTTCTGAAAAACTAATGGAGTAGTGTAAGGTTGAGTCGTGTCTGCGTATGAATGGATGGGAATTGAGGTACAGTTGAGGAGATCATTTATAAAAATTAGAAAGAGAATAGGAGATAGGACAGAGCCCTGAGAAACACCGGAGTTTATAGGGTGAGGAAGTGAACAATGGCCGTCCACAACCGCGGCTATGGAACGGCCGGAAAGTAAATTAGAGACAAAGGCACAGATGGAGGGATAGAAACCGAAGGAGGGTAGTTTAGAAATTAAAGATTTGTGCCAGACTCTATCGAAGGTTTTCGATATGTCTAGTACAATAGAAAAAGTCTCACCGAATTCCCGAAAGGAGGATGACCAAGAGTTAGTAAGATATGAAAGAAGATCACCAGTAGAGCGACCCTTAAGGAAGCCATACTGGCGATCTGAGAGCAGATATATGCAATTATGCATGCATATAAATATATGCGTATAATATTTTCAAAATGTATTCAGATTCCCTGGTATTGAAGTAGTATTGAATACAAATTAATGGAGTACGGCTTTATCATGGTTCAAAAGCTTCACATGTTTATATGAGTCCGGGGAGTCTTTGGAGCAATTGTATATGCGAGTGCATGTAAGAACATTGACATTTGTCAGTAGTTACGCTTGCATATACTTGGGTCGCATATTCGTGCATTTAATGTTAATGTTAGTATAATGTTCGTATAATGCACATACTGCAATTGTTTGACTATATCGAATTTATGTATTCGATCATTGGATATTAATCGTGATCATGTGCTGAACCTTTAACTGTCTCGGTGGTGTAATGTTTAGAGTGTTTAAGTTTTGTATATAGTGTCCCAGGCTCGAATCCCGGGAAGATCACATACTTTCACTAATTGTTTCGTATGGGGGTGATTTATGCTAAGAATAATTATCAATTAAAATTATTTCTACAGGATCAGGAACAGTTCGTTGCGAGGTCGGTCCTTTGAGATTTGTGCCCCATAAATTGTTCTTTCCTCTCATATAAGCATTAACCTCTTCTGTACCGGCGACGTCTTTTTAATAATATTCTAGCTATATTTAGACGATTTTGTGCAGTTTAAGAAAGATGTATGGTAGTAAAAAGGGATAAGAGAGATAGTTCGAAGCCTGTTAATTGTTGGAGGCCCTTTTTAAACTTGATAAACTCGTCTAATAGTAGCCAAAATAAAAACAAAAAGACGTCGCGGTACAGAAGGGGTTAAGGGGTTCATAGTACAGTTAGGTCCATTATATGATTAGTTTGATAACCTGCATTCGATACATGGATAATAATCGTGGTCATGTGGTGAGCCTTTAATTGTCTTGATGGTGTAATGGCTAGAGTGTCTAATATCAGTATGTGGTGTCCCAAGCAAGAATCCCAGAGGATCACATACTTTCATACATTTAATATGTTGGTGATTAATGTTCTGAATGAAAATTTATTAAGATTATTACATCATGGTTATTATCTGTTACTTATGGGCTAATACAATTATTTATTATTTTGTTATTTTTTGTTATGGAGTGAAATTATTATGTTACCTCCACCAACCGACTTTACTCCTAAACTCAATTAATGAAATCAACAAATACATGTGGCAGTCCAGGGATTCGAACCTAGGATGCTCACACCGAAATTAAGTGCATTTATCCATTTATCCATTACGCTTATCTTCCTATTACCGAGGTATATGACGGAATAAATAGGAGTAACAACGTTAGGCCATAGCTAGGGAAATTGGAAAATAGGGAGCTTTTGTTATGTTAAGCATGAGTTTCTCTCTGAAGATCAATCCTTTGGTGAAATATATGTGTGCCAAGGACGAGTATACAGTATCTGCAGTGGAGCATTCATGTCGGAATCCATATGGTCGTTATTGATTTGCTTGTTGATCTATACAGGTACATGTTTTGTGTATGAGTATTGTGTGTAATTTCAAGTTCACTGTTGAGAGTGGTAGAGATTGTACTAGGTCAGTAATCCGATGGATCGGATACATATCCGGAAAAGATTAGGCAATATACAGTAGGAGAAAGTTCAGGAGAACTATTTTGTTCAGAACTATAGAAGGAATATCGTCTGGGCGTGGAGGTTTATCAGTTGATAGCTTGTCTAAGACTGATTTAACATGCCTAGTGTCATGCTTGAAGAGAGGAATTTCTGGAGAATCACGTTTAAGAACATGAACTTCTTTGTTATTTTCTTCTAAGGTGGAGTAATTCGGCGAAAGTAGAGGCAAGAACTTTAGCTTTTCTGGGTTGTATGTCAAGAGGGTGTGTAGGTGGGTATAGGTATGTGTGTGTGAGGTGGGGGGAGGGGTGCTGTGTGGATGTGGGAAGTGTTTGTATAAGTGGCTGTGTTAGTATGTGTTTGTAAGATGTGAGTGTGTGTGGAGGGGGGTAATTGTAAGTACAGTATGTGTGTGCTCGTAGTTGTCGGTATATGTGTGCATTAGTGTGTGCATAGGTGTGTGTGTCGGTGGGGGGAGGGGGTTTGTGTGTATGTGGCATGTGCGAATCCCGCTACTGGATTTGTGAAGTGTAAGTGTGTATGTGTGTGTGTGTGTTTACTCGGAAATATCACCGAAAACAAAATATAACAGCAGTAGCCTATTGTACCTCATGTCTAGGCCTAACCCCACCCCCAAAAAAAAAAAACATATTAAGACATTGGAAAAGCATCAGTGTACATCAAAACAATAAAAGGGAACAAAAAGGGAACTGCCTCCGACCATTACACAAGCCCCGAGATATTGTTGTGGAGAGTGAAGCCTCGTGAAAAATGAGACTATTATTTTGGTCTCCACTTCACTTGCTTTCTCACATACTGTGCGAGTGCGCGCTAACACACACACACACACACACACACACACACACACACACACACACACACATGCACATGCACACACACACACATTTTACACTAACATGTTTTTCAAGAAAGACTTAAAATAAAATCAGGTGCTAATTGGAATTTTACACATTCACGGATGCAATATAACTAACTATACAGTAACTCACATAACCCGCATAATATACTCTTTTTTGTGTCATTTGTTCATATAATTTTGGATATTTTGTACTTATTGTAATCTACCTATTATATATTTAATGTCAATATATAAATATAACAATACCATTAATCAAAACAATTTTATTACTACTATTACTACTACTACTACAACTAATAATAATAATAATAATAATTATTATTATTATTATTATAATTATAATAATAATAATAACAATAACAATAATTACCAATACAAGATTCCAGACTTCGATAAAATTCGTGAATAAAATTGGTAGTGTTAAACTCCGAGACGTCCTGCATCAGATTAATGAAATTGCTCGGAGATGTTGGCATAAAAGAACGTCGTTATCCCCTTGAATGGGTTAATGGGTGAACTTACGAGAGAGAAAGAGAGAAAGAGAGAGAGAGAGAGAGAGAATTGACCTAAGACCATTGATTCCCATTAACCCCTTCAGAACGATGACGTAATTTTCATCTCATTTTGGTTACCATTAAACGATTATATTTAGCTTATAATCTACCTCTAGGACTCAAGGGGGTAAATACGATCTCAATAAACTTACTAAGAAACATAGGTCCTTCTTAAACTGAGTAAAATCATTCAATTATTGCTAGAATCCGAACTAAAAATTGCGCAATCGTGCTGAAGGGGTGAATGATTAGCCTTAAGGGAGCCCACCTCGCTTTTTTTTTTCTCTTTCTCTCCCTCTCTCTTTGGCTTGTATCCATTCGGGCCCATTCAGCCTACTGTTTTAAGACGTTTACCCCCATCCAGGTGTTAATATTTTTTCTGGCGAGCGGTAGCGAGCCAGCATATATATTTTTGTTTGTTTAGACAGCAAGCTAATTTTTTACATTTTTCGATAGAAAAAATT
Source organism: Paralithodes platypus (assembly GCA_032716605.1). Lineage (NCBI taxonomy): Eukaryota > Metazoa > Arthropoda > Malacostraca > Decapoda > Lithodidae > Paralithodes > Paralithodes platypus. Next base: position 36,123,415 of record CM064552.1, on the reverse strand, counting down.
CCCTGGCGAAGCCGGATTTTCCATATAATACTGGCTCGCCAGCAAGAAATAGACACCTGGATGGGGATAAACGTCTTAAAACAGTTGGTTGAATGGGGCCAAATGGATACAAGCCAGGGAAAAAGAGAAAAGGAGAGAAAGATAAACAAAACATATGGTGACCCCCCTTAACCCACTATGGTGGCCCAGTGTAACCAACCCTGCAAGAATATTGTACTCTACCCTGTTCTAAGTAAATAGTCCAAAACTTTTCAACATTACACGCTATACCTCAAAAACTATTAGAGTAATCGAGCTAATATTTGTACCATTTGGGAAGGGTCAGCCAAGGAATAGTTGTGGAAATGTGCTCTAGTACTGTTTGAGGTACAGAGGTTAGGGCTCACGATTTTTGGCCAACCTACTTGGAACAGGGTATAGTTTGATGTCTTGGCAACCAACCAAAAGAAACAAAGACGGATGCATAAAAATATACAAGCTATTAATAGAACAAACTGACACATTAGAACATTTTGATGACAGTGAAATATGGTACAGTGGGTAATATCTATGTGTATGTCACAAACATACCAGGGTTTTTACAAGGTTTTGAGAATGGATTTGGTAGGTTCTAGTTAACTGGAGAGTCATAATCATACAACGCATGCATAGAAGACAACTAGAGGATACATATAACACCGAGTATATTTATGAACAGTATTTATTTATCCTACTCTTACGTAAATAATACAGATAGGTACATATGGATTAATAATGGTTTATACAACATGAACTGTCCTAGCACGTCGAGGATCCAGATGGAGATCAGGTATACAATAGGTTTAGCTTGCCTCTTAATAAACTCATGAACTATCATTTAAAAACTCTTATAAGTCGTACTAATAATGGTGCTAGTTGAATATTTCACTATAATAATCTAGGCACTTATACATTGGCGAGGATTTAGACAGAGTCAATGCTTGGGGACTCTAACTTATTTATGCACTGGTGAGAATTAGGCAGAGGGCAATCGGTACTAAATAGGACAAGAATTGCTCACAAGGTGATACAAGCATAAAACTTTCCACAATAGTTCACAAAGACCATTTTACAATTTCAGGGCAGGAGCCACCGAGATTTCAGTGTTGCATAGCAACGGTTGCTAGGCAAATAATTTTCCTTAGCAACCGGCAGCAACAATGCAGTTTCTGGAAAACTGTGAGGTGCTATGGTTTTTCTCAACTCCTTGTTCAAAAAAACATGTAGCATTGCATTTGGAGATCATATACAAGAATTATGTGGCATAAAATCCAATTTAGGGCAAGTCAGGCTATAAAAATGCCACTCCTAAAGCTTCAGACACTGTTGTCACAGTCACTTTTGCATTTGCAGTAGGCTGTGCATTTTAGATGCGAATCAACACATTTGCAGTCTGTGCATCCTCCTCGGCAAGAACACTTCAGTAGTTCTGGGCAGATTGCACTGGCTTCGGGCAAGTTAGACCACAGAGGCCTCCACTTTTCTGGGCAAGGCCATCCCCACTCACTTGGAGAGGGCAACTGTCGTTCTGGCACCGTGGTGCAGCCCCAGTGGTGCCCACCTTGTAGTACTGCCCTCTTCATGTGTTGCTGTAGAGCAGCCTTGGTTGGAGGTAGACATGATATCTGACATCCTTGTGTGGATGAACAGATTCTTTCTGACTTCATTGATGGAACGAGAAGTTGCTGTCCTGTCATAGAGTCAAATGGTGAAGTACTCCAGAGAAGCCTCAGTCGCTTCACCAATTTGTTCAGGTGCATTGTGCAGCTCATAGAATGTCGCAGTAAATTCATCATGTGCCTCCCACACTTTCCATGCAGTCTTCTTTCCCACCTGGACCAGATGGGACACGGTATCACAACCTGTATAAGCATGGAACACAGGCAGTGCCAAGGATCTTTCTGTGCCAAGTGAAGCACATATTTCATGAGCTGGGATGTACCTAAAGTCCTTTCCACAACCAAAGGCAATCCAGAGTTCTATCTGCTGTCTCTGAGCCAGCTGCTGTACGACTGCCACTGCCAATACTACCACGTCAGTGTCCACAGTTTGAACAAGGATCTTGTGGAAGCCCTGCATAACAGCATCACTGACATGCACCATGATCCTCGAGTCTGCCTCCTCATGGTTGCAGGGAGCAATGTTGCTGGTGTCTCGTGTAGGTAAGCATAGCACATTGGCACCATCAGTAACAATGAGAGTCTGGTCTCCTGATGCATTTTCCAGCAGTTCATTGTTCAGGAATGTAAACAGGTCTGTCTTGTTGTTGGCCAAGCGAAGGAACTGCTGCCAGTTCTTTGGTGTTGGGCTAGACGCCCCAACTCGTCTGCGCTGAATAGGACCAGTGACACGTTGTTCTCTTGTCTGTGACTTGAGGCTGTTATCGAAGTACTGGTCCCAGAAAACATCCACTCTCAGAGCCTGACTTTGAGCATTGTTTATGTATGGAAGAAAGACCTTGGCAGCATAGTCTCCAAATGTCTTGCAGCCCTCAGGTCTAAGAAAGTGAACAAGTGCCGCACCATCCATGATTCGCACTTCAGTCTCTGGTGTCACATCATTTGATGACCCTACTTTCTTTTCAAGACATTCTATGAGATCAGACTTCTTCCCTGGATGTAGCTGCCCATAGGCAGACAGAGATGGAGGAAATGGGAGGTTTTCATGATTGAAGAAATTGTTCAAGTCAACTTTCCTCCTCTGACATGCAACATACAGACTTGCAAACAGCGAAGATTCACTTTTGAGGAGACTGACTTTGTCCCCTGATTTGTTTGATCGTTTGCCTTGGACATTGAACAGTACCACCTTGTTCCTGGTAATTGTTGCTGTGATTGGCTTAGTATTTGTTCTGAGCCGCTCTTCCACAAATGTTGCATACTGCTCCTGACCCTTTGATGCGAGAGTGGTTAGACACTCGACTGACTGCTCATCCATGATGTCCTTTGTATGGAGTCTGAGAAGGTCCTGCCCTTCCTCCTCAAATGGGCTCCCCATGTCCTCCATTACACTAACTACCGCCTGAACCTGTCCAGCAAACAACTTCTGGGTTGACCGGGTTTGTTCATGATGGTTTCTTTGCCCAGAACTTTGTTGTTTCCCTACCATGGTCGCTTCAAACTCAGAAATTACTCTGACAAGTTCTGGTCCTGCCACTGCCCATCTCAAGAGGGAGTTTGCATCCTGGGTAAGCCCGATGATTCCGCCTTCATCCTTCATTACTCCATTGTTTTTTTCATGGCAGTGATCGACAGCAATGAGGGAGAATTTTCTCTGGGATTTTGCCACAACAAACTTGCCTTGCTGAAATTCTTTGGCAACATCTGGATGAGTGTGAGATAGACTGCTCATGTCACGCACATGTACGGACATCCTACGTGCGTAGTGGGTGTGGTTGAGACTGAAGAACCAAGGTGTCAATTTCTTCAATGTATCCACATACAAATCAAAGTCACCAGTACGTAGTGATCGCACAAATGTGAACAAGAGAAGTTCCAGCTCTAGACTCGTATGCCAGTACATGAACTGAGGACTTTCAGCTTTTCGCCGTTCACACCATGTGCTGAAAGTGTCTGTGGATTCTTCGGAATTGTTTGCAACATATCCATCATAAGCCTTCTTGAGAAGGATGTACAATGCACATGCAGTGACTTGGTGAGCATGACGGGTTCGAGTCACATGTGATGCCTTCAGGAAGGACTCAGCAATGCCTGGTGTGGCAACATCAGCTTCCTGGAGAACTTCCACCCAACCACTTCCATCAAGCCAATGACCCAAAGCTTTCAAGCCTGTCATTTCAGTGTGTAGACCCCCCATAAGCATTACAAACTGGTCAGTTTGCATGATACTTTGCCTCCTGGGCAATAAGGTCTCCTGCACTTAATTTTGCAAGAAGATTTTCATCTTGTAGATCATGTGCGCATTTCCTCACACGAAAATCTAGTTCAATGTACAGACTTCGCGGAGGTTCTCCTTTGTTTGCTGCTGGGAACAAAAGAAGCATTTGGGACAATTGCTGCCAACTGTTCCACTTGAGGCAGTATCACCACCACTGCTAGTGCTACGTGTGAAAATTCGTTTTGAAGCAATCCCATCTTCCTCAGACTTGTGCTTTCGTTTTGCGCGTTCCAGTTTGGTATGTGAAAACTTCTGATAACAAGATTTGTGCCACTTTGCATTCTGTTCTTTCAATGTTAATTGAATACCATTCCCATGGTCAAGTCGTGCCAGATTGATTTTGATTGGCATTGAGTCAAGGTTACTAAACTGTGTGATGTTGTCTACTATGGTTATCAGTTGGTGATATGAGAGACTCTTTGGTGTCCAGTTGACAAAAAACACAGATAGTCCAATCAGTTGCTTGAACAGATGAAGATGAGGCACTGGCCATTTCTGTGAATATTCAGTACGTCTTGACTATCACTGTGCGCAGATCAAATATATCAAACTTGCTGAAACTGGAAACAAAATATGATTAAGGCCGAGGGTTTATCCTTTTACCACCTTTATCAAAATATAATTAATACATCTGTTGCACACATTCCTTTATGGGATACAACTAGGTTCAGTTTCCCTACACCTAGCCCGATCGTTCATCCAGTGCCATTGAAGTCCTGTGCGATCTGTACACCTTCCGGGTAATTCTTAAGCCCCGTTACCCTTGGCTCGGCTCTCCCGCGCTGGCACATCCTGTCAATTCAGGCGCGGCTATCTAACTACATCTACCAACTACAAACTACAGTTTAGTAGCTAGTGGATTTGGGGCTGTTAGATAGCATTTGGGACACTGATCTAGATATACTAGTACTTATTAACCCTTATTTAGCGGCGAGCAACATAAGTCGAGTTAAAAAAAGCTGGACTATGTGGCGGCGCTCGACATAACTCGAGTGGCAATTTCAGCACGTAATGTGGCTGAGAGAGAGAGACAAGTGGTGGCAGGAGACTAGCGAGCGTATGACTGCTCCAGACCACCGCGGCGAACCTACTGACACAAATCTCAGCTCCCTCCTCCCTCTCTCACTCGCTACATACTCAATTATGTACTGAAAGTACCGAATTACCTGCTTTTTGCACTCGCGTTGCACGGTTATTGCAAGAAAACTATCCATCATACAAGGATCGTTATGGTGTCATTCGAAAGCTCTGTTTATGCCCTTTCAGGGATAGGTACTTGTTTTACGTTCTGGGTCTTATTTAGGCATGAAAATGATCACGTAAACAGCCCTATTTTGGCTAAAAACACCCCGCTGTGCGGTACACATAAATAAACCGCATAGGCCGCTCGTAAGGTGTTAAAGTACTAGTATATCTAGATCAGCTGGCACTGAACCCCATGCTGAGTTACACAGCAGTGATGTCACCAGTGTGCCCTGGTTGTGTGCTGACATTCACTCTATTATATAGATATATATGCTTTTATACATCTTTTGAACCATTTTAGGAGTGAATATAGGAAAATAAATAGAAGTACAAAGTCATAACACTTCATAGTAGTTCAGAAACTGCATCGATGCTGCCGGTTGCTAAGGAAAATGCTTTGCCTAGCAACCGTTGCTATGCAATAGAGAAATCTCGGTGGCTCCTGCTCTGAAATTGTAAAGTAGGTCCTTGTGAACATTTCCGGGAAGTTTCATGCTTGTATCACCTTGTGAGCAATTCTTGCACCCATTTCCTTGACTTATAATGTCATGACACTGGGCACATTCATCGGACGAACGCGAGTATGTTTAGCATAGAGCTAGAGTTACTCGACTATCCTGATCGTTATACTAATCGGTGTTGAAGTTCCGTTTCGGTACTCTTGGTGTAGGGCCTTTAATATGATGTCTCAAATGTCATGAAACAGTGACAACATATCGGGCTAGCGCGAATAGATAATAAGGTCAAGACCATTACAATGTTCCTCGATCTGCCAACTGACCTTTATAAGAGGTTCAAAGAACTCGGGGCGGTGTTTAAACCTTTTAATTGCAAGTGTCCGCTACCATGGTGTTGGACAGATTCACTAAGGACTTCTATATGCTGAGTGCCAGTTACGGTGTCTCGCAAAGCCCTGAAACTAGTCGAATGACCTTGCCATGTCAAGTATCCTTCGATAGTTTGTAGAACGTGGATTTAATACAAGAAGTAAATTAGGGACATATCTGTAAGGGTATTCTTCTAGTATTAAAAGTGCAGCCTATCGTGGGTCACAATGTTATGACTATACCATGGTACGTATAACAATAATCCCTCAATAGGGAAAAGAACTCCTCAGACCTTTCGGGATGTTCGTCATGCCTTCAATCCTACTTGAATGGGAGGGTAATTTTAGGACTACACCACTAGTATGCCAGTGTTATGAAGCCCTAGAATTGCTGGCCTTTTTCAGGTTTCGTCGGAGTAGTGATGACTTTGGCCGAGATGTCCCGGGGTAAGTGTGCAGGGGTCAAAAGGTCATAATTCCAGTAGGGGGCGGATCTAGGGGGATTAGGAGGGACCCCTAGAAGTTCGCGGGCAGGTGATTCGGCCTTTGGGTGGAAGTAGGGCGTAAGTGACTTCTCTTCTGATGGTGACGTTGGTCCTTCTGTCCCTGGCTGAATATTATTCTCTTCCTAGGAGCCTCATGTTGTTGTGGTATTATGTTGATAGTTTTTCCTGGTGTTGACGGAAGCTCTGGTGTTATGGTGGCAATTCTGGCGTCCCGTCCGCTGTTCGTAGAGGGCGTGGAAGAAGTGATAACTGGTTTATAAGTGCGGGTATTATTTGTAGTATGTTGGTGGTGACCTCGTACACGTGGTTTCACTATTCGTGTGTCTTTTGGTGTTGCTGATGTCCTTATCTTCTTTGTGTGTGTCTCGGGTTGATTATTCTTGCTCTCGTTCTTCTCGCGGGTGATGCGGGGCATTGTGTTTATTTTATTTCTTATTATTCCCGTCTTTGGTGTTGTTGGTTTTGTTTTAATTTGTCCTTCTCCTTCTCTTTGGGCACGTTTTCTCTGTTGATCTGGGAGGGCGTCTTGTATCATTTGTTTATTATTACTTTCTCGTGGTTTCACTATTTGTGTGTCTTCTGATGCTGCTGATGTCTTTATCGTCTTCGTGGGCGAGTTGATATTATTATTCTTGTTCTCGTTTCTCCCGGGGGTGATGTGGGGGGCTGGTATGCGAGGCATCGTGTTCATTTCTGTTCTTGTTATTCCCGCCTTCGATGTTGTTGGTTTTGTTCTAGTTCCTCCTTCTTCCTCTCTCCTGGAACGTTTTCTCAGTTGTTTTGTGCGGGCATCATATTTCGTTTGTTGGATGTTAGTTTCCCGTTCTTCAGGTGTTTTCCTTTTGTTAATTGTGGGGGTCTTTGTTAATTGTGTTATTTTAAAAATAATAGGAGATAAATATGGTATGATGATAGTAATAACTCTAAGAAATAAAAGCGAACCAACCCATTTTAACCCCTTTAATCAGAGGACACTTACATAACTTTATAATGCTACTGCCAATGATTGTACACAGATTAGGAAATACCTCTAGAAATTGACCTGTTAACTCCCACAGGTCCTTTCTAAGACAGCAAAATCGTTTAAGGGTAACTAGAATAAAGCACAACTAAGAATCGCCTGATTGAAAGGGTTATGATACGTATGAAATTAAAATGTTTAACGGAAAGTGTAAGTAGACAACCCCAATAATGCAAAGATATAATTAATGTAAATTATATGCAAAACAGGAATAATAGTATAGACATAAATAAAGAAGACTAGAACAAAATTTATATATTATATGAGAAAAATTCAATAAGTTAGATTGGATACGAGTAAGAACAAACATATGAAACATACTAACTATGAAGACGTGGCGATAAGTAGATAAAGACACAAAATATCTAAAATGAAAAAAACATGAATAATAAAGAACTAGACGACAATCAAGCAATATAAGGTAAAATAATAAATATTCAAGCATATACACACCTAGAATACAATATTCAAGCATATACACACCTAGAATACAATATTCAATCATATACACACCTAGAATACAATATTCAATCATATACACACCTAGAATACAATATTCAAGCATATACACACCTAGAATACAATATAATATACACACCTAGAATACAATATTCAAGCATATACACACCTAGAATACAATATTCAAGCATATACACACCTAGAATACAATATAATATACACACCTAGAATACAATATTCAAGCATACACACACCTAGAATACAATATTCAAGCATATACACACCTAGAATACAATATAATATACACACCTAGAATACAATATTCAAGCATATACACACCTAGAATACAATATAATATACACACCTAGAATACAATATTCAAGCATATACACACCTAGAATACAATATAATATACACACCTAGAATACAATATTCAAGCATACACACACCTAGAATACAATATAATATACACACCTAGAATACAATATTCAAGCATACACACACCTAGAATACAATATAATATACCATAGACTACAGTAGATCTGGACTAGACACGAAAATGGTACTTTGCAGTAAGGGACCCAAAATCGGAGAACGAACCCCCAAGTTCGAACCTCGAAACCGCGAAAATGTGTGAAATTTCGTGTCCAGTCCAGATCTACTGTAGTCTATGGTTATATACACATAACGAGCACTGCGAAATATTGAGGCATTTGGGAAAAATACATGCAAGACACAAATAGCGAATGTAATACAACATCAAGACACGAGGATAGAACAAAAATAGAATCCTTCGACCACTCACCAATAAAAGCACACATGATACAAAATTATTTAGCAATAACCAATGAGATATCAAACCTTACATAAGTGGGGAAAACAGTAAAGAAAAAAACAAGAGTGATATTATCAAAGTAAGCCAAATATATGCTTTGTATAAACAGAACGTCATCTAAATTCGTTCAAACTGTAAATTAAAAATATAATAAGAAATACACCCATATACAGTAAGCCACAACTGCTCAGAATACTGTTAAATGGAATAGAATACAGAGAGGAGTAATAGAAGGAAAGAGAAAGTAAACCAACACCATAACTTAGGTGATCAAATTATATAGAAGCATGTGTAAGCAAAACACGAGAAGACAATTTGACACCCTTCGACCACTCACCCATAAAACCACTCATCCATAAAACCACTCACCCATAAAACCACTCACCCATAAAACCACTCACCCATAAAACCACACGAGATATTAATAATCAATAACTAATAAAATAAGGAATAAAGCCGTATACAAAATAGACGGAACCGTAAAACGAAACGCAGGATAAACCAAGGTCAGCGAAAATGAATCTCTATAAATAAAGAAGGTAATCCAATGGTGTCAAGGCACACACACACACACACACACACACACAAGGACGAAGGAGGCACACACGACCCACTCACCCATACGGCCATCATTCACCTTCAGGAAATTTGATGCATTCAGCCCTTCCGAGAGTTGAGAGAGATTGAGAGAGTGTGTGTGTGCGTGTGAGAGTGAGTTTTACATTGGTACACTGACCACACAGATATTATGATCCAAGTGAGGTGATCAGCACTTAATTCTAGCAGAGATGGCAGAACTCCATATCTTGGAAAGTGGAGAAAAGAATTGCAAACCAGAGAGCGAGAACTTGAAAGAGATTTTCACGTATTAACAGATTTTACAATCCAAGCAACGTGATCAGTCTAAATCTTAGTATAGATAGTACAAACCCAAAACAAAGAACATTGGAAGAAAACGATAGCAAAGCAAAGAGAATGGGTGGGGGTGGGGGTTCATTATGAGGAGACAGAATTATTATATGTGAATGGCATGGGCGGGGGAGGAACGGAAGGAGAGAAGAAAGGCAAGAAGGGGAGGAAGGGGGGAGAGGAATGACTTGAGGGCTAAGCAGGTGGGATGAATGGGTTCTGGGGAGGGAATATTAACCCTCTCACGTTCTTGACGCAAATTTGAAGGGGGGAGAGGAATGACTTGAGGGCTAAGCAGGTGGGATGAATGGGTTCTGGGGAGGGAATATTAACCCTCTCACGTTCTTGACGCAAATTTGAAGGGGGGAGAGGAATGACTTGAGGGCTAAGCAGGTGGGATGAATGGGTTCTGGGGAGGGAATATTAATCAATACGAGGGAATTAGGAAGAATGAGAAACAATATGAAAGAATAACAGATAATAAGGTGGAATAATTGGAGTTGGAATAGGGGGAGAGGTAGACCGAATATGAGGTGGAAGGATGGAGTGAGGAACTACATGAACGAAGGCGGTGCTGGTTGGGGGGAGGGGCGTCGACTGACTCGGGACAGAGGTGCATGGGGGCGGTTCGTTCGTGGCCACCCCTTCGGGGATCACGGCGTCAGGCAATAGATAGATAGATAGATAGAATTGGAGTTTGTGAGTGCAAGAGAGGTAGACGAAAATGGGATCAGACAAAACAATGAGGGGGTCATTATAGTTAACCCTTTCAAGCTCCAATACGCGTTTTCTGTTGTGTTTCTGGCTACTATTAGACGATTGTATTCAGATTAGTAACGGTATATGGAAGTCAGAGGGTTGATTGAGATAGTATTTACCCTTTTAATACCCACAGATACTTCCTAAGCTGCCTAAAATCGTCTAATGATAGCCAAAATATACTGGTAAAACGCGTCAGAGCTTGAAAGGGGGAGCGGATGCGGGCAATATATTATGTAAGAAAGGGGATCTGGGGAGTACAGTACTATTAACACTATCTGGTGCAACGTCTTGGGGGTTATTTTGATAGGTTGTTTAATTATTATTATTGAGGGTTTTCATTGGTTTAGCTGTTTTTGAACAATGTGTTTTTAGTTTACCGCCAAGACTTAGAAACACGCCTCTCCAAACCCCCTTCAAACTAAAAAAACGTCCCCCAGACCCCATTCAAGCTAAATATGTTCATTTTTCGGTAGCAAAATGTCCCGGCAGAAGGTCAGTTTCTCTCAAATTTCAGGCTCGCTATCGCTCGCCCAGGAAAAATTGACACCTTATTGGGTTGAAGCATCTTATAATCGCCAAACTAATGACGTGAAACGTCTTAAAATCTACAAACTAATGGAGTAAAACAGGGATGATCGAAATTGGCCCGCCCTGCACCTAAGCGGGCTAGGGGGGGGGGGGGGGGGGTGATGGATGCAATATATGTAAGAAAGGGGTCTGGGGGGGGGGGGGGGGGGTAATGAAAAAAATATAGGTAAGAAAGGGGTCTGGGGGGGGGGGGGGGGGGGGGCATTATACCTACGAAGGGGGTCTGGAGGAAGGGAACAATATAGATGAGAGGAAGATCTAGGGTAAAGGGGGCGAAGAGAGTGAAGTAGGAAAGACAGGGATGATGGGAATATACAGTATATATATAGGTAAATATGAAGACTGAAAATTAAGGCGGGTGACCTGCTTTTTGTAATTTCTGTCCTTTTCTCTCTTTCTCTGGCTTGTATCCATTCGGCCCCATTCAGCCAACTATTTTAAGAAGTTTATCCCCATCTAGGTGTCGATTTCTTCCTGGCGAGCGATAGCGAGCCAGCATTATATGAAGAAATCCGGCTTTGCCGGAAACATTTTTCTATCGAAAAATGTACAAATTAAGCCTGCTGTCAAACAAAAATAAAAAATATGCTGGCTCGCTACCGCTCACCAGTAAAAAATTGACACCTGGATGGGGATAAACGTCTTAAAACAGTAGGTTGAATGGGGCCAAATGGATACAAGCCAGAGAAAGATAGAAAAGGACAGAACAAAAACAGGTCACCCCCCTTAAGGAAAGTGGGGTAAAGGGCATGAGAGGGTGATAAATATAAGTTTGAGGAATACGGGGGGAGGGGGAGGGGGGGGCCAAACAATTCAACCAGTTTTTATTGTACTGTTAGGTTAGGTTCGAACTTTGAAACAGCACTGGTTGAGATTATATTGGTTGGGATCTGCTGAGTAAAATGGTCTGCTGGTTGAGCTGACAGGGAGCCGGGGGAAGGAACATATAAAGATAAATGAGACCGATATAGGAATCTGGGCTTGGAGAATCAATAGCTCGAATACAGGCAATGCAAAGCCAATATATTTGTTCTTGACACATTAGAATAAATTGCTGCAGCATAATTACATCAGATGAAATGTTTTACTGTGTAACCATAATTAACCCCTTGAAATACTGACGCGTTTTAGCAGTATATTTTGGCTATCATTAGACGATTTTATGCAGCTTAGGAAGGATCTGTAGGTGTTAAAAGGGTGAAGACTCTCTCAATCAACCCTCTGACTTCCAAATTCCCTTTCTAATCTGAATAAAATTGTCTAATAATTACCAGAAAACTAAACAGAAATGCGTATTGGAGCTTGAAAGGGTTAAAATATAATAGCCTATGAGTGTTCATTGGCTTAAGACTGCAAGTATATCACAATGAAATCACTTCTTGATATTATATGGCAACGTGTATTTAATTCATCTATATTTATGCTATGTAAACTTTATAAGAGCATAATAATCGCAAATACTTAATAATCATCCATTGGACTTGAACAATATCATATTATGAACTCCAATAAATAATGAACACTTATTATAACATTACTTTACAATCATAATTATTAATAAGTATAGATAATTTTAACTAGGTTAGTTAAAGAACGGAAAAACAAAATTAACAATTAAAAAGAAAGACTCCACCAAACCAGAGAATGACCGAGTGGTAGAGTAAAACTAGTGACAAAGAAAGACTGCTGCCCGAACCATCCTTTATATCAGTTTACTTTTTCCTGCCCCCTTTTTTCCGTGGTAACTGTGTGGGTCTATTGAAGCTCCTCCTTCGTCAAAAGTAATGAGCCAGCTCCTTGGTCCTCCACAATGGTCAAGGGAGGAGGAGGAGGAGGAGGAGGAGAGGGAGGACCACGAGTAAGGGTATATTATAACATGAACAGATTATTGAGAAATGCTAAAGACAGAGAAAAATATAACAATTATTTATATACTGTATATTATATAAAAATTATATATATTATATATATATATATATATATACTGTATATATATATATATATTTATATATATATAATGTATATACACTTATACAGTATATACTATATATACACACACACACATTATCACCATTATTATCGTCCGTTACGAGTCCACTGACGAACAAAGGTCTCCCTTAACCTTTTCCATGACTCTCGAGACTTTTCCAGTCTTTGTCATGTTACCTATGCAGTTTTGTCCATCTTGTCTCTCTACCTCTTGCCTGGTATTTTCCTGTCGCACTTTCCTATCCTGGGGGTCCAGTCAGTCAGTCTTTTACTCCACCTATTTTCCTCTCTTCTTGCTACATGCTCTGCCCATCTCCACTTCTGTTCTGTTATCATTTTTAGAATACTTGTGTTTGCTCTTTTACCCACGATGCTCAATTCCTATTTCTAAGAGTTATTCCAAACATTGGTCTTTCCATTTCTCTCTGTACACTCTTAAGTTTATGCTCCAATGTTTTTTTGTCAGTTTCCAAGTTTCAAATCCCAAGATTTTGGTTTATTACACACACTGGTTATGAACTTTACGCTGAAGGCACATTGGTAGTGTACTTTTCATGATGTTCCTCTGTCAATCTAATGATTTCCATCCTAAAGTGATTCGCCTTATTCCAGGTTCATTGCCTTTTGTTATTTTCAATACTTAGCCAAGGATGGGAGTTGAGACTAAATGCTTTGACCCTACCCTTTCGAAAAGTGCAGTATGGGTAGAACCTCCCCATGCATGTGAACAGTACTCAATACATGGGCGCACAATACCCCTGTACAGAGCAAGAAGCCCTGCGGGGGTAAAGAACCCACGGATATGGTTGAGTACACTTAACATCTGGGAAGCTGTTTTAGCAAAGAGTTGTAATATGATGTATCCAAGAAAGGTCAGACGAAAAAGAGACACCAAAAATATTGAAAGATGACAAAGGGTTGATTTGAGTGTTGTTGAAGAGTAAGGAATAGTTTTGTGGAAGATTTTGATGGGTAGATACATGGAAAAATTGAGGTTTGGCAGTATTGAAAGCAACAACAATATATCCTCCTTAATTGGAAATAGTTGGAAGATCAGAAGATTTGTGTGTTATGGCCTCATCACATGAGTTTTTAAATAACTGCATGGACGGTTGTTGTGGAAAGATATGTGAATAGTGTAGGTTAGAGTCATCGGCACATGAATGGATAGGACTAGAAGTACAGTTGAAAAGATCTTTAACCCCTTTCCGACGGTCCCATCACCAGACGGGCAGGCCCAACAAAAATGTTCTTAATTGAGCCTCTAATTTTTGCAGGAGTTACCAAGATTATTAGATCGTCGCAAATCGGCGCGTGATTCTTGTAGGTAGGAGAGTGGCTAAATACTGACCCTGAGCAAGGATACTGTTCACAGCACACACAAGGGCAGCTGTCAACGACCAGCGGCAGTTACTAAGAACAGCAAAAGTTTTGAACCACAGAACCATCAACGCCATATGATTTGCTGTCATACCGGAATTGAAGAATTTTACTTTTAATGCTCTACTGTCAAAACCATTACAGCTAACGACTTGCACTTCACTGATTTTAAATGGCAACATGTTACCACCAAATACTGAGAAGAAAAATAGTTTAGGTAATATACAAAAGAAATAACACACATTTGAAATGGTTACACTTTTGTTAAACACTCTGTATATACATGCAGCAATGTGGACAGCGAATCGATAATTTGTTCTCAATTCCACTAAAACGAAACTGGTATTTGAGGTGGTGATATCTACAGTATATCTTGCAGTACTGCTGTATAGTGTTCAGGTTAAACCAACATAAGGAAATACCCCTCCCTTCCTGTGATCTTCAACTTTATACCATATTTCATATAATTCTGTGTTATGCCAATATTATTAAGATGTATCAAAATGGGGTATTTACTGGGTAGAAATACGAATGATGCACGCTATATATTATTCATTTACATACATATATCAATAGCATTGTGTTGGTGTTGCGCAGAATATATTGTCGGCAGGACAGTACTAATTTTCTCACACTTAGCATCGCATCTTTCAATCTTCGACCAAAACTTCCAGAACATAGCAATATGTAAACAAAGAACCCACAATGTTGTAGGAGGAAATCTTTGTTCTATAATGTCTTGTGCTCTCTGGCCCCAGTAGAAGACAATAGCCAATTTTATCTCTTACCAAAGAGGTATCACATCTTCTAAACCACAATTCAAGTCAGGCCAGGACGTTGCATAACCTCAAATCCATACCTAAAATAATGATATAGCTCCCGGACAGCACCCACGTTCACTGAATCGACATACAAATTGACTCTGTAATTCCCAGCTGAAAACCAAGTGATGTAAATGATCGGTATATTTAACAAAAGGGATAGTTAATATAACTTATATGAAATTGAATAAGTTCCATAATTGGGTCTAATCTTATACCCCAGATATAAATTAAACTAAATAATTAGCCTGGAACCAAGTGTTTGCATTGAAAGAGGAATTCAGTTAATTCCGTTAAGGGGGGTGACCTGCTTTTTGTTATTTCTGTCCTTTTCTCTCTTTCTCTGGCTTGTATCCATTCGGCCCCATTCAGCCAACTATTGTAAGACGTTTATCCCCATCTAGGTGTCGATTTCTTCCTGACGAGCAATAGCGAGCCAGCATTATATGAAGAAATCCGGCTTCGCCGGAGAAATTTTTCTATCGAAAAATGTACAAATTTAGCCTGCTGTCAAATAAAACTAAACAATATGCTGGCTCGCTACCGCTCACCAGTAAAAAATTGACACCTGGATGGGGATAAACGTCTTAAAACAGTAGGCTGAATGGGGCCAAATGGATACAAGCCAGAGAAAGATAGAAAATGACAGAACAAAAACAGGTCACCCCCGTTAATTTATCGACATCAACCCCGGTAGTACCTTCCTGAGTGAGGCTGTGTACCCCCTATATAATATACTCGGTTTATTTTCAGCTAACGATAAATTGAATCCCTTAGCAGATATTTCCTCGATACTTGATGGAAAAATATGAAACTACTATGTCGCTGCATCATATTAAAACCAAGCTTATATACATATTAGCTCTCGTTGTCAAAGCCTACAAAATAAATGATAAATCTTGATGGGAACTTTGCAATTTAAAGCCAGTTGAAAAGAAACAGTATAGTGTGTCATTACACCTAAACCCAATGTTCAATATATCAACAAAACAGAGCCCCAAATTATTATAAACTAAATTGATATCTTTGTTTTCTTTGCATTGATGGTTAGGTCCATATCTTAGCTCTCGTTTTCTATCAATATTTGTACATTCTCTTCTGTGATTATTATGTGTACAATATCATCAGCATGCCTGTTGTTTTTGTCCACCAACTCTGATACCTCCCTCTCTCTTGATATTACAAAGACTGATTTTCTCGTTTAAGGAGAATAGGTCAGGGGACAAGACACATCCCTGTCTTATGCCTTATTTCATCTCGACCTAAGATGTAATTCAATTGTTAAATTATACAGCACCATGTTGCTTAAAGTATACATTTGTAAGGAGTTGCAGGTCATTGGTGTCAATATTTATGTTCTTTAATATGTTTATGTGTTGTGGATGCCTAAAGAAACAAAGCTAAAAATTACGGTGTACTTCAGTGGCTCTTTTATAAAACATCCGGGTAATGAAGATGGATTTGTTTTTATTTGACCATCAACAAAACCTTACTGTTCTCTGCAACCTCTTTCATTATTTGTCTGCGAATTCTGTTCATCATCACTCTATGAATATGTTTTGTCAGCTGACATAGTATGCTTATTGTTCGATATAAACTGTATTCACTGCTCTTGTTTTTTTGCTTTTTCGAATGGGTATAAACGAGAAGTGCGTGAGGAGTTACATGTACGGATAAACAGACGAATGAGGAAGTAAGAAAGAGGTGTGGTGTGGAGGTAGATGTGTTGAACAGTGTGAAAAGGAACAACTTGGGATGGTTCGGCCATAATGAACGTATGGAAAGCGAGAGAATGACTAAGAGGGTGTACGAGAGCGAGGTGGAAGGACAGACTGGGGAGAGGTGCACCGAAGGAGAGGTGGACGGATGGAGTGAGGAAGTATATGGATGAAGGCGGTGCTGGTTGGGAGGAGGGGCGTCGACTGACTGGGGACAGAGGTGCATGGGACGGTTCGTTCGTGGCCACCCCTTCGGGGATCACGGCGTCAGGCAATAGATAGATAGATAAAAGATGAATTTTGCATTTTGGGGGTTATATACCCAGTGTCATATATGATGTTGGCTAATTGTGTAATTTTGTCTATACTAATTAAAATTCCCAGATGCCTCTATCATGGCAACATCATAATTACTAGTATTCTTACTCTTTTTCATATTCTTCATTGCTATTTGCACCTCTTATATTGATGAGCATTGGTGGACCATTCATATGTTCTCTGTATATAATTATGAGCATTGATGGACCATTCATATGTTCTCTGTATATAATTATGGGCATTGGTGGACCATTCATATGTTCTCTGTATATAATTATGAGCATTGGTGGACCATTCATATGTTCTTTGTATATAATTATGAGCATTGGTGGACCATTCATATGTTCTCTGTATATAATTATGAGCATTGGTGGACCATTCATATGTTCTTTGTATATAATTATGGGCATTGATGGACCATTCATATGTTCTCTGTATATAATTATGGGCATTGATGGACCATTCATATGTTCTCTGTATATGTGGCTTATTTCCCCTGTCAACGTCAATTTGTTTTCATATGAATATTACTGCCACCTCCCGAACCTCATCTACGTCCATTGCCTTCTTTGGTTTTAATTATGTTGCTTCTTGTCGAGTTTTCCGTAGGTTTGTATGCACTCTGTAATGCAAAACAAATATATACAGTATATTTCAATATCTGCATTAATACGCAAAACAGAAATAACAATTTATCATTGGCCCCCGCCCCTCTGGAGACCATGAACTGATAATAACCACAACCAAACACTATCCTCTAAAATTTCAGTAATACCACGACACTCACAAATTGTTTCTGAATAACATGTTCACCTAATTGTTTCTGAATAACATGTTCACCTAATCCCTGACATGTGGGTGGGGGAGTAAAGTATAGCAACCACAGCCGGCAGGAATCAGTCGAGCTAAAGTCAATAATTTGGGCTTTCTTACTCATTTAGACTAGTTGCGATTTCCAGGCTCGTATTTTGATTGTCTGCGATTTAAGGGGGAGGCAGACCGTTTGTTTGGTCCATTAATTCATTTATTCATATATTTCTTTAGTTTCCTCCCTAGACCTCCATCAAGCTTAGAAAAACACCCCCCTGGCCCCCCTTCAAGATAAATTTGTACATTTTTCGGTAGCAAAATGTCCCGGCCAAAGGCCGGTTCCTCTTAAAATAGAAGGCTCGCTTTCGCTCGCCAGGAAATAATCGACACCTAAATGGCACGAAAGGTCTTAAAATTGACAACGAAATGGGGCGAAAGGTGTTAAAATCGCCAAACTAATGGGCCGAACGTCTTATAATCTCAAAACTAGTGGGGCTAAACATTAGGGAGAAGGATGTCCAGAAAAACGGTCTGCTTCCCCTTAATTGCCTACCTTTTATTGTCCGTGTGGGTTTAGCAGTACACGAGATGAGAAGAATGTTATGGATCTTTACACCGATATACCTAATTACGCCTTAGTTCCACCCCACCTAATCTTTACACCGATATAATTACTAATTTACACCGATCCACCTAACCCCACCTAATCTTTACACCGATATACCTAATTACGCCTTAGTTCCACCCCACCTAATCTTTACACCGATATACCTAATTACGCCTTAGTTCCACCCCACCTAATCTTATAGCCAACATCACTTCAATGATACTAAACTTGTCACTACACTATTGTCATCAATTGCCCGATAATAATCCATATAATCTCTGCGGATTTCTTTTACGTCTCATGATTCAACTAATAATTGGATACATATTTTATTGGAGGGATTTTAGGGTGTTTATAGAGAAGGTACAAATGTTAATGTTATGGTAATGTAGTTGTAATGTATTAAGGGGAGATTTCCACTTGAGGGATTTTTTTTGTTACCTCTTTCTCCCTCATGTTTAGCCCCATTGCTTTTGAGTTTTTAAGACGTTCACCCCATTAGTTTGGCGATTTTAAGAACGTTCGTCCGATTTATGTCAATTTTAAGAACGTTCGCCCGATTTCTGCCAATTTTAAGGCCTTTCGTGCCATTAAGGTGTCAATTTTTTCCTGGCGAGCGACAGCGAGCCTGTAATTTAAGAGCAACCGGCCTCCGGCCGGGACATTTTTCTACCGAAAAATTTAAAAATTTATCTTGAAAGGGGGTCTAGGGGGTGTTATTTTAAGCTTGATGAAAACGTAGGGCACAAACTAAATACCTCCCCTTAAGCCAATTTCTCAATTATCTACAGCTCGTTCATTACAGTCATTTCTACAGTATCTTACACACAAATATCCAGCAGCATGCCTTGTGTAAATATCCAGCAGCATGCCTTGTGTAAATATCCAGCAGCATGCCTTGTGTAAATATCCAGCAGCATGCCTTGTGTAAATATCCAGCAGCATGCCTTGTGTAAATATCCAGCAGCATGCCTTGTGTAAATATCCAGCATGCCTTGTGTAAATATCCAGCAGCATGCCTTGTGTAAATATCCAGCAGCATGCCTTGTGTAAATATCCAGCAGCCTGCCTTGTGTAAATATCCAGCAGCCTGCCTTGTGTAAATATCCAGCAGCATGCCTTGTGTAAATATCCAGCAGCATGCCTTGTGTAAATATCCAGCAGCATGCCTTGTGTAAATATCCAGCAGCATGCCTTGTGTAAATATCCAGCAGCCTGCCTTGTGGAAATATCCAGCAGCCTGCCTTGTGGAAATATCCAGCAGCATGCCTTGTGTAAATATCCAGCAGCCTGCCTTGTGTAAATATCCAGCAGTATGCCTTGTGTAAATATCCAGCAGCATGCCTTGTGTAAATATCCAGCAGCCTGCCTTGTGTAAATATCCAGCAGCATGCCTTGTGTAAATATCCAGCAGCATGCCTTGTGTAAATATCCAGCAGCATGCCTTGTGTAAATATCCAGCAGCCTGCCTTGTGTAAATATCCAGCAGCCTGCCTTGTGTAAATATCCAGCAGCATGCCTTGTGTAAATATCCAGCAGCATGCCTTGTGTAAATATCCAGCAGTATGCCTTGTGTAAATATCCAGCAGTATGCCTTGTGTAAATATCCAGCAGTATGCCTTGTGTAAATATCCAGCAGTATGCCTTGTGTAGATATCCAGCAGCATGCCTTGTGTAAATATCCAGCAGAATGCCTTGTGTAAATATCCAGCAGCATGCCTTGTGTAAATATCCAGCAGCCTGCCTTGTGTAAATATCCAGCAGCATGCCTTGTGTAATTATCCAGCAGCCTGCCTTGTGTAAATATCCAGCAGTATGCCTTGTGTAAATATCCAGCAGCCTGCCTTGTGTAAATATCCAGCAGCATGCCTTGTGTAAATATCCAGCAGCATGCCTTGTGTAAATATCCAGCAGCATGCCTTGTGTAAATATCCAGAAGCCTGCCTTGTGTAAATATCCAGCAGCATGCCTTGTGTAAATATCCAGCATGCCTTGTGTAAATATCCAGCAGCATGCCTTGTGTAAATATCCAACAGCATGCCTTGTGTAAATATCCAGCAGCATGCCTTGTGTAAATATCCAGCAGCCTGCCTTGTGTAAATATCCAGCAGCATGCCTTGTGGAAATATCCAGAAGCATGCCTTGTGGAAATATCCAGCAGCATGCCTTGTGTAAATATCCAGCAGCATGCCTTGTGTAAATATCCAGCAGCATGCCTTGTGTAAATATCCAGCAGCATGCCGTGTGTAAATATCCAGCAGTATGCCTTGTGTAAATATCCAGCAGCATGCCTTGTGTAAATATCCAGCAGCATGCCTTGTGTAAATATCCAGCAGTATGCCTTGTGTAAATATCCAGCAGTATGCCTTGTGTAAATATCCAGCAGCATGCCTTGTGTAAATATCCAGCAGTATGCCTTGTGTAAATATCCGTGTAAATCAACATTATCTTAGTACACTGAATGTATAATTATATGACATTAGGTCTACAGTGTCAAATTCAAAGATATTTAATTTCGTAGTTTTCTTCTAAGTTTGTCCTTCTTGAATTTTAGCCTCTCGTTTATCTTTCCACGTTTCTGTATTGTTATATCCTCATTTATTATATCCTCATTTATTATATCCTCATTTATTATATCCTCATTTATTATATCCTCATTTATTATATCCTCTTATTATATCCTCATTTATTATATCCTCACTTATTATATCCTCATTTATATATCCTCATTTATATATCCTCATTTATATATCCTCATTTATATATCCTCATTTATATATCCTCATTTATTTGCCTTAACTACCGACTATTTATGAAAATCTTGACTTATTAAGGGGAGATTTCCACTTGAGGGATTTTTTTCTTGACTCCTTTCTCCCTCATGTTTAGCCTCATTGGGTTTCTAATTTTAAGACGTTTGCCCTATTATTTTGACGATTTTAAGAACTTTCAACCCATTTCTGTCAATTTTAAGACCTTTCGTGCCATTTAGGTGTCGATTTTATCCTGGCGAGCGATAGCGAGCCTGTAATTTAAGAGGAACCGGCTTTCTAGTAGCGTCTCTAGAGGGTTAATATGAAAACAAGCACGGTGACCAGGTGGGATACTGTCCACTCTTTCTGTTTCTGTCCTCCAGGGGCTCGATACCCAACCACCACCATGGAGCCTCACCTGTACCTTCAAATATGTAGGGCTTTTGTCTGACACCCTTCCCCTAACCCACCACCCATTCCTCTTCCTCAATCCCCTTTCCTTTCCACCTATTCTCTCTCTCTCTCTCTCTCTCTCTCTCTCTCTCTCTCTCTCTCTCTCTCTCTCTCTCTCTCTCTCTCTCTCTCTCCCCGTCACAAACATTACAAAACTAGCCGGGGCTGGACGGGTTAAAGCCAGGAGATACGAGCCAAGACCAGATTATCAGCCAGCCATCTTGCAAGACCTCGCCTCTCCAGCCCTAGATATATCATTGTGCAGTGCTTTAAAGTGCAGTGAAGTGCTTAAGTGTGGAGTGCAGTGCCTTTATTATATGTCTCATGTCATTTGTGCCCATTCCCAACTTCCTGTGAGGGTTATAGCTGCCGAATTATTGCTGGACAAGAGCGAGGAGTAGCATACTACCCTCTAACGTCTCCAGCAACACTAAAGTTCTCACCCCTCACTGGGCCCTCAGTGCCTTCCAGCTATGCCGGCACATGGGCGCACGGACACACGCACATCGTTGCCAAGTCAACACGGTGTTGCCAAGCCTACCGCACTCACGCACTCACTCTCTCTCTCTAGCACAGATAATTTCTCTCACTATTAAATAAACTGTTCCAGTTATACTGCACAATTTCATCGTTCCTGCAAGACTACAGTGTGTCAGCTATCAACCAATTGTGGAGGGAGATGAGCAGATTCATGGGGAGCCCAGAGACACCCCACACGACCATACTGGGGAGGGAGATAATGGTGGAGCTACTGGTGGAGATAGTGGTGGAGATAAGGATGGAGATACTGTTGGAGTTGCTGGTACGGGGTACCAGTCAGTTCATTCCACTCCAACCTCTTCTCTCACCACCCCTCATTTTACTCCACCTCCCCAACCTCCCCCCACTTTACCTCTCCTACACTATAGGGGGATGCCACCCCTGTCACCACACCCTGCAAGTCTACAACCTACCACAAGTGCAGACCTCCTTCAGCTCATACAGTATATGGAGCAATGCAGACAACGGGACGACTATACCAGAAGACAGGAGGAGGACCGCAGAAGACAGGAGGAGGACCGCAGACAACAGGAGGAGGACCGCAGAAGATGGGAAGAGGAAAACCGACGACAGGAGGAGGAAACAAGACGACGCACGGAGGAGGACTACAGGAGACAGATGGACGATGCCAAGTTCTCCGCCCTTGTCCAGGCTCTGGCCCAAATTACCTCTCCTGCCGCCGCACCTACACCCACCTCACCGGGGCCAACACCCCATTCCACAACATCCTCCACCCCTACAGCTCCACCTCCACCACAGAAGTCTATCACCCAGAACACGCCGCCCCTTCGTGCTGATGCCACCTTCCAGGTTTTCAGAGAATGGAGGCGTCGGTGGGACGATTACTCTATTATGGTAGACTTATCTAAACTACCGAGGGAGAAACAACTGATCCAGATGCGGATGTGCTTAACCCTGGAGACACAGCGGCTATTGGAGCACACCTTAAGCATACCCCCTGACACCGACAAGACCGTTGACGCAGTCCTCGATGCACTTCAGGAGCACATCAAGAATTCTCGCAATGAAGCTCTCCGTCGCAGGGACCTGTTCAGTTGCAAGCAAAAACAGGGCGAGTCATTCAACAACTTCTACGTCCGCCTCTGCCACATCGCCGAAGAAATTGACGTCTGCCCAGGGAACTCTTCAGCCTGCAAGGAGACCCAACTCAAGATGGTCATTCTGATGGGCATACATGACGAAGAACTTGTACAGAAGCTGCTTTCCCTCGATGCCACCCCTTCATTACAGGACATCGTCAACACTTGCCGTTCCTACGAGGCCACTCGAAGCGCTACATCAGCCATACGTGCCCCACCGTCCCAGGTTAACGCCGTGTCAGTGTACAAGCAGAACAAGCAAGTTAAGCAACGCGACAAGTTCTCCACATCGCAACAGTCCTTGGCGTCGGCTGCCGCCTGCCAGCGTTGTGCTCGCCGGCACGACAAGAACAAGTGCCCGGCTGAAGACTACACCTGCACTAACTGCAGCCGTCGTGGTCATAAGACTAGGACTCCTGCTTGCCCTGCAGCCACCGCCCAGTGTCGTCGCTGCAACCATATGGGCCACTACGACAAATGCTGCAGATCTTCCAAGACGCCCGCCACACAGGACAACAACGCTTCCTCCCACAACAAGTCTACAGCGAAGAAGACCACAAGTTGCCGACGTGTGGGATCACCTGTTCAGGCACCCACACTGACATCCGTGAGTCTCACCTACAGCGGCACCACTAGAAAACTCCACATGCTTCCTGACACAGGTGCAGACATCACAGTGATCGGCCGACGACACCTCGACATACTTCGGATTCCTCTCAGCAGCCTACGACCTCCGCCTCCGACAACAACGCTCAACGCGGATGGCTCTGCAATGGCTCCTGCTTTGGGGACGTTTCATGCACAACTCACCATCAGCAAACGCTCCTGTTCGGCCACAATCCAAGTCCGCGAGGGTGTTCAGACGCCGCTTCTGTCCAAACGCCACTGTCAACCATTGGCCATCATCTCAGCAGAATTCCCCAAGCCAATTCTACAGGTTAAACATATCTACAGGTGTAAGGAGCTACCCTTCACAGCCAACACATCACCTGCACAAGCCAAGGAGTTCTTTCTTCGAGAGTTCAAGGACGTTTTGGTCTCCAAGGAGGATCTCCAGACAGCTCCACTCAAGCCTATGAAGGGTCCCCCAATGCGGATCCATCTCAAGGACGATGCCGTGCCTTCTGCCATCTACACCCCGCGGCAGATCCCCTTTGCTTTCAGGGACAAAGTTAAGCAGGAGCTGGACTCGCTAGTGGCACAAGGTATCATTAAACCGGCCGGCGATGAACCTTCAGAGTTGTGCCACCCCCTCGTTGTCGTCGCCATGCCCAACGCCGAAGTTCACCTCACCGTAGACCTCACCAAGCTCAACTGCCAAGTTTCCCGCCCAGCCCACCCCTCACCGACGCCTTTCGAAGCGATCCGCAGTGTGGCCCCGCAGGCGAAATTCTTCACGACGGTAGACGCCCTGAGTGGATATTGGCAAATGGAACTTGCGGAGGACTTTCATCACTCCTTATGGCCGTTTCCAACACTGTAGAGGTCCAATGGGTTTCGCTGCGACAGGTGACGCCTTCTGCCTTCGAGGTGATAGGGCCCTCCAAGGGGTTCAAAATTGTGCCAAGGTTGTCGACGACGTGCTGCTCTACGACGAGGACTTCAACACACATCATCAGCGTATCCATGAAGTGCTCATACGGTGCCGCGACAGTGGGATCACACTCAACAAGGACAAGTTCGTGGTCGCCGCACCCAGTGTGAACTTCTGTGGGTACACGCTCTCAGGGAGGGCATCTCGGCTGACCCTGGAAAAGTCGGAGCGATCAAGGACTTCCCGACACCAGCCAACATCACCGACCTTCGCTCCTTCATGGGTTTGGTGAACCAGCTGGCGGAGTTCACCCCCGACATCGCCACTGCCGCTCAGCCCCTGCGCCCCCTGATGAGCCCGAAGAGGTCGTTTATGTGGACCGCTGACCATGATGAGGCTTTCCGCCGGGTCAAGGCTGCCCTGCTCAGTCCACCCGTCCTGGCCCCATTCGACCCTTCCCTACCAGTGATTCTAC
The DNA here is from genome assembly GCA_032716605.1 of Paralithodes platypus. Lineage (NCBI taxonomy): Eukaryota > Metazoa > Arthropoda > Malacostraca > Decapoda > Lithodidae > Paralithodes > Paralithodes platypus. The sequence goes on along the minus strand of CM064552.1, from coordinate 36,097,851 downwards.
AAACTGATGCATCCCGCCTCAACGGTATTGGATACGCCCTCCTACAGGATCATGGCAACAACCGTCTCCGCTTAGTTCAGTGTGGCTCGAGGTTCCTAAGCGACCCCGAGTCCCGCTATGCCACCATTGAGCTGGAGATGCTAGCCGTGGTCTGGGCCATGTCGAAGTGCAAGTTCTACCTCATCGGACTGCAACACTTCACCCTCATGACGGACCATCGCCCCCTCATCCCCATCTTCAACAACTAAACCCTTGATGCGGTTGAAAATCCCCGCCTCCAACGTCTGAAGGAGAAAGTCGCACCTTACCTCTTCACAGCCGTCTGGCGCGCTGGCAGGTTGCTCTGCATCCCTGATGCGTTGTCACGGGCCCCTGTCAGCCACCCGACGCCAGAGGATGAGTTAGCATGTGCCAACGCCACGGTTCACCTCAGATCTCTCGTGACTGTCAATGCCGCCGCCGCCGACGTCAACTCTCCTTCACAGGATGCAGACAGGATTCTCCAGGAACTCTGAGACGCAGCCAGAGCGGATCCTGTGTACATCCGCCTGCGTGAGTGCGTTACTTCGGGTTTCCCCACCAACCGCTACGACCTGCACAACTCTCTACTCCCATTTTGGAGACTCCGAGACTACCTGTCAGCAGATGGTGAACTCGTCCTGTACGGAGCGAGGGTTGTGGTTCCTGAAGCCCTCTGCCGCCGCACCTTGGCTCGCCTGCATGATAGTCACAGAGGCGTGGAGGCCACTAAGCGTAGGGCGAGACAGGCTGTCTTTTGGCCTGGCATCAACTCGGACATCGCCAATACAGTTCAAGCTTGTGAGCCGTGTCAGGTCTTACAGCCTAGTCAGCAGCAGGAACCCCTGATCAACGACGACAACTCAACAAGGCCTTTCGAGTCTGTTTCAGCCGACTTCTTAGCTGTGGCGGGGAAATCCTTCCTCGTCGTAACAGACCGACTCTCAGGCTGGCCCGTTGTCGTACCCTGCAAAGGAGATACTACCGCTTCAAACACCATCAGGATCATCTGCCGCTACTTCAGGGAAGTTGGTGTACCCCTCCGCCTACGTACAGATGGAGGCCCACAGTTTACTAGCCGTGAGTTCCGGGACTTCATGGAGCGTTGGGGAGTCAATCACTTGGTCTCTTCCCCACACTACCCACAATCCAACGGTCATGCCAAGTCTGCCGTCAAGTCCGTCAAACACCTCATACTGAAGACGGCTCCCTCAGGCAACATCGACTGTGAGGACTTTGACCGTGGACTGTTGGAGCTCCGCAACACCCCGAACTTCACAGGCCGTTCCCCGGCACAAATCTTGTATGGCCACCCACTATGGTCTTGTGTCTCTGCTCATCCCCAGTCCTTTGCAGCAGAGTGGCAAGCCAAGGCCGAGGACTGTGACCGCCGTGCAGCCGCCCGCACTGCGCTGGTGCAGAGAAACTATGACCAGCACGCACGCCCCCTTCCCAGGTTGAGAGTCGGCACCACAGTGCGGATCCAAGACCCGACTTCTCACCGCTGGGACAAGGTTGGGGTCGTGATGGGCTGCGGCAGGTCCAGGGATTATGAGGTTCGTCTCCCCAGTGGTAAGATATATTGGCGGAACCGTCGCTTCCTCTGCCCAGTGACTTCCCCTGGTGTTGAACCCCTCCCCCATAACCCTGAGATCCCTGTGTCTTGCACAGACCCAGAAAGAGAGTCCTTCACTTCCCCCATGGCCCCACGTAGTCTGAAAGGCTCCTAGAAAAAGAGTCAGCTCGACAACATCTTGCGAGCTTGAAGGGGGAGGGAGGTGTTGATATAGGTTAAGTGCACACACAACATATATACAGAGTGTACACATGCCTTAATCATATTGCAACATACACACATGTACTTTCAGGGCAATACTATCATTGTTTAATATCTCATGATAATATACCGTACTCTGTAGTATCGGCAGCGTTGCACCAAATATATCCGGCACCGCTGCACATGTTTTCATCAGTAACATCTGGTCGGCACTCAGCATAGCAGTGCCACCCGAGCTCTGTATATCTTTGGCTAATAAGAACCTATAAACTTATCTCTTGACTTTTATTCTACATCCTTGTGCAAGAAAGGATTATCAAGGTTGTTGTAGCTTCACATGACAACCATACAAATATAGCACAGAGCAAGCCAAACGTAATGACAGCTGAGACATGACTTATTAGCGCCACTGTACATGTTACAACAGGGGGATTTGTATTCTTCAATTACTTATACTGAGCATTTCTCGGTTTCAATGACCCCCCCCCTCCCCACACACACACACACATAATCCAAGTAATCCTGCAGATGATTTATAATATCCTCAACGTCCAGGACAGGTCAGGTTAAGTCCATAGCTGCAGTTGTGGACGACCTTCGCTCACTTCCTCAACCTATCAACTCCGGTGTTCCTCAGGGTTCTGTCCTGTCTCTAATTATCTTTCTAATAATTATTAATGATCTCAACAATGCCTCTTAGTCTTATCCAATCGTATGCTGATGACTGATACCATACACTATTCAATTAGTTTTTTACAACAACACAGCATGCAATCACTCCAAAAGTCACGTGACGAGGCCATAGCATGCCTATCTTCTGATCTATCAATTATTTCTGATTGGGTCAGAGAAAATCTTGTTACTTTCAATGCCTCAAAGATCCAACTTCTCCTTCTATCTACCTGCCACACTCTTTCACAAGACTATCAATTACTCTTCAACAATACACAATACAACAATACAACCAAATCAACCCTTCACCTTCTCCCAATATTCTTGGTGTATCTTTACCATCTGACCATTCTTGGAAAGATCATATTACCCGTGTGCTGAATTGTCTCCATCGGTTCTTCACCCTTGTACAGCTTCTTGCTCTGTACAGTGCACCCATGTATCGAATATTGTTCGCATGTGTGGGGAGGTTTCACTTATGCCGCACTTCTCGGAAGACTAGAGTCAAAAGCGTTTAGCCTCAACTCATATCCTCTCACTAGTTCCCTACAATCTCTTCCTACAAGCACCAATGTTGCATCTATTTCACTCTTCTACCGCTATTGCAACAATCAGCATTCTTCAGAACTCTCTCAGTGCATACCCCTTTGTTTGTGACGAGTGCGAGGCACCCACCTTTCAACACAGTCCAACTCCTATTCTGTCCAGCTCTCCAACCCAAGAATTAAGTCAAAATCATCAGTCTTTCTTCTACTCAACAAGTGAACTCTGGAATTTTCTCCCTCAATCAATTTTTCTTTCATCCTATGACTTAGATTGCTGTAAACATCGTGTGTCCAGGAACTTTGGCCCCAACGTCCCTTGAATTTGGCTTTCTGTCACTCTTTGGCTTTGGGAGAGACACGTGTTACAGCCAGCCTGCCTTTTGTCTCCTTCATACACATAGGAACAATATAACTTCTCAATCATCTTGGCCTATTTTCAATTCTCTCCTCTTTAAATGAAACTTCTCAATCATCCCATAATTTGATGTGTTTTGTATCCCTCATTTTATTCTACATTGAATATAAACACCATATGAGGAGGAGCACTTTATTGACGTTTCGCAGAAAGCTTCTTCAATATTATTAGTTTCCAATTTACATATTCTTCCCATATCTATTTTTATCCATCCATCCTTCCATAATTTACTGTTTATTTTTTCATCTCTAATCTGTATTCTTTCTTCATGCATCCACCTAATAATTGTCAGTTTATATCTAGCTTCCTCCTTGCTATTTGTTCACCCTAATTTTTGTCTTACTCTAATACCTCTTCTCGTTCTTTCATTAATCTATTCACCTTCTTATTCTTTCCTTACTCTAGTTTACGTGTCATTATTGTTTTATTGTTTATTCTTATCGTTTCTCCTATATATACTGTATATTTCATTTAGTGTCTCCAATTTGTGATCCGAGTCAATTTCTTCTATTAAATTAGCTCTCCTCCTTCCTCTAACGCCATCATTGTACCTATCTTTCTACTCTTAAGGGGGGATGGGCCGGTTTTCTGGACCACTTTCTCCCTCATGTGTAGCCCCATTAGTTTTCAGATGTAAAGATGTTTGCCCCATTAGTTAATCGATTGTAAGACTTTCCGCCCCATTTCATCGTCAATATTTAGACCTTTTTCGTGCTATTTAGGTGTCGATTTTTTTCCCTGGCGAACGATAGTGAGCCTGTAATGTTGGAAGAACCGGCCTTCGGCCGGGAAATTTTTCTACCGAAAAATGTACAATTTAATCTAGAAGGGGGATCTAATGATGTGTTCTTTTTTTAATTTGATGGAGGTCTAGGGAGGAAAGTAGACAAATAATGAATACATGCAAAAATCGCCCAAAAAGTGAACCATCCCCTCTTAAGTCTTTTTTCTTCTTATTCTTTCCTTGATCTATGTAGTATCTCGCATTACTTCTCTGACAGTCTTCTTGTTCCTTGTATTATCTGTGTTATCATCCATTTCTAACCTCAATTCCTCAACCTTAGCCTTGTTTTACATTCCTCTGCTGATATTGTTCCCATCATTATTCCTTCCTTCAGCTATGCTGCCCCCGATAACGTCATCAGATTATTTTCCTCGGAATGTCGTAGTACCTTTTGGAGAACACTTTGGTTTTCTTGATTCTGTTCATGATCAGTTTCCTTCTAAGTTATCTCTCAAAATACCCTATGTCATGTAATAGTACCATTGTATATATTAATCTAATATTTATTGTTATATTATATATTTAGGCTACTCGCACTGTCACATACAATTCATTATTCTCTTCTTTATTTTCAATATTTTTGTTTCAAATAATTAGCCTTGTTTTACATTCATCTGCTATTAATATTATTGTTCCCATCATTATTCCTTCCCTTAATAATTCTGCCATTATTCTGCCACTATTCGTGACATTTGCTCAATATATTTAGCCAGTTTCTTTACCATGCAGAACGCATGATCCCATTCAGTATACTACGGAGCTAGTATTTGTTGTTGTTAACATTAGATGAGTAAATGGAGGTTACGAAAGAATTCTGGGAATGTTAAAATGATTTCCAATAACAAAAATTGTGGCAGCCTCATATTGTAAGCTTTACCAGTATATTGCCAGTAAGTTTATATATCTTCAGTTTAGTTATTGATACCAATGCAGAAGAGCCCCGAAATGTTTCAAGATAAAAGTTTATCATCGAAAATTGGTTGCATATACCCATATTTGACTTTACATTTACTAATTTGGTTAGCTCAATTACTCTGGATCTTTTTATTTATGAATATTCGTCATAATTTTAATCCTTTAACCTGGGGGCTGCGTTAAATATGTTTTTGAAAGGTCCACCAGTGCGGGACCTATAAATAACAATTTGGACAAAACTTGTTATATATACCATATAAAGCAATATTACTGCACCATATGTGCATATTTTACTTGTATAATGAACAAGTGAACATTGAAGAACCAGAAAATAGGCATAAAAAGCAAATATCCAGTGAAAAAAGTATCATTCTGATGAGAGGATAACAAATGCATACGAGGCAGAGCGACATATGTCTGCTCTCTCGAATTCTCTCACAACTCTGATGGCTTTGGTGGATGTCTCATGCATGTATGAGGGAGGGGGAAGGTAGGGGAAGTGTAGAGGAGGGTAACTGAACATGTTTGAGGCTAGAGGTTGGATTTATAGGGAGTGGGGTAGGAAAAAGGTGAATAAAGGAGGAAGGGGGAAGAAGGAGAGGGAGTGGGGAGGGGAGACACATGTGAGGGGAAGAGAAGAGGTGGTGGTAAGGAGACATGCCACCTAATCACATATTGCTTCCATTTCACCAGCCCTGGTGTGTTGTTTGTTATTGTTTTTAAGTGCCATCTTCTGGAAGGAACATCGCATTCGCGCGGTAAAACATTCTGAGAATACCGTCGTAGCTTCGAGGTTAAGGTCTGTCACCCTTATCTGAAATTCTGTATTGCTTCATTTGAAATTATGGCCAGAAATTGTTTGTGGTTTTGGTATTATATAATCTTTCCAAGTGACAGGTTCCTTCAATACTGTCCAAGTTACCGGGAAACCCAGGTACGCATCAATTCATGCTGCGGTCGGCCCAATTGAATGCGCCAACATGCAAACATTCGCAGTTGCCAGATGCCTTTGCTTTTTAAGTTATCCTCACGATGGTCATATTTTGGCAAGTTATGCCTATTTTGGAGGTTATGCCTATAAACGTGGTGAGTTTATTAGACTTTCCACCAATGACTATTTTATGTTTCCCTTGACGTCAACTCGGCATAGTTCTGTGGTTCAGGGATTTATCGGGTACAGGGCAAACATAACCCTTCTGTATCTTATGACGTTTCTTTATTTTATCCAGGCTAACAGCAGACGATTTTATTCAGTTTTGGATGGAGTTGTGCGAGTCAAAGGATCAATTAACTGACTTTGCTTCTTTGATTCCTTGAGGGCCTTCCAGAGCTGAGTAAAACAAACCAATGCTTCCAGAATATAGTGGATAAAAATCAGCCTCATCCTGCACTACAGACAATGAGATAGACAAATTTAAAGAAATTGCTGGACTCTCTATTATCTTATCTAACATGTCTCTTTTTGCTTATTCTTGTTATTATTTCTAGACAGCCTTCTAGTATCCTTCGCAATCTGTGTCTATACCCGCCATCCACCTCTTGTCATTTAGGGTTTGATTTTTTCAATGCATTCTCTTTAAACACACTTTCTCTCTGTTTGGTTCCGCAGTATCCCTTGTCAATCAATCTTTATCTATGCAATGCAGCCCCAACACACTAACACATACGCTACATTTCTTTCTTACCTCTCTTTTTTCACACACAGACAGACAACTACACACACACACTAATTCAATCTTTCTCTCTCTCTCACACACACACACACACACACACACACAGAACAAGAGAGAGAGAGAGAGAGTGAGAGCGAGAGAGAGAGAGAAAACAAAATATATACTGGTCTATATTAAAATGTCTACGACTAAAACAAGCAACATAACAACAATATACAGAAATCTGCCACCCATCAGATCGACACATTTCTAGGTTTCTCAGGAGGGTTCACAAAGGAGATAAAAATTAAAGAAAAAAATACAGAGGAGATCCAAGAGGTTATTGATGCTATGAATTAGTATTGCATATATGTTTGGAGACTAATACAATGTAAACATATGAGATTATAAGAAGGGTAAGTAAGTGTAAATTACAGTAGCATAATTACAGATAATACAAAACGTACTAAAAGCTAGCAATTTGCTTTTAAATCCTAAGAACAGGTACTTATTTGATTGTATAGCTTATCTAGAATACTAGCTATACTGCATACTAGTTATTGCACCTTATCTGATCGTATTGCAAACCTTGATATCTACGAATTATTATACAGTACTTTACCTTATCTTACAGTAAACCTTAGAATATATGTAACATGCGCCGCATTATTATTCCTTACTCGATGTAACCAAAACTTAGACATGTATTTATGAAGCTCTGAAGTTATTTACCATACCTTAATGAGTAAACGAGACTCGTTAGCTTTGGCAGGCAACCTCATCTAGGGAAAGGAAAACTCCGAAAAACAAACCCCCTCATGGACTTCAGCGATCATGGGGAAGAACCAGCTGGTTTGGGGTAGGGCCTGTGACATGACACCACAAAAGTCAAAGTCGTCACCACACATAATTTGGGAAAGGGGACCGGGGATCGTAGTCAACACTACAGGGTGGGCACCCATGACTCCGGCCTAGTAAACACTGGGGAGTCCAATGCCAAGCATGCCCGGTTCGGCTGGGGGGACTATACAAAAATATAGTCCTTCTGCCTTCGGGACCCCTGCACTCTGAATGGAGGCGGGTCCCCGAGACAACCTCCTGACTTGTAGGGTGGTCGTGGCAGCTGTGCAAACAAGTCACAAACCCAAAGACCCGCTCCTGGGCTTAACCTTTGGAGGGGTCTCCGAGTTGGAGACTGGAACATATTAACCATATCGAATTATGACCGCCTACCTCCTTCATCTGGTGAGCTGCGGCAGCTGATGGTCGACATAGTAGCCCTCTCTGAGGTTAGTCGGCCTGGCAATGGTTACCCATACTATTGGTCTGGCTGTGGAAATGGAGTTCGCAAAGGTGGGCTTGCTGTTGTGATCTCTGCCATCCTGGTTCCCACAGTTGAGAGGGTTACATCTGTTGACAAGCGTATGCTGCTGATGAGGATGAAGCACTCAATGGTCTTCATTTCTCTTGTTGTAGTGTATGCTCCTACCGAGATGAGTACTTTGAAAGAGAAAGAATTGTTCTACACCAAGCTCGACTTTATTGTTGAACAGTGCCACCCACGGGACACACTCATTGTCATTGGAGACTTCAATGCAGTTACTGACACAGATAGAGCTGGCTACGAGATATGTGTCATTCCTCATGGTGGGTCCTGATTTCAGAGACCAGACCCAAACTGCTGGACTTGGTATTCCAATGCTGATGGTGTAGCCAAGAAGATTGATCACATAATTGTAAGCACTCATTGGTGGATCATCCAGAACTGCAGGGTGTTGAGTGCTGAGTTCTTTGCTACCGACCACAGGCATGTTGTTGCTACACTGAAGCTATGACTCAAAATCAGAAGGATCTCAAAATGAAATCCTCCAGGGTTTCATCTTGAGAGGCTCAAGGATGAGGAGTGTGCAAGGAAGTATGCAGTGGCAGTCTCAAACAGGTTTGAAGCGCTTGGCTCCCTGGAAGACGCTGTATAGTTGTGGGAAACCTTTTAACGTGGAACCCTGTCGGCAGCTGATGAATGCATTGGAGTCAAATCAAGGTCAGAGAGAGGTTTTCTGTCAGGTGAGACACTGGGCATAATAGAAGAGAGTCATGCTGCCAGATTGGATGGAGATATGGGTCAGCACTGGGCCCTGTCTTGCAGAGTGAGAACTTCCCTGAGAGGTACAAAGAGAGGTATGTCAGGGGAATCGCTGAGGAGGGTGAAGTGCATTTCTCTGCAAACCAAACCTGCTCACCAAACCCTGAAGAAACTCTGTTTAAAGCATACCCCCCAGACTAGTTCAGTTCGAATGGCGGATGGTCAACTCGCATCGGGTGATGATGAATGCAAATCCCGTTAGATTGATACTTTGAGCAGTTGTACAAGGCGGACAGCTCCATCCAGTGGACGTCCAACCACTAGTCCCTAATCCACCAATTAGTGAAAACCCTCCCTTGCCATGGTAAGGCAGGCTGCGGCTAAGCTGAAGGGTGAAAAGGCTCCTGGTATGTGTGGTATTCCAGGGAAACTATTAAAGCTTGGGGTGAATCCATGGTCCATGGGTTACATGCTGTCCTGAGTGCTGTATGGCAGTATGCTGTATAGCATTCCTCTTTACTGGAAAAGGGGTCTGGTCACTCATATCAGGAAAGGGAAAGGGGACCAACAGGATTACATTAACTACAGTGGTATCACACTGTTCAGTGTGCTAGGCAGTGTTTTGCCCATATTCCAATGATGCGAATCCAAGGCCACCTGCTAAATGACAAGAGACCTGAGCAATCTGGACTTACACCCAAGAAGGCAACACTTGATCGGATTCTGGCACTCCAGGTTCTCATGGAATTCTGGCTTGAGTTTAGAATAGGGCTGTTTGCAGTTTATGTTGATCGCAAGAAGATTTTTTACTTGGTGCACCAAGAGCTGCTCTGGGAGCTTTCATGGCTACACGGCATCCCTGCGGTGATTATTGGCCTGGTGTCTGAACTTTATACAGGAACAGAGAGTGCTATCAAGTGTGGTGGGGAATCATCCTCCTTCTTCCTTGTGAATTTAGGTGTGAGACAGTTTTTTTTTTAGCAACTACCATTTTTCAACACTTGTATGGACTAGTCAATGGGCCGGACAGTTGCGCACAGTCACTGTGAAGCAGACATCGGCAATTTCAAGATCACTGATCTTGAATTTGCAGATCAAACAGTGATCCTAGCAGGGATGCTGGATGTTCTAAAAGTGGCCCTAGACACACCACATGAGGAGTCGGAGCCGCTGGGTCTCTTGGACTAAGACCAAAGTCCAAGTGTTACGATCGGGTCTCGTATAAATCAGTGGCTCTTATACATTGGACTAGACTGGCATAAATGCAACAACGGAAACGCTAGATCCAACCCCTGATATATAATCCCGTCGAACAAAGAACACATATACCCTCCAGAGTTATATCTGCGATAGCGGGGTATCTTAACTCTCAGTATCTATGTGCTTCTACTATAGGCTGATGTTCTCTGAAACAGCCTATTACCTATAACATATGGTTGCTTAGTTATGGTACACAAGGAAAAGATAGTTAACTTAATTAAATCACAAGAGTGATCTAATGCAAACAAGAAGAAGGTTTACTTAACGTTACTTTAATCAATAATATCTGTCACTCCTTTATGAAAGAAAGTGTTGTAAAGTCCTCAAGCACCGAACAAGGAATCTTCTGAATAATGTCGGATGCTACTAAGAAGAACGTATCGGAAATGGAACCACAAAATAGCAGGAGGCAGGACAATGCACTTGTAGGCTAAATACACAAAAAGGCTGGACCTATAATGTTATTGGACACAAGAATATTATAAGCGGTGCAACAGTAATAATGCTCGCCACGAAAAAGTAGTACTCCTATTAACAAAACCGGTCTATGCTGGTTGTGTCTCTCTACAGCAACCTAGACCTCAAAATGCTTGTGTAGAAATAATGGGTATGCATAAAAGAGTATATGATCTAATCCAGCTAATGTCTACCCGGGTTAATAAAGTCTAGCTGGGATGCGCAAAGGTACAGAATTCTGGTGGAGCAAGGCAGCTCCACCAGACCTTGGGTCTGTGCGGCCTGATTACGTTAATATGAAGGGGTGCTCTCTTGAGGATTCTCGATCACAAGTATCGAGTATCCTCCTGGCGACCCTCAAAAGTAAAAGCAAATAGAGTTAGAACAGTGTTGGGTGGATTAGGCAAGCAGCCCTCACGCACTACACAGTCTAAACTCCAAGGTACACAGACAAAAGATCCACCCAGGTAACCCACAGAATCCGTAGTGTCGTGCAGCTCAAAAGTAGCCTACACACAGTGAAAACACCAACAGCAAGGTACCTGATCCCTAGTCTAGCATTATTTAACCCTGTAGAAACATTAGTGATTGATGGAGACAGTCCGAGCAATACAATCTCCCAAAAAGACAATGACTATCTTCAACCTTAGCCTAGTACATAAGAAATGCGAGATCCAGCATATAATACAGTCTGGCCACCAATTCAAGGTGTGGATGCAGGGAACCAGAGGGGGATTGATATTAATAAAAGGTGAGGAAGTAGTGGAAATGATAGAGGCAGTAGGAGAGAAAGATTCTAAGACAAGAGTGTGGAACAGTTCATGGGAGATGCTTAGAGTATGCTGTCTGGGACGGATCTGACCAGGATATTTCCAGGGACCGCATGGGTGGAGTCCCAGTTCGCAGGAATGGCACGAGGGCGCGCGACAGTCGCCCAGTAAGCAGCCGCCTAGTAGGCCGTGTTAGGCAGGAGGCAACGAATCCCGCGAGGCCTATGTAAGGGGGCCGGCCACGTGCCACACTCACCACCAAGTCACACCACCTGGTCTCTCTCTCTCTCTCTCTCTCCCGCTCGCCTTCCCATCATTCAACTATTTAACACAATACTTTCAATTGACTAAATAAAATAGAAAGGATTGTGACAGACGAAAACAAAGAACAGTTCTGAACTGTCTGCAACACAAGCTTTCTCGAGAAGGAAAGTACACAATGATAGGTAGACTGTAGCTACATTCTCTGCCCTGGCGAGTCCTAGCGAGTAAGCCATGCGGTTCTGGGGGAAGCGGTGAGCGTCACACCCCACCCAAGATTTTTAAGAGACTCCAACTATGAGCTCTAAATCTGACACGCAGAACCCATACAAACTTCGCCACTCCTAGTCACCCAGCGTCAATGAAATGTAAACACCACTTTTCTTCAAAATAACACATTATAAAAATGAACAACCCCTCCCAACACAATAGATTAAATTACATAGTTATGCTCATAAGAGTGAGCTTCACTAGCCCAGCCTTCTGAGAGGAGTACAACTCAGAATTTCTGCTATAACATACTTAACAAAAAATTAACTATCAAAGAAAGAGTTTTTATAGGATTTTTTATATTTTTAAAATGTTTATGGCGGCTGCACTACAGGGGCAGCCTATTTTTTTTTTTTTTTTTCTTCTATACCAACACAGCAACTCCTACTTTACGACCCAATACGCTGGGCTACCCACGCGAGCCAACAAGCACCAGACGTAAACATACTAATCAAACCAAAGTAGGAGGCTACCCTTGTGATGATCTACCCCGGGTCTTCCACCCTCGATAAGCAATCTGCAATCACATTCTCAGAACCGGCAATATGGCGTATGTCTAGGTTGTATTCCTGCAACATTAATGACCACCTGGTCAGCCTCATATTCCGGTTATGGAATTGATTCAGGAACTTGAGGGGGTGATGGTCGGTGTAGATCACCACCACTGGTCCATAGGCTGGAACATACACCTCAAAGTGCCTGAGCGCTAGCACAATCGCCAGCAGTTCCTTCTCAACTACTGAATAGTTCTTCTGCGCCGAGTTGAACTTTTTTGAGAAGAAACTGACTGGGTGCTCCAGCCCATCTTCGTCTGATTGCATCAGAACGGCACCATCCCCCACACAACTGGCATCAGTTGCCAGCTGGAATGGTCGGCTAAAGTCCGGGGCCCTGAGGATTGGGTGAGTACACAACAGGTGTTTTACTAGCAAAGAAACCCTCTCACACTCAGGCGCCCACTTAAACTTTCTATCTTTGGCCAATAGGTCCGTCAGAGGAGCCAGCACAGTAGAATAGCCCTTTATAAAGCGGCAGTAGTAACCAATCATGCTAAAAAACCTCATGATCTGCTTCTTGGTGGACGGCCTGGGGAAGTGGTTAATAGCCAATATCTTGTTCTGTGGGGGGCACACCTGGCCCAAACCCACCATGAACCCCAGATACTGCACGGTAGCCCGCACAAAATCACACTTTCCCAGGTTGACCACCAAGTTTGCCTCGCTTAATTTCTTAAATAGGGATTCTATATGTTCACAGTGGCTCTTGAAATCGTCATCGTAGATAATGACGTCGTCCAGGTACACGGTACAGTTCGGAATGTCAGCCACTAACTCATTCATCAAGCTTTGGAAGGTCACTGGTGCGTTCTTTAGACCGTACGGCATGACATTACAACGATATGTAGCACCATCCACCACAAAACCACACACCTCTTTTGCCCGTTCAGACAAAGGCACCTGCCAGTAACCTTTTACCAGGTCCACCTTGGTCAAGAACTTGGCCCTGCCAATCTTGTCTACACAGTCATCGACCCGGGGAAGAGGATATGGGTTGGTGGGAGTCTAGCCGTTTAGCCTGCGGTAATCAACACAGAAGCGCACCTTGCCATCCGGCTTAGGTTGCAGCGTTACGGGAGATGTCCACTTTACCGCCCCCTTCTCGATCAGTCCCTGTTGCAACATATACTCCAACTCCGCCCGGAGGGCCGGAAGTTTAATAGGGGGCACCCTATAGGGCACTGATTTGAAGGGTGGGTGGTCTCCGACGTCAACGTCGTGCACCTCCTGAGTAGTGAGGCCTGGGTGTTCCGCAAATACAGTAGGGTATAAACAAAATAGGCGCTCGACAGCCACATGCTGTTGCTCAGGTAGGTGTTGCAAAGCCTCATGAGCCGCTTGTCTCATGTTTCCCGCCCACTGATCTGCAGAAACATGATAATCCCAGTTGTCATCCACCTGCGCATGACTGTCCCGTTCTCCTTCTCCACCTTGACTGCTGAAAGTCATCACGGGGACAGTGAGAGGCTCAGGTGGGCGCCTCACATACTCCTTCATCAGGTTGACATGACATAACTGATTCCTCTTACGCCTGTCTGGAGTGGCCACCAGGTAATCTAAGTCCGAGAGCTTCTCTGCTACCCTATAAGGACCAGCGTACTTTGAGGATAAGGGGTGACCTACAAGAGGGAGTAGTATCAACACCTCCTGACCCACGTGAAACTCCCTGAGTTTCACCTTGTGGTCGTACCTGTCCTTCATGAGGGCCTGAGAGCCTACCAGATTGCGGCCAGCCAACTCCAGACTACGCAACATTCGTTCTCTACTCTCAAGTTCGACAGCACCGTCACTACACTTTAGAACCTCCGGGTCTTCTAGCTGCAATTTGCGAATATCTGAGGGAGCTAGCCTGTCTAAGTGTTTGCGAAACAACTCATGCCCTCCCCCATCATCGAACTTTGCATCCCGTTGCTCTCTCCGTGTATACCGTTGCTGCCTCTGAGTCTCTTTAAGCCCTGCCTCTACACTCTCAGTGACAGGTGGTGGTGCTTCTCCAGAATCTAATAACGGTGCTAATACTGAGTCCCCGAGAAGCGCTGCTGGTACTAGACTCTCCACTGTATCAGCTTTCAGCACCTTCTCGTGACCGTTCCTCCGCTTATTTGAAGACTGTTGGTTAGGCTGTGACTCCCTGGATGCGAGAGATCTGGTTACAACACACGCCATTGGTTGCACCTGACACTTCTCAACCCACTCCTGTTCCTCCCCACTCACGTCGGCCGGCTCCTCGGCAATGACTAAGGGTGAAACCTTAGAAGCAGGCACCGCAAAGTCATTGCCGAGAAGGAGGTCAACGCCCCCAACAGGCAATTTCTCCACGATTCCCACATCCAGTTCGCGAGTCACACCGTCAACTTCAAGCTCCATTCTAACAAGCGGGTATGACCTAGTTGCATTAACTCCCTGCACCACAACTACCCGCGCCGCGTTTATGGGTCTACCAGTGAAATTCTTCAAGAGTGTCTGAGAGGCACCGGTGTCACGCAAAAACTGTACCCCGTGCTTCTTGCCCCCCCACTTCACGCAGCCATGCCCTCTATGGTCGCAAAAGGCATCGCGGACAGGGTTCGAGCCTTCCGGATCCTTCTTCACTGGCGGTGCTCGATCCTCTGATCTTATGCCTTCAGCAAACACAGAAGACTTCTGGAACACCCCAATGCTGCGAGCCAATGACACAGCCGCCGTGGGAGGTCTGCTCGGACAAGCTTTTGCCATGTGCCCCTCTTCGTGACAGTGATAACACTCAAATTTCCCCTTGGACTTATACTGAGGTGTAAAAGCCCCCTGACCCTTCTTAAACGGGGCGGTGCTAGGTTTGTGATCAGTCTTGGTGTCATTGCTTTTAAATTTATGTGTGTCCATATTCCGGGGAGGGGGAGGGTAACACTCCTTAACGCCTACATCGTTTCTCTGTGCAGAGCCGCACCCCCGAATTAGTGACAACCGACGATCAGCCATCTCTGCTGCTTCTACGAGAGTTCTTGGGTTCTTCTCTTTAAGGTTTAAAGTCAAGTCGCCGCCCGTACACTTATAAAACTGCTCTAGAAGCATCAACTGTTTCATCTCATCAAACGTAGTTGTCTTCTCTGATCTGAGCCAGTTTCCCATAGCGTCGGACAGGTCCCGGGCGTGCTCCAAGAAGGTACTGTCTCGCCCCTTAGTCACACCCCGGAACTTTAACCTATATGTCTCGGGTTGTAGCTCATATGCCCGCAGGTCAGCCTCCTTGAGCTCCTCATAAACAACTCAGGACTCCAAAGGCAGTGCATCGTAAGCCTTGAGCCCCTTACCTACGAGTCTAGAGGATACAAGGGCCGCCCACTTAACTTCAGGCCACTGATGCTCCGGCACTTCTTCTCAAATCTATTGAAAAACTCTGTGACACCAGACTCGTCAAATACAGGGACCAGTTTGAGAAGGTGCGACAGAGACTGATCATGCGCACGGTTTCCAGTACGGAGTCGCTGTCCCGTCATCTCAACACGAGACTTCTCTAAATCCATGTCGGCACGGTATCTTGTAGATTCTAGTTCAGTCCTAAGCTCAGCTTCCCTCATCTGTTGCTGCATCCTAGCCATCTCTTTTCTCTCTTCTATCTTAGCTAGCTCTTTTCTCTCTTCTATCTTAGCTAGCTCTGTCTGCTGTTGACTCTGATGTTGCATCTTTGCCATCTCGAGCTGAAAGAGCATCTCCGGGGTCAAACCTTGAGGAGGAGGAGGAGATGCAATGATGTTAGAAATACCCGGTGATCCCCCCAGGGGCAAACCACCCTGCCAGTCACTGCCCACCTGCGGAAGCGTGCTCAGGGTCGGTACTCCAATAGGAGGATTGGGAGTCGAGTGAAGGGGAGGCTCGGCCAAAGGGCTCTGAGCACTCACCCTACCTCGTACGCCAGTCACCCCCCCAGCACACACGTCATCAGGTCATCCTTGGTCATGCGACTAGTACATACATGACCGATAGCTGCGGCTAAGCACTGGAGACCGTACCGATTCACACCCACCAACCGGTCGGAAGTAACAGGCCATTGTAAAAAATTCCTTGCATCCTCCTCACTGTTCACCAAGTTAACAACCTGCCCATGCTGCTGCTCCTCAGCTTCTACATCACGTACTGTGTCTTCATCCTGCACTGATCCGCTATAAGACATGATGCTCACTGAAGATTTTTCACTTTGATACACAAAAAGAAGTACCCCAAACTCTTATACCACAATATTCACAATAAAAAATTCTCGGAGACAGCTTAAGTGCTATATTACTTTGCTAAAAAAATAATTCTTGCATGTCCTCAAAAAATATTCCACAAAATCAACAAATGTTCACTGCCTAAACTGTGAGAAAAATCTGTACAATAACCTGCAATTATATGTCAGTTCACCAAATCCTGAGCTAGGTCGCCATTTGTTTCGATCGGGTCTCGTATAAATCAGTGGCTCTTATACATTGGACTAGACTGGCATAAATGCAACAACGGAAACGCTAGATCCAACCCCTGATATATAATCCCGTCGAACAAAGAACACATATACCCTCCAGAGTTATATCTGCGATAGCGGGGTATCTTAACTCTCAGTATCTATGTGCTTCTACTATAGGCTGATGTTCTCTGAAACAGCCTATTACCTATAACATATGGTTGCTTAGTTATGGTACACAAGGAAAAGATAGTTAACTTAATTAAATCACAAGAGTGATCTAATGCAAACAAGAAGAAGGTTTACTTAACGTTACTTTAATCAATAATATCTGTCACTCCTTTATGAAAGAAAGTGTTGTAAAGTCCTCAAGCACCGAACAAGGAATCTTCTGAATAATGTCGGATGCTACTAAGAAGAACGTATCGGAAATGGAACCACAAAATAGCAGGAGAATGCACTTGTAGGCTAAATACACAAAAAGGCTGGACCTATAATGTTATTGGACACAAGAATATTATAAGCGGTGCAACAGTAATAATGCTCGCCACGAAAAAGTAGTACTCCTATTAACAAAACCGGTCTATGCTGGTTGTGTCTCTCTACAGCAACCTAGACCTCAAAATGCTTGTGTAGAAATAATGGGTATGCATAAAAGAGTATATGATCTAATCCAGCTAATGTCTTCCCAGGTTAATAAAGTCTAGCTGGGATGCGCAAAGGTACAGAATTCTGGTGGAGCAAGGCAGCTCCTAGCCTAGTGTGGACCTTGGGTCTGTGCGGCCTGATTACGTTAATATGAAGGGGTGCTCTCTTGAGGATTCTCGATCACAAGTATCGAGTATCTTCCTGGCGACCCTCAAAAGTAAAAGCAAATAGAGTTAGAACAGTGTTGGGTGGATTAGGCAAGCAGCCCTCACGCACTACACAGTCTAAACTCCAAGGTACACAGACAAAAGATCCACCCAGGTAACCAACAGAATCCGTAGTGTCGTGCAGCTCAAAAGTAGCCTACACACAGTGAAAACACCAACAGCAAGGTACCTGATCCCTAGTCTAGCATTATTTAACCCTGTAGAAACATTAGTGATTGATGGAGACAGTCCGAGCAATACAATCTCCCAAAAAGACAATGACTATCTTCAACCTTAGCCTAGTACATAAGAAATGTGAGATCCAGCATATAATACAGTCTGGCCACCAATTCAAGGTGTGGATGCAGGGAACCAGAGGGGGATTGATATTAATAAAAGGTGAGGAAGTAGTGGAAATGATAGAGGCAGTAGGAGAGAAAGATTCTAAGACAAGAGTGTGGAACAGTTCATGGGAGATGCTTAGAGTATGCTGTCTGGGACGGATCTGACCAGGATATTTCCAGAGACCGCATGGGTGGAGTCACAGTTCGCAGGAATGGCACGAGGGCGCGCGACAGTCGCCCAGTAAGCAGCCGCCTAGTAGGCCGTGTTAGGCAGGAGGCAACGAATCCCGCGAGGCCTATGTAAGGGGGCCGGCCACGTGCCACACTCACCACCAAGTCACACCAAATGGTCTCTCTCTCTCCCGCTCGCCTTCCCATCATTCAACTATTTAACACAATACTTTCAATTGACTAAATAAAATAGAAAGGATTGTGACAGACGAAAACAAAGAACAGTTCTGAACTGTCTGCAACACAAGCTTTCTCGAGAAGGAAAGTACACAATGATAGGTAGACTGTAGCTACATTCTCTGCCCTGGCGAGTCCTAGCGAGTAAGCCATGCGGTTCTGGGGGAAGCGGTGAGCGTCACACAAGCACTTGGTGATTTATTGGTTGATATACAGTGCAGTCTGTTCATGCATGTGGTGAGGACTTACAGATCTTGGATAAATTTACTTATATTGGTAGCATGATCCATAAAAGTGGTGGGTTGGACTACGATGTCAATCATCGCCTCGGCTTAGTATATGGGGTTATGCATTCACTCAACAAAAGTACATGGCATTGTCGATAACTGTGCATAAGGATGAAGCTGCAGATCTTCAAGACACTGGTGCTCCCAGTCTTTTTATATGGACATGGACACTAAACAGTTAGTTGAAAAGATGCATCAACTACTTTGCCACTAAATTTCTTCGCAGGATGATGAGCTATCGCTGGCATGACTACATCTCAAATCAGTGACTACTCAGTGAAACTGATACAAGATATTATAGTTGCATGGTCCGTTTATGCCAACTTAGGCAATGTGGGCATGTGGTTCACCTTCCTGATGCTGACCCTGCTGACCAGGTGGTCTCTATAGAGGACAACCCTGAGTAGAGGAGGCCTAGGGGAAGACCACGGAACTCATGGCTGAGGCAAGTTGACCAATCTTGTGATAGGATACTTGATATGGGCCAGACAGATGCCTGGAGTCTTGCCCGGGGGAATTCCCAGGAGTGGGGTCGGAGGGTGAGTGCGTTTATGTGCTGTCACGCAATATTGATTGACTGATTGATGTTACAGCAAAACCTATACATGTATCTATGATGCACAGAAGTTAACCTTACTTGATGTTACAGTAAATCTTAGAGATTTATTCTTGATGCACTGAAGTTATATTATTTTACCTTATCTGATAACTTAGCTACAAATCTACATGTCATAAATACGATATATTATATATTATCTGATCTAACAGGTGACCTATAACTCTACCTATACCAAAGCCGAGTTACGATACCATGCATGATTTTATATATAGTAATTGAAATCTACCTATTATGTTCTCGAGTCAATATATAATACCCGAACTTATATGTAACAGAAGCAAAGATAGAGAAATACGAATGAAAATAAAAATAACTTACATGAATATACAAATACAGTAAAAGATATCTTGGGAAGAAGGGCGAATCAAGAAAAGGTGAAATATAATGGGTGAAGCCAAGCTGTTGACGATGCAAATAGCAAGGATTAAAAACAAATCAATATGATTTGTTGTTAATGTGTGTAATGTGTACGAAACAATTTATCGTAAGAGAGAGGGAGAGAGTGATTCGCCTTCCATCTTACGTCTTTTGAAGAACTAGCCTGTAGCCTGATAGCAACTATCGGAGCTTGGCAAGGGCATCAGCAGCCCATCAAGCAGTCCAACACAGAAGAGATGCAACCTCACTCACTGTGCTATATAAAGCCAATGAGGCAAGCATACTATATCTGAAATTTCTGCAGTTAAAGAAGGATTAGAGAGTTGGAATACAAGAAGCTCTCTTGTCAACTCCTGGCCCCTGGTTGCTCCTTTCTCTTGGACTGCTCTCCACCACCGAAGCTTCATTTCTCGATCCACAATAATATGGAACCAGTCTGCACATTGAGTCAGTACAATAACTGAATTTCAAGATATGAAGGTCCTGGCCCGTCACTAGTTGTTGGCTACAAACATACTGTTAGCAAATTGATGAAGGAGAAAGTGCAAAGGATGAATAAAACAAAATATCCTCCAAAATTATGTTATTAGAGTTAGAATTTGTATGATCAGGCTGGACTTTAAAAAGGTAAGGGGTCAAAGCCTACCCTTGATTCTAGTTACGTCGGAACTGTGCAAGCCCCAGCACATGCCCGCGATGTCACTTCACTCATATAGCCACTAGATAGTGTAAAAGAAAGAGAAAGAGAGAGAGAGAGAGAGAGAGAGAGAGAGTGAGTGAAATTATAATGTGAGGGAAGCCAACACAGAGCTTGACCATTTTTGCACGCTGACGCCTTATTGTTATGTGTATTGGTTGTCAGAAGAGGATTATTGACACTGTTTTTTTTTTTTTTTTTTTTAAGAGACAATGAACGGAGGAAGGAAAAACACAGATAAAACAAAAAGGTCCATGTGCCTAAAGGCATCCTCCATTCATAAAATGTTTGTAACAACTGGATTTAAACATTTGTAGATTGTAAGTTTGTGGAAAGCAATTCGAGGGAAGTGAATTCCAAAGAGTAGTAGCTCTGGGGATAAATGAATTCTGATAAGCAGAAGTTCTGCATTGTGGAGGAGAAAGTGTAAATTCATGGGCGCTCTCAGCTTCCCTAGTTCTACGGGGAAAGATGTGGAGAGGCGGCACAATTGAAGCAAGTTCCTCGGAACAATTGCTGTGAAAATATCTGTAGAATAATGCAAGGGATGCAACGTATGGTGTGATACACCGGTGGAAGTCAAAGTGTTTGTTGATGGGGTAGTGGTAATTTATTGGTCTATTTATTTATTTATTTATATATATGTTATAGTTTCTGAGGTAGACCTGTATCAAGCTTAAGAAAACACTCCCTAGATGCCCTTTTAGATATATTTGTACAGTTTTTGGTAGAAATGTTTTCCGCCCAATGGCCGGTTCCTCCCATAATTACAGGCTCACTTTCGCTCGTCAGGAAAAATCGACACCTAAATGGCACGAAAGGTCTTTATATGGACAAAGAAATGAGGTGGAAGGTCTTAAAGTTGCCAAACTAATGGAACGAGCATCTTAAAAACTACCAGCTAATGGGACTACACATGAGGGAGACCGAGCAACTACCTCCCCCTTAAGACAGCACTGCCTTTATATTAGTAGAGGCTTTTGAAGTAAGAATAGTTTCAAAAACATGAGATATGCAAGAAATGAGAGCAATTGGATGGTAGTTTGCGGGTTGCGACCGGTCACCCTTTTTGGGGACAGGTTGAATGAGAGCAAACTTCCAGCAAGAAGGAAGGACGTTAGAGCAAAAACAGAGACGGAAGAGTTATGCTGGGGTCACACATTCACGTATATGCTCCCGTATGCTCCCGTACGAAGGTTTATTGGTAGTTGGCAACCGAATACGTAAAACGTAAGGGCTTAGTACGCAAAACGTAAATGAAATTGTGTCTAGTCGTAGGGGTTGGTACGCATGGTGGGAGTAGCCGCGCTGGTCGGGGAGGTGGTGGGTGCGGCCAAGGCCGCCCGGTATGTTTTGGATTTCAAATCAGATACGGGGCTCGCGCTCACGTATGTCAAAAGTCGAGAAATCCTACGTCTGACGGGAGCAGCCCCGTAAGACGTAGCAGCTCGCCCGGTCAAACGTAAGCTGCTCCCGTCAACCGTAAAATATTCCCATCAAACGGGAAAGTTTACGTTAGTCCGGCCGCATCTGGCAGAACCGCCGCACTGCGGGTTGGCGGGAAGACGCGGCACTGTTGTACGGTGGGGACAACGGGACCAGCGGGGGACCAGCGGGGGACACTCCAGTCACACCTCTCACCACACCGGAGCAGCAACCAACAAGCCAACCCTGCCACCCTCTGCACCCTGACGAAAACAAATCGTAGCAGCGAAACGACTGCACCTATGGCTTTCATATTTTTACCACATGTACCTTACCCTTTAGGCTACCCACCACAAAAATCCCAAATCCCTCCTCCCACCCACTCGCTGACTGTCGGTCCCGTCAGAAGGAAAAAAAAGGAAAATCTGTGGTGGCGAAACGACTGCACCAATCGGTTCCATATTTGTGTGACAAGTCCCTTACCCTTCCGCCTTCCCCCCACCACACCCCCAACCGCCTCCCACTATCCACTTCTAGCGTATCCGTACGAAGAAAAGGAAAAAAAGGAAAATCCGTGGTGGCGAAACTACCTCACCAATCGGCTTCATATGTGTAACACAAGTCAATTACCCTTCTACCTTCCCCCAACCAACCCCAAAACCACCCTCCCACCCATACATTCCGATACCATAAAAGTCTCTGTAGTCTATAGTGTCTTTTCAGCTACTTTCGGGGACCATCGGGGACCTGATTTCTGGCGAGGGGAGTGTTTTTTTTACTATTATCCTTCCTTTCTCTCCCAACTTGATAGATTTAGCCAAAAAAAAAAAAAACACAAAAATAAAAAATCTGGCACTGGCAGAAGCACCCCGTCAAAATTGGCTGGCACTCAGCGGGTTAAAGGTTACAAGGATGAATGGTCTTTCCTCTTAGGGAGTTCACAAAATTGAACTCCTCCAGGATGAATTCCGCGATGTTGTTCATGGTGCAGATGAAGGACTGGGAATGGGAATGGTGTGGCCATTCCTGCCCTTTTGTAGTTCCCAGATTCCAACCCAGACCTACGTGGTTGACAAAGACTGTCTTTGTCTGTGTTTGGACAGACGGGGTGTGCCTACGATTGTTCGGAAACGGTCCACGTAAGTCCTAAAAACTCCCAAGACGTACGGCCTCAGCTATGCAGGTCTTGTGGGGGCGTGGCCATGGGCGTGGCCTGTGTTCCCGCAAATCGGGCAGCCCAGGCGGACTAACGGGGACATGCTTACGCAAGTCGCAAGCACGTACGTAGTTCCATACGACTACATTACGTCTGACGTAACACTGGCCCCGTCACGGTAAGTCTGTCGGGAAGTGCAATAGTCGTGGTCTATACGGGCGTACACGGCCGGACTACGCCTGTCAGAACACGAAATTGGCGATTACGCCTGACGGGAGCTGTCGGGAGCGATATACGGGAATGTGTGACCCCAGCATTTGCCTAGGCAGGTAGTCAGTACGGAAGCACAGTTTTTGAGTACAACAGGAGGAATACCATCCGGCCTGTACGCCTTCTGAGTATTAAGCTTAGAGAGGGAAGACAGTACATACTTAGAAGATATTATGATATTCGGCATACGTAAGTGATGGAGAGGGAGGAATAGCACCGGAATAATTAAGGGGACATGGACTGTTTTTCTGGTCACCCTTCTTCCTCGTGCTTACCCCCAATAGTTTTCAGATTGTATGACGTTCGGCCCACTAGTTTGGCGATTGTAATACCTTTTGCCCCATTTCTTCGTCAATATTTAGACCTTTCGTGCTATTCAGGTGTCGATTTTTTCCCTGGCGAACGATAGTGAGCCTGTTCTGTTGGAAGAACCGGCCTTCGGCCGGGAATTTTGTTTGCCGAAAAATGTACAAATTAATCTAGAAGGAGGATCTAATGGATGTTTTTTTTATTTTTTTTTATTTGATGGAGGTCTAGGGAGGAAACTAGAAATATAATGAATACAAACAAAAATCGCCCAAAAAGTGAACCATCTCCCCTTAACGGTTGAGTTTTTAGCGAAAGTTTGAGTGAAACATTGTTGATGTTGATGTTATTGTTATTATTAATATTTGACAAAGACTGGTGGACAAAACGACCTTAAACCACTTCTCCTCCTCCCTCTGTACTCCCCCCCCCCCCCTCCCGGTTCGTTTTCTCTCCTCCCTCCTGCCTCCTCCCTCGTTTCCTCCCCGGTATAGGTTATTTCCTTTCCATTTATTCTCCTCGCTCGCTCTGCTTCTCTCGCTCTCAGTGCCAATCCCACCCTCTCTTATTGTCCTTCCTCTTCTCTTTCATCCTGGCGTTTTTACCCCTAGGCTCTTCATCAACGTTTTTGTCCTCTCTCAGTTTTCAGGTACAGGAGTGCACAAACATATACAATGTTTTTTAGGAGACATTTCCACTCGAGGGATTTGTTTCTTGACCCCTTTCTCCCCCATGCTTAGCCCCATTAGTTATGAGATTTTAAGATGTTCGCCCCATTAGTTTGGCGATTTTAAGAACTTTCGTCCCATTTCTGTCAATTTCAAGACCTTTCGTGCCATTTAGGTGTCGAATTTTGTCCTGGCGAGCGATAGCGAGCCTGTAATTTAAGAGCAAGGACTTTTTTCTACCGGGAAACAGATACATTTTATTTTAAAGGGAATCAACGGGGGGTGGTGGTGGTGGGGGGGGGGGGGGGGGGGGGGTTAAGCTTGATGGAAGTCTAGGGAACAAACTAAAAACCTCCCCTTACAAGATGCTGAACAAGGCAGAACACAGAGTATCTATTGTATGTTGGGGATTATATTTGCGTTAGTTTCGATGATACTAGATATAGCTACTTTAACCCATTCTGTGCCGGTGACATTCTTCGCATTATACTCTGGCTAATGTTGGACGATTCCCTTCAGTATAATATAAAGGACCTCCGGCAACCAGCAGGCTTCCAACTAGCTCTCTTAACCATTCTTACGACCACAGATCCTTCTTAAACTGCAAACAAAAAATCTAAATATAGCTAGAAAACAATATAAAGACGTTGCTGGTACTGAAGGGGTTAATAGAACATACAATATTTTGAATAATAATACAAGTTAGTGTTTTGTTTGTATTGTCATAAACACCTTCCACATCAACAAATTAAATAGCGATTTTTTTCCCCTGGAGAGCGTTAGTGAGCATGTAATTTGGGAGGAACCAGCCTTTGGCCGGAACACTTTTCTACCGCAAAATGTACACATTTATATCGATGAGGGAGGGGGGGGGGGTTCTTGGGGTATTATTTTAAAGCTTGATGGGGGTACAGGAAGCAAACTAAAATTCTCCCCTTAAGTAATACAAATGTTCTATTACAAACTTGTGAAGCAGCGTCAGTATGAACACATAGATACAGAACAATTAGAATCATAACATTTGTCAAAAAACAAATTCTCTCTCTATCTCTCTCTCTCTACAATCCCAACAAAGTTAGCCAAAAAAGCCATATTAGACTCTTCCCAACCTTTGAGAGCTCGCACCCAGAACAACAAACCTATAACTTATAAAGCTTTAAGTAACTCCTCGGAGTTTGTGAAATTTAAAAATAGAAGCAAATACCCCCACAGAAGCTAGTTATTGGAGCCTTTCGTACTCTGCGTAAAATCACCTTTTGGTGTTGGCAGTGAAATAAAGTAATTAGAATATATACTATATAGGGGAGGTGTGGCAGAGTGGTCTTGCCACTGGACTGGTAATCCAATGGACGCGGGTTCGAATCCCAATATGTCAATGGGAAGATATTATTGGGATGGAATTTATGCTGTACCTAGTTTCAGTGCATTACCACAGCACACCGACATGCCAAAAACAAAAATACCCTCATTGTTCCCTGATTAAATAGCATTGTATGAATATTCCCATATTCAAAATATGCTACAGGGGAGGGGTGGGGTGGGGGGCAAAGCCTAATGAGTTAATTGCTCAATAGGTGGCGTTCTGAGAGTGAGGGTCCGAGCCTGGGGAGTGAGACTGTGAAGCGCAGGGGCGAAACAGCTTCAGAGATAGAGTTGGGTTCGAGCCATGAGTAGGGGCTTCGCCCCTAGACTGGAAAAAGACCTCGGTAACCAATACACCATCGGGCGAAAGGTCTTAAAATCGACTAACTAATGGGGCAAACATCTTAACATCTGAAAACTAATGGGGCTAAACATGAGGGAGAAAGTGGTCCAGAAAACCGGCCCATCCCCCCTGTGTTATTAATTAAGAGGGTTTATTGAGATCGTATAAGTCGTAGGCGTGTGCATAAACCTTTAGCCGTCCTGGTGGTGTAATGGTTAAGGTGGCAAAAATCTGTGTGTGATAACCCACGTTCGAATCCCGGTGGATCATAATTATATACTTTAATTAATTTCATTTGGGGGTGTTTGGTGTTGTGGTGAAATTAATAAAAATAAAGTTTACCCATTTGAGTCCTAGAGAGAGATTATTAACGAAAATAAAGTTTACCCATTTGAGTCCTAGAGAGAGATTATTAACGAAAACAAATTCCTTCAATGGTAATCAGAATGGAATGCAAATTACGTAATGGAGGTGAAGGGGTTATGGAAAGTGTTATTATACTATTGGACATATTTACCTGTAGGCTCATTTGTCGGATAAAGAGAGAGAGAGAGAGAGAGAGAGAGAGAGAGAGAGAGAGAGAGAGAGAGAGAGAGAGGGGGTGGGGGGAGGGTAAGCTATCGGTCGGTGCTAACTTTTAATACTAAGGCCTTAAGTTGTAAAATTAAGGTGCTAAGTTTTTACAAGTTATCCCCTAATGCCCGCCTTGCCTCTCCCGTCCTTTATCACCTCTTTACTTCCCATCTTTCATTAACCCCTTCTGTACCCGCGACGACATTTTTATTTGATATCAGCTACATTTATACGATTTAATGGTAACAAAGAGGGTTAATTGAGATAGTCTGTAGCCTTTAAATGAGTAGACGTTCTTCCTAAGCTGAAGAAAGTCGTCTAATAATTGCCATACATTCATGAAAAGTACATCACCGGTAAAGAAGGGGTTAAGGGGGGTCACCGGCTTTTTTGTTATCTTTCTCTCCTTTTCTCTCTTTCCCTGGCTTGTATCCATTCGGCCCCATTCAGCCAACTGTTTTAAGACGTTTATCCCCATCCAGGTGTCTATTTCTTCCTGGCGAGCGATAGCGAGCCAGCATTGTATGGAGAAATCCGGCTTCGCCGGAGACATTTTTCTATCGAACAATGTACAAATTTAGCTTGCTGTCAAAACGAAAATATATATATACTGGCTCGCTACCGCTCGCCAGTAAAATATTGACACCTGGATGGGGATACACGTCTTAAAACAGTAGGCTGAATGGGGCCGAATGGCTACAAGCCAAAGAAAGAGGGAGAGAAAGAGAAAACATAAAGAGGTGGGCTCCCTTAATAACCAGCGTTTTCTCTTATTCCATACCTTTATAACGAGCTAATACATTCTATCTGATTATATATATGACTTATGTATCTTCTTGTAATCTAGTGAATTATCGAGTAATATATGTATTTAGGTTTGTACTTTTTTACAGGCCTACTGTATTTTGTTCCTTTAATAACCCTTGTTATTACAAGGCCTGTAAAAAAGTACAAACCTAAATACATATAATACTCGATAATTCACTAGATTACAAGAGGATACATAAGTCATAAAGATAATCAGATATAATGTATTAACCCTTGTATTAAGTCAAATTTTAGATTTATTGAAAACTATTTATTTGAAAGGTAGTATTTGTATATACAGTATATCTCCTCTAAGTAATAAATCACATATTCTTGCATATTCTTCCACTATCAATAATTGTTTTAGCATTATCTTTCTTATTATAATAAAGATGAATGGAGATATAACACCAGTACTCTTCAATCCTTTATTGGCTAGGGTTGAGTACAGGAGCGCCGAGACGCTAGTTGGTTATGTGAGAGTCTGGTGTGAACTGAAGGACTTGCTGCCTCCACAGGCCTGGGTGCCAGAGGCGCCCGCAAGTCTAAAGTGTCTGTGGTGCCATATGGTGTTGGACAATAGTGGTGTATACATTATTATTATATCTCCCCCCCCCTATTGGCGTCCGACGAGGCGATGGTGGAGTCGGGCGGTGTAGGTTGAGTGGAGGGCGGTAGACGAAGCTGTCGTAGGAAGCGGCGGTTGCGGAGTGTGGCTCGCCCCGACCCATCCACCCGGATGGTATACTGGCGGTGTGGATGCACCTCCACTACAGTGCCAGTCTTGTTCCACCGTGTCGGGTTGTTGCCCCCCTGGTTCTGGACGGAGACCCGGTCACCGACGTGGAGTGGTGATAAAGGCCGGGCTGAAGCATTATAGTATGTGGCTAGGGCAGCGTTACGGTGAAAAAGGGCTGCCTCACGAGCTTCGGCCGAGAGAAGCCAGTGGGGGTGGAGGTGGAGAAGTGCAGGATTGCAGGGGACGTGGTCCCGTAGGGTCCTGCCGAAGAGAAGTTGAGCTGGTGACTTGTCAATGGTCGAGAGGGGTGTGTTCCTGTATTGGAGGAGGGCGCGGGCTGCGGCGTTGTTGTCTAGAGAGCCAGTGGGGGATGTACAGTCCGCGATGATGCGGCGGGCTGCTTTAACAGCCAGCTCGGCGCGGCCATTAGACTGAGGGTAGAACGCAGAGCTGACCCGCTGTGACACACCCCAATGTGCCAGGAATTCTTGGAAGTCCCCGGCTGTAAACTGGGGCCCACCATCGCTCGCCAGTACCCGGGGTGCTCCGTAGTGGGTGAAGAGGGTACGGCACGCCGAGATGAGGTGGTGAGCATCACATTTACCTGGTGGCAGGTAGAAGATGTGGACATTGCTGGAGAAGCGATCGACGTAGACCAGGTAGTGTTTGCCCTGGTGCTGAAAAAAATCGGCGGCTACCTGGTCGTATGGCCATTGGGGTGGGTCAGATGACATGAGTGGCTCTTTCGGCTGGGACGGGGCGTGGGCGCGGCAGTAGTGGCAGGTATCCAGGCAGTTGCGTAGGGCCTTGTCAATACCTGGCCAGTAAACACTCGCACGTGCACGGGCCTTCATGCCAGTCATACCCTGATGAGCTGAGTGAAGGGCCTCGAGAACTCTGGACCGAAGATGATGGGGGATGACTGGTCGTTGATCCATGAGGGCTACCCCGTCGACGGAAGTGAGGCGGTCTCTAACACCCCAGAACTGTCGTAGTTGTGGGGCGGTCGCCTCTCTGGAGTCCGGGAAGCCCTCGGGGATGGTCTGAAGAAGGGAGGTATACTCGCTGTCTTGTTGGCCGGCAGATTTAAGGTCAGACCATGATACAACTGGGTCAGGTATGGCGGCGAGCATGGTGAGGGAGGCCAAGGCAACTGAGTGGATATCGAGCTCGCTGGCGGCCGCACTATGCACATCATGGGCGTCCGCGGAGGGCCTGGTCGGGTAGCGGGAGACAGCGTCAGGGCCGCGGTGCCATTTGCCAGGCGTATGTTGAATGGTGAACTGGTATCGTAGGGTACGTTCCTTAATCTTGAACAGGCGAGGGTTTGGTATGTTGTCCAGGGACCGGTCGTTAAGGATGTGCAGTAGAGGTCTGTGGTCCACGACGACGACGAGGTCAGGGCAGCCCAGGACAAACATTCTGCATCTGTCAAGGGCGTCAGCCACTGCTAAAGCCTCGCCTTCGACGGGTGCGTAGTGGGACTCCGCAGGTGTGGTAAAACGGGAGCCGGCGAAGACAAGTTTCCAACCGACCTTGCAACAGGTGGGGGCAGATGCGGTGGGGCAGGAACAATGTTGTTGGAGTAGGAGGAAGCCAAGGCCGGTTTTGCTCCAGTCTGTGGCGAGGCACGTGGGTCTGCCGATCTCGAAGGAGCAGACCCCTTCCTCAACCAGGTGTGTGATGTGGTCCTTAGATGTGGCAAAGGTACAGTCGAGTGCCTCATCCCAGTGGAAGGGGGTTTTGGACTGCACAAGTTCCCGGAAGGGCGCCATTTCTGGTTTGATGCTGAAGGCCCAGGCGACCTGTTCAACGAGACCAAACCACGACCGGGCTCCTGTGATGTCTGTGGGCGTGGGAAAGTCACGGATGGCCTTAATCATGGACGTGCATGGCTTAATTCCAGTGTCTGTGATGGTGAGTCCGGCGAAGTCAACTGAAGGGGCGGCGAAGGTAAACTTGTCAGGGTTGAAAGTGACACCGTTGGTTGCACAGAGGGCCAGGTAATCAAAAGTGTGCCAAAATGCCTCCTCGACTGAAGAGTCCCACAAAAGGGAGTCGTCGACACACTTCACCTTACGAGGGACAGCCTGTATGATTGCGTCGAAGCGTCGGGTATAGGCGTCGCCAACTGCCAAGTAACCTTGAGGGGCCCTGATATACCTGTAACGGCCAAATTCCGTGATAAAAGTCGTAGCCTCCCTGCTGGATTCGTCGAGTAAAACAGCATGGTATCCATTCCAGGCGTCTAGGACCGTCTTACGAGTGCCTGCAGGGATGGATTGGGCCAAGTTGAATGGGCTCGGGGTGTGATGTGTCTCCCGAAGGCAGGCGTGGTTGAGTGCCTGCAGGTCAACTGTACGGCGGGGTTGTCCAGTTTTCTTGGCGACCACCACCATCCTAGAACACCAGGTAGTAGGGGTACCGATGGGGACAGGCTCAATAATGCCCAGTGCGACGTCCCTGTCGAGATCTGCTTTGACCTGGGCCTTCCAATGATGTGGTATAGGGGCAGGGGTGTGCACGGCACGTGGAGATGCGCCAGGCTTGATGTGGATGTGCATGGGAGGGCCAGACATCGTGGGGAGTGGGCCGCTGGTGGTGTTAAATGCAGAAGATGCAAACTGTGACAAGAACCAGTCACGAAGGTCAGACAGGTGCAGGTCGTTAGGTGGGAAGGGGAGGGAAGTGGGCCGGTGTGGTGGAGGGGTCCTGGTCAAGGTGGGTGGTGGTTGGGCTGTGTGGGCGGCCATGCAGGGGGTAGGTGTGGGGAAGTCGGGAGGGATGATATGTAGTGCCCTACAAGCTGACATGCTAATAAATAACGGTGACTGTGCCTGAATAATAAAAATATCATCATCAGTACTGTAGGGGGTGCCGGCAACGTCGGTGGCGGTAATGGTAGTCGGCATATAACCCAGGACCTGGAGAGTGTGACCCCCCACGGCCGTGATCCGTTGGTGAGTAGGCTGTAGGTGGTGGCGTTGGAGGCCCAGTGCCCGTAGTAATTGCAAACCAGCCACAGATACTTGGGCGCCCATGTCAGGGTGGGCCGTGACGCTGGTGGGGTGAGAGTGGGGCGACATGGCAGTAGAAATGGTAATGGGCAAGGAGGGGAGCCGTGCGGGTGGTGGTTTGTTAACAGCCTGTTTGATAGTACCAATGATAACAGCCGCGGATGAAGGTGAGGGCGTGGAGTGACAAACTGTGGAGTAATGGTTGAGTTTGTTGCACGACGGGCAGGTCTTGCCCCAAGCAGGGCATTTGGATGGGCGTTCGGCTCGAGAGTGTGTGGATAGGCCGCACCCACTGCACTGGGAAGAGGTGGATTTACAAACCTTGGCAAAGTGGTTAGGTTTATTACACGCCGTGCAGGTCTTGCCCCATGCAGGACACTTCGAAGATCGTTGGGCTTGTGAATGTGAAGATAGGCCACACCCGGAGCAACGTGTGGGAGATGAAGTGGGGCCGACGTGGGGAGGTGGTGGGGCGGGCGACGGGGGCTGAGTGGGTTGGGCGGGGGGCTGGATAGGGGCGGGGCGTGGGTAAGTACTCTTGAGACGCTGGTATGGTGATTTCACAGCATGTACCCCCGGTTGCATTGCCGTCTGATCTAGTGCCGCAGATTCGAACCCCACACAGTAGTTGATAACATCTTGTAAGGTAGGTAGGGTGCGGTCTTTAGTTAAAACATCTTGCTGAAGGGACGAATCACTAATCCCGATAGTCACTTGGTCCCGTATGTGTTCGTCAGAGACATCAGTGTGGCAACAGGGGCAGGTAAAGCCACAGTCCAAAGTGGCCTCCGTAATACGTGTGACGTAGTCCCGGATCTGTTCAGTAGGTTGTTGGAGAAGAGACCGGAAGTGGTGGCGAGCGGCTGCGCGGTTCCGTTGTCGGTGGACGAGTTGTGTGATGAGAGTTGCTAGGTCGATTTCTGGCAATGAGGAGAACGCCTGATTGTGAGCAAATATGGCGCTCTGAAGGGCAGGGTCGCACGTCTGGTAGAGCTCGATGGTAGCCTCGTGAGGTGGTAGAAGGACGAGCCGCTTGTAGACCTCCCAATCAGCCCAGAATTTGCGTAGGGCGTGTCCCGGCATATGTAAAGCGGCCTGGGGCCGCGTAGGGGCAGCCCGGCGGGGCGGGGCGGGGCGTGGCGGGGCTGGGTAGGAAGGGACTTGAGGTGGTGGTGGTATGATGACGTCATGCGCAGAAGGGGCTGCGCCGTGAGGGTTGGTGCCAGCCGTACGATAGCCAGGGGGGGCATAATGGCCGCCGTAATACCGACCGTCGCTACCGACACCAGTGTGGGCCTGGCCGTCAGTTGGGGAGGGTGTGGGATATTCGCTCTTGAGAGGGTGGGTAAGGGGATTAGTCATGTTCATATGTAATAAAGACATGTGGGGAATAACTGGCATATGGTGGGGCACTGAGACATGGGTAACTGGCATATGGTGGGGCACTGAGACATGGGTAACTGGCATATGGTGGGGCACTGAGACATGGGGAGATGTATGAGGTGTGGGTGTCTGTGTAGAGGGATGAATAAGTGTATCACTGGTGGGGCGTGAGGCAAAGGATGGGTCAGCCTGGTGGGTAACATTACTGGCCTGGGGCTGATGTTGTAGAGGCTGGTGGGGCTGGAGATCCTGGCGGGGCGGTGGTGGAGCTGTCGCGGGGCGATGTTGTAGATCCTGGCGGGGCGGTGGTGGAGCTGTCGCGGGGCGATGTTGTAGTTGTAGATTCTGCTGGTCCTGGTGATGCTGTAGAAAGGTGGCGATACTCGATTGGAGGGCGTCGATCCTTTCATTCAAGTAGATGATGGATGGGTATGGAGACAGGGCATCGGGCAATGAAGGCTCGACCGGTTGGGAGGTAGATGTAGCCGGGTAGGGACCGCATGGCGGCAAGCCGGCTTCCACAGCAGCTGCAGCCTCAGCTAGGTAGTGCAGGTTCTCCATGTAGGTTCAGATACTGATATACACTGCGCCATATAATAAAGATGAATGGAGATATAACACCAGTACTCTTCAATCCTTTATTGGCTAGGGTTGAGTACAGGAGCGCCGAGACGCTAGTTGGTTATGTGAGAGTCTGGTGTGAACTGAAGGACTTGCTGCCTCCACAGGCCTGGGTGCCAGAGGCGCCCGCAAGTCTAAAGTGTCTGTGGTGCCATATGGTGTTGGACAATAGTGGTGTATACATTATTATTATACTTATTTGTTCTTGTTAAGATTAATCACCCTCTCTTCCTGTATGTTTATATAATTCACATATTGTATAGGGCATTTTTCCTTTTCATCACCTTTTTCAAATGCATATTACTTTCTACCTTCAATATATATATATATATATATATATACATATATATATTATCCCAAATTGTGTTCTTGCCCTAATAACTCTCAGTATATATGTGTTGTATTTACTATATGCTGGTTAATGTTCATTAAATGTGTTCAACTTAGAAAATAGCTCTAGAATTTAAAAGTTAAAAACGCATCAATGACTGTTGATATCTACAGTATACAGCTAGCCTAAAAATAATAATTGTGATTATTATTATTATTATTATTATTATGCCGGATTCTACTAATTCCGAGTACATTGCCAGCCTACAAATTGCCACCTCACCATTTGTTCAACCTACCCTCCCCCGATCACCCGGTACTGGCACAGTCACCCCGTCAATGCAGCAGTGCTTTACGAATCAGCAGCTGGTCAACAGAAAATGTGGACAACACCTGGATTGGCTATTTTCCCTACTTGGCTACCACCTCCACTGGTGCTAATTAACCCTCTACCTGTCTCTCCAAGAAAGGGCCAAAGTTTATCAAGTTCCTTGGGATCCAGGTAGCCTGTATTCCCCAGAAGCCCACCCTCAGCAAGAGACACCAAAAAGAGTACAGGACTGGATGGAGAGATTGTTTGGCAGCTTGACCTCTCCTTTGCATGGCTCCTCTAACACTTGCTGTATCCTCAGACATAAGAACCATTATGTCCTCTGAATGGTTTAGGATTGGTGCGTCCTTCGAGCCTTCCTAAAGAGTTGTGTCCTCCAAACTATGGAGAATTTTATCCTCTGAAATTTCACCTGGTGTGCCATCCTCCAAACACCGCACCAGTACACTCTCATAGCAAGGAAACTGGGCGTATCCATTTGCATGGTAAATTACCTACTTCGTCGAGCATACCAACAGCCCAGCAGAATAACTCCAATATAGTAGTGTCCACCCAGACGAAACTACAGCCAGACCCCAGAGAACGCACCCATACGCGTCTACAGCTAGATCCCGGAGAGAGAAAATAAAGAAGAGAACGAGAAGCGAGAAGCGTTGGTCCTACCTTGATTGAGACCCCACGGAAATCTATTCTTTACAAGTTAGTAATGAAGGCATAATTCTACCAAGTGCTGTTCTTTTCCTTGAAGATCCCTTTGAATTATAAACTCACACTGTATACAGTTTGTTCCCCATGCTATAATTGCACAGGACAATTTTCAACTTAACATATGTCATAGACCTGTTTCTGACAGTTCCGCCTTTACGAACGATTTAGCTTTAACCCTCTCACGTTCTTGACGCAATTTTGAGCCTATTAGGGATGCTTTAAAGCCTTTGTTACCATCAGGGGTATTTAGAAACCTTTAGTTTAGTTACTTCAACCTCTGCAGTTGTCTTTGAGTTAGCTGTGGGCAGAAAACTAATTTTGGAGAGGTAATTATAAGAGTGAAAGAACTCTATTTAGTATTGCTAATCTGGCAACCTCTGCGTCATATGGTAGTGAGAGGGTTAATTTGGACTAATGTTGTTATACTGTATTTAACATATAAAGCAATATTACTGCACCATATGTGCATATTTGATTTGTATAATGAACATGTGAACATTGAAGAACCAGAAAATAGGTGAATAAAGCAAATATCCAGTGAAAAAAACAATTATTGTAACGGGAGGGTATCAAGTGCATAGGAGGCAGAGCAAAATAGGTCTGCTCTGTCTCGCCACTCTCGCACATGTATGAGGTAGGGGAGGTGTAGAGGAGGGTGGCTGACCATATTTAAGGCGGGAGGGAGGAAGTATATATTGGCTTGTATCCATTCGACCCCATTCAGCCTACTGTTTTAAGATGTTTACCCCCATCCAGGTGTAAATATTTTCCTGGCGAGCAGTAGCGAACCAGCATATATATATTTTTGTTTTCAGGAAGCTAAATTTGTAAATTTTTCGATAGAAAAATTTCTCCGGCGAAGCCGGATTTCTCCATACAATGCTGGCTCACTATTGCTCGCCAGGAAGAAATCGGCACCTGGATGAGGATAAACGTCATAAAAAGTTTGGCTGAATGGGGCCGAGTGGATACAAGCCAGAGAAAGAGAGAAAAGGAGAGAAAGAGAAAAAAAAGAAGGTGACCCCCAATTAAATGAATAATGAGATACCATAGGTAAAGAAAGATGCTGAATACAATATTGATCAAATTAAGCAATATACACTGGCGTCAGCCTCAATTCTATTTGATCAGTAGACAGAGAACTTTAAAGGTGGGGGCTCATGGGTTGAGATAAACATGGAATGATAATCGCCAAGCTGTACATAATTATCTTGCAAAATGCAATGGCACTGAAATAATTATTAACAATGGTATAAAGGATTTTGTGGATCGTCTATATCGGGCCTGTGACGTCACAAGAGTGTGAGTCCACCATCCAGTCTAGGATAAGGATACTGGTGTGACGCCACTATGACGTCACAGGCCCGGTATAGACGATCCACAAAGTCCTTTATACCATTGTTAATAATTATTTCAGTGCCATTGCATTTTGCAAGATAATTATGTACAGCTTGGCGATTATCATTCTATGTTTATCTCAACCCATGAGCCCCCACCTTTAAGAACTTATGGGAGTTAGTGGGTGAAGTGAGATAGTTTTCCCTTTTTGATACATAGAGATCCTGCCAAAGCTGCAAAGGACTCTCCAGGAAATAATTGACACCTAAATGGCACGAAAGGGCTTAAAATTGACAACGAAATGGGGCGAAAGGTGTTAAAATCGCCAAACTAATGGGCCGAACGTCGTATAATCTCAAAACTAGTGGGATTAAACATTAGGGAGGTGTAAAGTGATGATCCTGTGGCTGTGAATTTTGGAAATGAGTCTTTGGAGCTGGTGAACAAGTTTTGTTACCTAGGAGATACCATCTCTGCTGGTGGTGGGGCCGAGGCTGCCACTGTTGCTAGAATTAGGTGTGGCTGGGGGAAGTTCAGAGAATTGATGCCAATCCTGACCATGAATGCCTCTCCCCCTGAAGGGAAAGGTGTATGCCTCATGTGTTAGAAGTGCAATGACGTATGCCTCAGAAACATGGACCGTTAAAGTAGAGGATGTCAACAGAATGGAGCGTAATGAGGTGAGAATGGTGAGATGGATGTGTGGGGCCAGGCTACAGGATAGAATAACAAATGTTGAGCTGAGGAGACGTTTAGGTATAAAGAGTATTAGCGAGGTGATGCGTACAAGTAGACTGGGATGGTATGGACATGTGGAGAGAATGGATGAACAAAATTGGGTGAAAAAATGCAGGTCTGTGATTGTGGAGGGAGCTGCACCAAGGGGTGGACCGAGGAAGACCTGGGATCGGACTATACGCGCCGATCTCAAATCCAAGAACTTGACAAGTGAAGCAGCCCTCAACAGGGTTGCCTGGAACGCCGCCATTAGGATAAGAGACTGAAACTGCACTTATATGTGGAACACTCAGTCTTAAAATTTTATGTATTTTATATATGTAAGGGGGGCCAGAAAAACGGTTTCCCTCCCCTTAATACTCTTTTCCATCCTTCCTCCTTCAGACCTCCGTATCCCACACTTTTGTCTGCCATTCTTCCCTCTCCACCTCTATTTCTTCCTCTCCTTTAATTGACTCTTGCCTCTCCATTCTGCTTCCTCCATGTCTCCCTTTATTCATTTTTACTTCCAGGCTTCAATTTCTCGCTGGTCCTCTCTTCCACCAAAATCCTGTGCCCAATCTCTTCGTTCTCACAAGTATTTTTTCAAGTCGTATTCGCTTTTATATCATATTTTGTTGTCTACTATGTTCACTTCTGTTATTTACCTTCTTCTGTTCTCTCTCTCGCTTGCTCTCTCTCTCTCTCTCGCTTGCTCTCTCTCTCTCTCTCTCTCTGTCCCTCTCTCTCTCTCTCTCTCTTAATTTTGTTATACTAAGTTTGAAGAAAATTGTTACATCATTAACATTGTTACATGTTATATAAAGATTTTACAGGTTAAAGGAGCGTATGTTGCCATAATTCCTATCTAAAAGCCTTACCAGTATTACGCATTATTGTGTTATACGATAATTCACTGCAGATTTGTATTTAAGCTATTTGTTCGCCTTACATATGAAACTAACCACAGTGTCATTGGTAATATTGTTGTCTGCATTTACAAAGTGATTCCACATCTTACAATATGTTGTGATAAACTGTCGCTGGTATGATGTGGTGTGGCAGCGGGGCTCCTCCAGTGCGTCAGGGGTTCTCTCTACTGTTCTTGTGGTACGCTTCTGTCGTCGCTGTAGTTGTCTCAGTGACTGAAGGGGAAGGGCATTAGCTGAAGTGTGTGTTGGCTGCATGCACCTCCCCAAGCTAGATGTGAATATTCCATAGCTGATCAGAAACTAATGGAACGAAAGTCTTAACATGTCAAAACTAATGGGGCTAAACTTGAGGGAGAAGGGGGTCCAGAATAACCCTATAACTCCCACCCCCTTTGAGCACTGGGAGAGTTCATGTAGGCGTACAATATGTATATTAGAATGTCATTCTTGGTTTATAGGCCCCAGTGGTCAGTTTTATGAGTCACTTTGCCGAACAGTTGTTCTGTGTTTGGGTTTTTTAACAACAAAAACATCTGAAAACATTAGCTTTTTTAGATTTCCAAAAAATGAAGAAATATGTCACTGGTAGATAATTGCCTGTCACCGAGCAGATAAAATCAACTCAAAACATGCAGTGATTTGCTCCATTCATGTTGACGATAATGACTTAAAGGATGTTACCAAATCACGTCTTCTCCATATGGAGCGGGCTAAAATAAATAGCGGCCATTGAAGGATGATGCTGAACCTTACACCTCCGCACGGTTAATGAGTGTGTGTGTGTGAAAGAGAATAGTGTGTGTGTGTTTGTGTGTGTGCACTTAAATTATATTTTGCCCTTACGCTGCTATTTCTTCCTAATGTCTTATGACCATCTGCTTATTTCCTTATAAACAAAAGTAGGAGAATGTGTTGGAACATGTAAGACCAGTTCGACCCTCATAATGACAAGAGGGATTATTTTGGCGACACGCACACACAATATGTGTGTGTGTGTGTATGTGTGTGTGTGTGTGTGTGTGTGTGTGTGTGTGTGTGTGTGTCGCCAAAAATTCCCTCTTGTCATTATGAGGGTTGAACTGGTCTTCTATATGTTCCAACACATTCTCCTACTTTCGTTTAAAAGGAAATAAGCAGATGGTCATATGACATTAGGAAGAAATAGAAGCGTAAGAAGGGCAAGATAGAATTTAAGTGCTCACACACACACACACACACACACACACTTTTTTTTGTTTTTAAGAAAACAAAAATAGAAGGTCCCACCCCTTTCCCATTCTTAAGTAAGCCATTTTAGATTTACAGAAGAGTGACCATTACTTGCATTACTGCATGTCCACAAACATTTCAGTAATGTAAGCATATTTCCTTCTATTTTGTTTTTGTTTTTGTTTTTTTATTAAGGTGACAGTTACAATGTGGTGTATAATCTATCTTATTCTAGTTACATTATAGTTTTTCTTAATTGTACCAGTACCTCCCTACAATCAACCTAGTTGTTCCCCAATTCGGCCCTCCGCCACGACCATTTTATAGTCCAAATCTCTCACTCTTGTACACACACACACACACACACACACACTATCTCTCTTTCACACACATACACTCATTAACCGTGTGGTGAACGTACAGCATAATCCTTCAATGGCCGCTATTTATTACCTGATCTACAGTCCGTTGTCTCATTAACCCTTTTCCAATTCCCTCATATAATCTCTCCCGAGGATTTTATATCCTATTATTAGCCTCACCTGACCCCACCAGCACAGTATTGTATGTATGTATGTTTGTTTGCATACGTGAGAGTTTATATATACGGTCATGTGCGCACTTACTGCATGTTCTTATGTTTTTATGTATGTATTGTATGCGTATGTAGGTGTGTATGTATGTGTATAATATGTATTTACTGTATACATAAGTAAAATAAATGTGTATATGTATATCACTTACTCTCATGGATAATTTATGATCATTTGTATTTTACACTAGCTGGCGTTTAGCATTATTGTTTTTTGTT
The DNA here is from genome assembly GCA_032716605.1 of Paralithodes platypus. Classification (NCBI taxonomy): domain Eukaryota; kingdom Metazoa; phylum Arthropoda; class Malacostraca; order Decapoda; family Lithodidae; genus Paralithodes; species Paralithodes platypus. The sequence continues at coordinate 36,058,366 of CM064552.1, read as the reverse complement.
TTGTTTAAGTATACACTACTCAGACATTGTAAACTGAGCTTACCATATTCATATCTATATTTCTCATGTCCATCCACTAAATTGTAAAATGTGTATTTTCAGCTCATCGGGCTGCCATTCTTAAATAAGCCGTTTATTATTATTATTATTATTATTATTGTATTTGTCTCAACATCTGATTTATGTATATACTGTATAGTAGGCCTACCTATCTCCATTGCATCTATGCTATATGTTATACCAGGATTTTGCTGGGGTTAATTGGACTAATTAGGTCGGTTCTTACTTGACTGGAGAAGTTGAATCCACATATACACATGCACAAAGGTAATAAAGGATAAATATAATACAGAGTACACACATAAGTTATATTATTCAAGGTAATTAATATTACTGTCAGACAAAAGATAGGTAAATATATACAGTTTATAACGCACGAACGAGGATCCACAATTAAATTCCCCGGGGAATGCCACTGCACTATTTTTATGTCACACTGAGTATTTCCTTTGATAAGGCACTTCACTAGTACTTCTTCAATGTCACAACAATGAGGCACTTCTGTAGTATTTCTGACGAGGGTTTTGGCCGTCATGGTGGTCCTGATGTGGATGGTTGACAGCGGATGGAAGTCGATGGAGAATTCTTGGATTTTGGGTCCTGAATGAATATGTTCCGTTATACCAGTGTTATACGTATACATATTATCAAACTAACGTAAGGAGAAGTTAAACCAGTGTTGTACTGTCTCACTCAACTATTCTGACCTTTATAAGAGTTTTGGCGCAGAAGCTTCCAGCACTCTTGGGTGTAGGGTCTTGAATAAATATGAATCAGCTATGCCAGTGCTATGCATATCATATCATCGGACTAACGTAAGAGGGTTGTTATGTACCGTCTCTTAACTGTCCTGACGTTATAAGAGTCTTTCAGGGACTGATGGATGGGTTTATTTGGGCCTTTCACGCATACGTGTCTTAATGCCGTGCCTGGGACAACATACCATATGGACATTATGCAGAGTGCCGTTATGCTTTAAGCTACGATATCTCGCGAGCCCTACCTTTTAAAAAGCCAATTGCCAGTGCGTGAACTTTTTCAAAGGGTCGAGAATGGGGTCGGTTTACTATACCGATAAAGCGCATGTCAGTACAGTCTTCTTTATCGACAGTAATTCCTAGTAATCGAGGCGGAGGAATCAATATTGTGTTGCCACCATGGTGATCCAATAAATAATTCCTTTGATCAACCAAGATCTAAATATCCTTAATAAACCTTTATATGCCAGTGCTTTAATAGTTTATTCAGTATAGCCAAAATCTTCCAGCTCTTAAAATATCTTCCAGTGAAGTATGTTTTAAGAGCTTTCCAACTCTTATAGATCTTAACTTTGCCCGTCATAGTCTTACCTCTTCTGGTGTTTCTCCCGGTGTCCATTCTCCGGGTAAGAAGGGCAGCTGTGCTGGGAGGAGGCCCTGGGGCAGCTGGGGTAGCCCCTCTGGATTTCCCTCCCATGGTGGTGATGCAGCTTGTAGGAAGAAGAGCACGTGGAAGTATAGTAGTGTTGCTGATGGTTACGATGATATCTTTGCCGGGCGTTGGAGAGAGTGTGGGCATGATTGAGGTGACTCGGGCGTATCTTGGTGGTGTGGTGGTTAGAGTTTCCTTTCTCAGGGGTGTGGTGGTATGGGTGGTAATATCGCTTGGTGGTAGTGGCGTGGTGCTTTTTTTTCCCCTTTATATTACTATATGTTTAAAAATAGGTTCAGGGTGTATATATAAAAAACGTAATACATCCACGTTGTTTCATTTCGTTTGTTCATGATCGAGTACTCAAAGCGCATGAACTGATTGAACTCCCACTGACCCTATATTCCCTGGACCCTGGTATAGAGGGAAACAAAAACAACAAAGGAGGCGGTATTGAAGGAGGGTGTGCTGGGCGACTGTGAGGCGCAAGGTAACTAGGTGCGCAGAAGAGAGCATATTATGGACACATGCTCGGCAGACCTATTGTATATACTATATATATATATATATATATATATATATATATAGTTATGAGAACCTCAGCAGGTGATCTTGGACACCGCAACTTCCAAATTAGTAGGGCAATGAGAAGAAATACGTTGTGGAACATCATGATTTATTATAATTTTCGGCGACGTCACGCAGCCATCCTCAGGAAAGGGTTACCAACACATCCTAAAAATTGAGTATAACTCTGTATATATTGCTAAAACAGGATCACTAAAATGTAATGCATTGTTGAACACGTGGCAATTTGCCTATCTAAAAAACAATTAAACAACATAATTTTGGCCAACTAGGCAAGGTTTTAATATAAAATAAATCTACGGCTAGACCATCAAATTCAAAATTGCTAAATCTCAATGCAACAAAAGAAATCAAAACGCATAAGATATCAAATTTATATTATCATTTCTTTTTCAATTCAAATATTATTCTGAACTGTAAAGGCTAAAATCTATTAAACAAAATTTAACCTACCGCTAAACAGCGTCCAAAGTATTATGCTAATATCCAACCATGTGAGGACAAGACTTAGCAAAAGCAATCATAATAAACGAGAATTATAAAATGAAGGACTCTACAAAACATTTCAAATTATCTAGTAAAATTAGAAGCAAATCATAGTAATCCTAATCACATCGAACATATTTGAATTGAAAAAGAAATGATAATATAAATTTGATATCTTATGCGTTTTGATTTCTTGTGTTGCATTGAGATTTAGCAATTTTGAATTTGATGGTGTCTAGCCGTAGATTTATTTTATATTTAAACCTTGCCTAGTTGGCCAAAATTATGTTGTTTGTTTTTTAGATAGGCAAATTGCCACGTGTTCAACAATGCATTACATTTTAGTGATCCTGTTTTAGCAATATATACAGAGTTATACTCAATTTTTAGGATCTGTTGGTAACCCTTTCCTGAGGATGGCTGCGTGACGTCGCCGAAAATTAGAATAAATCATGATGTTCCACAACGTATTTCTTCTCATTGCCCTACAAATATATATATTTATTTATTTTGTTTTGTTTTTATTTTGTCTATGTGGATGAGGGAGACAAAAGGCAAAACTGCCTGTGACGAGTGCCTCCCCCAGAGTTAAAAGATGACAGGGCCAAAATCAAGGAACGTTTGAGCCAAAATATATCGACACACAGAGTTTGAAACAATTTAAGTCATAGGATGAGGGAAAGATGGATTCAGGGAGAGAGTTCCAGAGCTCAGCTGTTGAATAGAAGAATGATTGGGAGTAACATTTCACTCTTGAGTTGGAGAGTTGTATAGAGTAGGGGTTGGGTTGTGTTGCAAGATGGGTACTACATACCCAAAGTAGAGGAGGTGGTAGCCTATGTACTGAGAGAGCTCTGAGGAACACTGATTATTGTAGTAGCGATAGAATAGAGAGAGAGATGCAACATTGCGGCGAAGAGAGAAAGATTGCAGAGAGTCGGTGAGTGGACGAGAGTTAATGATACGAAAGGCTTTCCTTTCTATTTTGTCTGGAAATGCTGTGTGAGAGGATCCTCCCCACACATGTGAACAATACTCAATACAAGGATGCACTGTGCTCCTGTACAGAGCAAGAAGCTGAATAGAGGTAAAGAACCCCTTGAGGCAGTTGAGCATACCCAGCTTCTGGGAGGCCGCCTTACCAAGACTGGTAATATGGGTCTTCCAAGAGGGACCAGAAGAAAGGGAGACACAGAGAATACTGAGAGAAGATGCAGAGTTGATGTTTGTATTGTTGAAGAATAAGGGATAGTCCTCTGGGAGTTCACGGCTGGTAGATAGATGGAAAAATTGGGTTTTGGAAGCATTAAAGGTAACAAGGTTTTCTTTGCCCCAATTGGAAATGGTAGTTAGATCAGAAGATAAGTTTTCTATGGCTTCATTACGTTTGCTTTTGAGGTATTGCTGGCTGGGGCGTTCTGGGACCTTGATTTGGTCCAATACTAGGACACAGTACTCTACGGATCAATCTGAAGCGCCTCATACTAATATTAAGGGGAGAAGGGCTGGTTTATCTGGCTTCTTCTCCTTCATGTTTAGCCTCATTAGTTTTGAGATTTTATGACGTTCGGCTCATTAGTTTGGCGATTTTAAGACTTTTCGTCCTATTTCATTGTCAATATTAAGACATTTTGTGTCATTTAGGTGTCGATTATATCCTGGCGAGCTATAACGAGCCTGTAATTTAAGAAAAACCGGCTTTCGGCCGGGCCATTGTCTATCGAAATATGTACAAATTTGTCTTGAAGGAGAGCTTTGTGTGTATTTTTTAAAGCTTGATGGAGGTCTAGGGAGGAAACTAAAAACAAATATAAAAAGATATATAAATTAGCAATAATATTAAATGCCCATCCTCCCTTAAAAGCTAAATACAGTCTATGATTAATGGTGTTATGTTACTGGATGGCTACAATCACAGGTTGGATATCACAATATTCAAGGTTCCAAGGTTTAACCGCTATAGGAGGATAATATATGAAAAAATAGCCTAGAAATGTTAGTTGAGGTATGAACCTATGTTCAAAGTCCATTTATATATTGCTAACTCATCACATACTTTCCAAATATATTGTGTAATTCGATGATAATACAGATTTATAATAACAAAGATGCAGCTAAAGGCTATGGTTTGCAAAGGGTCACTGGGTCAGAACAAACGCTTTCATGACTTTTTCATCACAAGTCTTTAACTAAGTCCATAGACCAACTTCAGAATCGGTCACAATATTGAACGTAACATGCTGGCATCTAATGTAATCATATCAAATCTATAAATGACCCATTTTAAACTAACTGCCTTAAATTTAATTAGCTGTAGTGGGGAAGGAATGGACTTATAAACAATCAAACTACTATTTAGTGAACAGTATTGTGCTAGAAGTGGCCAGTATAACCAAACTAAGAGCCCCTCACATCGAAGCCCCCTGGTTGCCCCAGTAAGCACACTCTGTTCTCCTTACTGTACATTACGACCTGTATAAAGCCTGTTATATACTGGGTGCTGACCAGGGGACCTCTATCGCCTCACACTAACTCCAATTACTTGGAAATTATAACAGTTGTCGATGAAGTCATCAGGATGTATGTTAGCTTCGAGATCTCTTAAGTTTATTAATTTCGAACTTTAAGCTTACTTTAATAAATAGTCATTGTACAACACACCGTCTCGTCTCACACACACACCACACAAGTTCAAATGGGTCAGGATAGTGTGAGGGAATTAAGGTTGTTAGTAGCGGTCCGCGTTTTTTTTTTTTTTTTTTTTTTTTTTTTTTTTTAAAGGTACTGCCTCCCATCCCATGACTCTGTACTCTCCTATAATTTGTTTTTTCCATTGCAAACAATAGGAATGGTGGATATTAATATAATTAAATAATTTTACTCCCAACACCAAACACATCCCAATGATATTAGTGACATTGTCAATTAATTATTATCAGACATTGTAAACAAAAACAAAACACAGACCCCTGTGGGCCGTGCACCTGGTAGTAGGGTCATTTGCTTGGAATCCGTGACCATTTTGTTCCTACCTTATTCTCTCGATGGATTTGACAACCTGAACCATTTTAAAGGAAAATTAGCTCTGAAAATTCAGCTCTGAAAAATGACGGCTAACTCTGCTAGAGCCCAATATTCAAAATGGCCGCCAACGCCATCTTGAAAAACATGAAATGTAATATCTCTGACATCAGATGAGCTACAAGGACGAATGAGGTGTCCTTTTTCACTAATTCTGGCATTACAAATCCACTGGAATGGTTATTGTATTGTATTGTATTGTATATTGTATTATACAGCTTAGAGCCCTTATTCATTGTTGACTCTATCCATATGTCGAGGGCAACACACGAATAAGGTTTTCCTGTTATTGACTGTGCAAACATACCACTCTCCATAAATGCAGCCTGATCGACAGGAAGGGTATCAAGCACTGCGGTGAAATCGGGGAGATGCCGACCATACTTGTCATTATCATAGATTTGCATCAAAGGAAGCATGAGCTTGAGTGAGGACTTGAACTCAGTCCAGTTGCTTGTTCTGATTGCATGGATATTTTGAGTTAGAACCTCAACCATTTCCATGAATGACATCCAGTATTCTGCTTGTGGGGCACCCTCAAAGTCCTTGAAGAGAGCATCAACGAGGTCCTTCAGCTCAGAATTTCTCTCTAGCTCTGCATGTTCATCTGCAAGTTCCTGTGCATCAATCGGATGTCGAAGCTTGGCAAGGGATGCCTTTACTTCTTCAGATAGAGGGGAATCTTCCAAACGTTTGTCTATGACATGGTGGACCAGAGTCTCGTAGAATAGTCGCAAGCAGCGAACCCCACGCTTAACATGTTTTCCACGAAGGGCCTGATCAACAGACCCGTCTGCTATAACACCAGCTGCCACCAACACATCTGAGATGCCAGATCCCTTAAACCTCTTGTATATAGTGTAGATGAATGACATTTGGATGTGGAAGGGTGCCATGAATGGTAAGATTTTGCTGAACAGCTCAGCATTCTCACTTTTCAACTCTAGCATGAACACGTAGACAGGATGATCACCAACAATTTTTGCAAAAGGCATCTTTTTTTCTTCGATTGATTTTGCAAGCTTACACATCACATCATTGAGAATTGTCTTACTGGGTGGGTTGGGATAGGTCATGTGGTATATTGCTCGACTCTTCTCATCTGCATTTGACATGCTGGCGTGAAACCCTGAAAACCCAGGCACAGTCCGTTCTTCTGGCTTAGGTCTCGTTCGGTCATCTTGCGCCCTGGCCAATGCATGGATCACACCACGAATTCTTTGCACCGATGTGTCAGGAGGAGGAGTACTTTGATCAGCTGGTGGCTTCCTGAGAGGTGGTTCCCCACGCTTCGCTGTTTTGTATGGGTTGACTTTTTGCATTTCACTTCCGAGCTTGAAGTCAAATGAAGTCAATCTCTTGAAGTCATCGTTGTCGACTATAGCGATAGCATGCTTACCCTCAGCTAGTTCGAAGGGGCAAGCAGATGAGCACTTGAAGTCATTGACCACCCAAAAATCTCGCAGCATAAGTACGTCATTGTAACTGATGCCCAGTCCATCTTTGTGCATTATGTCGACTATCTCCCTACTCTTGGTCACTCCATGTAGCAAGACAGAGAGATTTATCTCAAATGCAGTGCGTTTTCCAGTGATGTAGCTTGTGAGGATAGATGCAATCGATCGGACGGATGGACTGTCATCAATTGCAGACTTATTTGGGTGTTTCAGCCATGTGAGCAGCTTCAGCAGGAGCTCACTGAGGTCTTCTTCTCTCTCCAACTCGTGTATATATGGGAGCCAGGGAATAGTATTTGTCCTGATGACTTGCTCTTTGAGTCATGCCACAACATTCATCACCAACTGATCATTGCTGACACCCAATGAAGATATTGCCACCTCGATGTATGTACCTACTGCTGTTGTATCATATACCAGTTCACTCACATTCTTTTGAATGCGTTCATGAAATCCGATGTCTTCCCCAAATTCATTGACGAGAATTTCTTTTAAGTAGCTGGATTTTACTACTGAGTTATGTCCGTGATTTGAGATAATGCGCTTATAGTCCTGCAGCAGGCCTTGCAGTGTGCGAATTTCATGGTCTTTGAAGGTGACTTGACGAATATGATGAAAGAAGAGAGCTTGGGCCTCTCGGAGGTTTACACGCTGCAGATGTTGAGTGCTTTCATCTGAAAGGGGCTTGTGGTCGCTTACATATTTGCGCCAGCACGCACGATGGTAGCGGATTTCCAACCCAAATGCTGTTTGACTATCTGGGATGGATGCAATCAGAGTGTCAAGTCTCAATCTCATGACCTCATCTTCCAGACGGATAGTATGTAACTTGAATTTAGTCCAGGCATCTACTGTTGATAGGAGTAAAATCTGCTTGTCACGATCACTACTCTTGTATGCCCCTTTCATGCACCACACACATAGTCTTATCGTGAAGGACACCCATACTGGAGCAGAGCCTTTTAGGTGCACTGGTCTGGGGAAGGGTCTTGTTGATCTGATACTTCATCTCTTTCAAGACGTTCCTCGGATTTGTGTTTGCGTTTTTTGGCTTGAGAGAGCTTGCGCTTGCTGGATAATGATGCGTAACAAGTGCTATGCATGTGGTGACCCTTTGGTCCCTTCTCCCAATCCACATTTTCATGTGTAACTCTTCACTCTCTCTTCTATTATCCATTATTTCGGTCACTTCACAAGTCGGCAATTTTCATCAGATGGGCATGCGATCCATCTGAAACAGTAAAAAAGTAATATTAGATATACACCGCAGGCAGAGAACAACAGTGATGATAGCAGCGAAAGTGAGGACAGTGATTCGGATAGTGGCTCATACAATGAATCATGTAGTGACAGTGAAGTGGCAGATTAGTATGTACAATTAGTATAATACAATACAATAACAATACAATATACAATACAATACAATACAATAACCATTCCAGTGGATTTGTAATGCCAGAATTAGTGAAAAAGGACACCTCATTCGTCCTTGTAGCTCATCTGATGCCAGAGATATTACATTTCATGTTTTTCATGATGGCGTTGGCGGCCATTTTGAATATTGGGCTCTAGCAGAGTTAGCCGTCATTTTTCAGAGGGGCATAGGAGCTAATTTTCCTTTAAAATGGTTCAGGTTGTCAAATCCATCGAGAGAAAAAGGTAGGAACAAAATGGTCACGGATTCCAAGCAAATGGCCCTACTATGGGGTTAACGCCGTGAGCCCCAGGCCCGAGTTTCACAGGATCCGGAGATGGACCCAACCCATCCTATAATTGAAAAAAAATATTAAAAGGTCGTCGGCATCACCTTTTTCTTTGTTCCGTCTTTCTTGTACTGGGTACGCCGTGTTTAAAACTAATGATAGTATAATATGACACTGTTAAATATAACTCCAGGCCCGGGGTCCACAAGGTAGGCAACCATTGGGGCCCAGCCTAAACTATATTTGTTTGGGTAAAACAGAATTACAATAAATCTATATATATATTAATAAATCCCTAATAGAATTAAAGTTAATTTATTTAATCATTAATTGTATTGCAGTTATATATTTTTTGTTTTATTGTAATGCTTTTATTCCCTAAATAGACACATACACACCTGTTGTTTTACAAATACAAATACAGAATACACCTATACACAAACACACATACATCAATATAATGTACACACACGCATACATATACATAATTATATACATTGTACTGTATAATTATGTGCTTGCATAATATAGTTGTTCTTATATGATGTGAAAATGTTAAGAACACTCCTCTTCATCTCCATTCGTACTGTCTGTTGAGATGTAGGCAAGTTGCAGCGAACGGGTGAAAGAGGTGGCGATCTTGAGCCACCACACCGCGATGACTGTGCCCACGACCTCCGCAATAATCATCCGCATCAGCTCTGGCACTTTCCACCAAACGATTCGGCCTAACCCATGAAATAAGTTTGAAGGTAACCCAGGACACCAACTTTGTACCTCGAGCTACTCGTTAACCCCCCGATAGCTTGGGAAAGGCCTTACCAAGCGGCTGGCTACATGACTTTCCCCTGTCCTCCACCTTATTCACCTTGTTGGTTTGGTTCCCTTTCGTCCGCATGGGCAGGCAATATAAGAGAGAGGGAGGCCAAGGGTGTTCCCCCACACACACCTCCATTCCCACACAACACGGTGAGCTTCTCTTTATCCTCATCCAATAGGCTGTCATGGTCGATTGTTTGTGTAAACAGGAATTGGTTTTCCTTGGTTTGGTCTTTTTAGTGAACTCAGAACCATCTGTGGCTCCCGTCCTCCTGGTTCTCGATCAGGTAGTTATACAGTGGGTCTTGGTTGGCTTCAAATTATTCCCAGATCTTTCATGCTATTTTGTGCAACTTTACATTCATAGGGTTTTATTATGCTAGAACAAATCTGTTTATTGATGAGCTATGATAACAGGGAGGTATGAGTATTTTGTATATAACTACAATCAAATACAAAGGCAAGTAATTTCAATAGGTGCAGAACAAAAAAATTATATATACAAAATTAAATATAAGTTTAAGTAATAATGGTAAGAACAATATACATAGAAACATAAATATACACAATTCACTAATACAGTTAAAGAAATAAAACTTTACAAGAGTTATAGGTAAAAAGACATGCATGATCTGAACCCGTGCTCTAAACACAAGATGAACACGTACGTGATTTAATTATGCAATTATTTATTTATGCGGATACTTAGATCAAATCAAACTTCTCTTTTGTACATCAAAGTAAAGTAAAGTTAAAGTACATTGATACAATTACAAATGGCGAATTTAGTGAGTTTATCAATTAAATTATTATAGTTACATTTAGCAAAGTTAGTCTCTCTTTTATCACGAAGTCACGTTTTCTCTACTCGTTCGGCTATAGTGTTATTTAATTTTTATGAGAGTTGAATAATTATCTATTTGAAAATCATTAGACAGAAGTGTACGCGATCAGTTGTTGGGTGTCTTCGAAACATCATCTCTGCTATTTAATATTCCTGGTTTACGTTGATGCGGGAGTGCCCAATCATAAATTTATATTTTGTGTGACATGACCCAGCCAGGGCTCGAACCTCGGCCAGTAATGCAGCACTCCAACACCGTAACCACTAGATCACCGAGGATATTAGAAGTAATGACTTCATTTGGAATCAATTCCATCCACCACCACCCGCTCGGACTCGTGGTCACGTAGCTTGATGCCTTACACACATACACCTCACACACATACACCTCACACACAAACACTAGCAACTAAGTATTAGAGTGGAATCTCGAAATGTTTTAAATAAGGGTAATGCAAGGATAGAATATGTGTTTTGTTTTATCTGAAGGGTAATACAGTTTTTTTAAGAAGTGACTCAAATATTTAGAGACACACTACAATTATTTAATTTAGCGATTTCCCTGGTATCGGAGGGGGATTGAGTGATCTTTCATGTGTTTGATGTGTTGGGCTCTTGTTACGACACTCGTCTATCTTGGGAGTCTGGTTCGGTCTGGATTTCCTCGGGGTGCAACTTGCAGTTTTCTTCTTCGGCTCTGCTTGAAGGCTAGGTCTCAGACCACTAGCTGTACAAGGTTTCAGACCACATGTACTTGAAAGGGTAGAGGTGAATCTCAGCTGCTCTAGTTGATGACCTAGAGAGTGAGCATCGAGACTCACTATTTCGTCAGTTTGCACTTGTGTTGTCTTGGGACCAGACTTACTAATATCGAACTCAGCATGTTCACCAGAGCACCTGGCATATTCAGTTTTCAGACTTGAGGTGCTAGTCTCATACCTAGCAGGTTTACCGTTAACACTTGGTACTATCAGTCTTCAGACCTGATGCCTAGTATCGAACCTAGTTTTCCCAGTCTCGTCCCTAGGATTGTTCCAGTCTTCAGACCTGGAGATACTAGTATCAAACCTAACCGAATTATTCCTCCCAGGTTGAGTGACATAGACTGTCCTAGTTCTGTATATGCTATTTCCTATCCGGTGCAAGCTAGAAGGGAAAAATCTACTGTTGTTATTGTCCATGCGGCTCCCTACGACATTGTTGTTTCTCGCGTGAAGGGTGCACAGGTACTCTCTCCTTGGGCTTTTTATGTCCTTGTGGTGTGGTGCTGGTGGTGGTCTGTACGGCTGCAATTTGTATCATGGGCATAACAGGTATATTTTGGACATTTTATGAAGCTGCTTTGTATTGAACGGATAGGGATAGTGTATGTCATATGCTTATATGAGGCACTTATTTTGGAGGGATTGCAAGTGCTGTGTCTGGGTACTGCTGATCGTGTGGATGGATATAGGGGGGTATTCAATGATTGGTATTACTAAGGTCTTTACTAAGTGTACCTTTAAGTTGCTAGGTAGATCATTGAATCTCTGAATAGACGAAAGACCTTCCCTTCCCCTATTTATCCCGTTTTTGATATGAAGTATAAGTCCTCTGGTGTTAATTGTTTGTCCCAAAATTTCCCTTCTTTGCTTTGTTTGAACAGTTTCCCTTCGACTATAATGTCATCAGTCTTAAACTTGGCTATGATAGTATGATAGTGCACTGGTTAATATTAGTTCTGATATTCCATTGTTATGCATAATCATTAATTCTCTTTATTTCAGCAGCAATCTTTAGTGCCATAAATATTTTCGATTTTCCCTTGTATTTGACTATATGTGTAATGTCATCGGTATAATATATGATATCAATATTTCCTAAATGGGAATTAGGCAGGCCTCGGGTGTATATAATATAAACGGTCGGTGAAAATATACTCCCCTGTGGCACTTCGCTCCAAAGTTTGGTGGTATCAATGAGGGAGTTATCCAATTTGATGTTAGCTGTCCTGTATGCAAGAAATTATTTTAATATTTGTTCAGTTATGATTGACAGTCCCAGCTGCAGTATTTAAAATTGTAATTCATTGTGCCACACTTTGTCAAATGCTTTTGACACAGCTTACAGCACTTTTGTACACTGATGGCATTTATCCAGAATTTGATCAATGTATTCGTTGGCCAAGGCAATGGCTGTTGTCATGGCGTGAGATAGTCGAAAGCCATGGGGATTGTTTAAGTACAAATTGTTGAGAGCCTACCATTCATTATGTATTCAAGGATCTTGCCTGACACTTCTAGAAGGGATATTGGCCTATAGTTTTATGGGTACTTATACTTCTTTGGGTATTAGTGGTATTGTGCTTATTGTGGCATTTTTTAACACCTTACAAGCGGCCTAGGCGGTAATTTATATGTACCGCCCAGCGGGGTGTTTTTACCCTAAATAGGGTTGTTTACGTGATCATTTTCATGCCTAAATAAGACCCAGAGCGTAAAACAAGTATATATCCCTGAAAGGGCATAAACAGAGCTTTCCAATGACACCCCAACCATCCTTGTACGACCACTGGTTTTCTTGCAACGATCGCGCAACACGAGTGCAAAAACCATGTAATTAGGTACTTTCCCTACATAATTCCCTGTGTAGCGAGTGTGAGGCGGGATGGAAGGGTGGATTTCACTTCAGTTGGCCCACCGCGGTGGTGGGCGGTGGTCATAGCCTTACTATGCTCCTCACACCGCTCAGCTCTCTCTCTGCAACATTACGTGCTGAAAATGGCACACGACATAAGTTGTGAACCGCCACTTAGTCCAAATTTATTTCACACAACATAAGTTGCGCGCTGCCAAAGAAGGGTTAATGGGTTTGGGAAGTATCTGGTGGCTAGGCAGGCACAAAAAATGTCTGTTATATTACTTATTGCTATGAATGAGTTAATTATAATTGTATAGAGAGCATTATAGCTGAATTTATATATGAGGATACTCTCATTCCGTTCGCTCTCATACTTGTGGCGATAGGGCGAGTTATAGTAAATGAAAATAAGCTACAAACTGTCTACAAGGGCATATTCTTTTCTATCGAAGTCGCCGCAGTGAATGAGTCCAAAGAATAATAATATAGAATCCCACTGCTAAGCTATATGAGGATAGAATAGCAGATAATTTAACAGTAACTTACAAGTTACCAATCTGTGCTAAAAGTGGCTTAAAAAGGATAATATTTATGTTACTTTAGAAACTACCAAGCTACGTTACTTTTATTCGGAAAAAAAAAAATCCAGTATGTTGTTACCTAGGAACTGTGATAAACCTTCCCAAAGGCACGGTATTTAAACATGCTTAACATAAAATCTTCAAATACTCTCCCAGTGCTGGGAAATGTCTCAAAATTGGGCGACACATAGAAACCAGTGGCATCTCCCCATACATACCACTTCCTCTACTCCCCCCCCCCCCCTGTCTCCCTCAACTTGACCTTATATTTTGACCAATTTCATGTAGTTCATGGGTTAATATTATATGATCATGTGTAACAATAATAGTCGCATACAGAGTATTCTGTATGCTTACTGTACATGACTAACTCTGAAAACATGACATTTTTAACTCACTTATGTGTACCCAACCTTCATTTATCGTTATGTTTTGTTTATATTTTTAGTGTGTCAAGGGGGTCGCTCTTCTACACTATCACCACCAACCGGTATATAGAATTTGCAATAATTGTTTTATGATGGTACACACCCATAGACCATAGACTAAAACCAGTGTCACACGGTTGAGTTGTCTAATAATTTTAATCGGCAAGTCATTCTGGCATCAATTCGGGGCTTGACTTGTACTTATGCTACCAAAAGATTACATTATAGTGTTGTGCGTGTCTGGGTTTTGGCAAAGTGTAAATATAAAGTGTAAATATAAAGTGTAAATATAAAGTGTAAATATAAAGTGTAAATATAAAGTGTAAATATAAAGTGTAATTATAAAGTACCCTAGACCTATTGGTTAATCTAATATAATAATTTCACTTCCAACACCAAACACCTCCCAATAAAAGTAATGAAAACATGTGATCTTCTCGGGATTCGAGCCTGGTTTACCACATACAGATCATAAACAGTCTATTCATTACACCATCAAGACAGTTAAAGGTTAAGGGGAGATTTCCACTTGAGGGATTATTTTCTGGACCCCTTTCTCCCTCATGTTTAACTCCACTGCCATTGAGATTTTAAGACGTTCGCCCCATTAGTTTGGCGATTTTAAGAACTTTCGACCCATTTCTGTCAATTTTTAGACATTTCGTGCCATTTACTGTAAGTGTCGATTTTTTCCTGGCGAGCGTTAGCGAGCCTGTAATGTAAGAGGAAACGGCCTTCGGCCGGGACATTTTTCTACCGAAAAATTTACAAATTTATCTTCAAGAGGGTCAAGGGAGTGTAATTTTTAAGCTTGATGGAAGTCTAGGGTACAAACTAAATACCTCCCCTTAAGTACATGACTACGATTTTATATCCATTTATCGAAGATCAACGGTAAGCTCTTTCACTTACACAAGGGAAAAATATCTGTCATTTACGCAAGATCATTGATATACAAACTTTCAAAAATCGCTTAGGCAAACATATTGTTCTGAATCCACAACCTGTTATGTTTACAAGTGAATAGTGCTCCATTTTCTCTACAGATCGGTTGTGTTGCTACGAGCTTTTCTTAGATGTTTATGAGATTCTATTAATTTGTTTTAACCCCTTCACTACCATGACGTCATTTCCACCAATTTCTGGTTACTACTAGACGATTTTGATAGCTTATAGTAGAACTGTAATACTTAAATGGATAAATACTATCTCAATAAATCCTCTGATTAACATTGATCCTTTTTAAACTGCATAAATTCGTAGCCAGGATCAAAGGTACAAAGACGTCATGGTGCTGATGGGGTTAATATTATTAGTATTTGTTTTATATTATTAGTTTTAAACGTTCCTACGATGTAATTTTTAGGTTTTCCATGTTACTACTATCTTTGACTGGTGGTAAGTGGGGGTTGGGTGAGGGGAGTTGTTTTTCTCTGCTGTTCTTTGTTTATGTCATTTAGATAAGCTAGCTTTAGTAACCTGCAGTTTCGTAAGAACTAAAATATTGATTATTGTATGGTTTTCCTCGTCTTCTATTGTATTAATCCCCTTTGTGTTAGAGCAAACAGCTGTGCGGGGATGAAGAACCCACAGAGAGCACTCTCAACTTCTGGGAAGCTGTTTTAGTAAGAGTGGTTATATGATCTTTCCCAGAAAGGTTGGATGAAAAAAATACATCAAAAATATTGAGAGAAGATGAAGGGTTGATTTGTGTATAGTCGAAGAGTAATTGATACTCTAGTGGAAGATTACGATTGGTAGATAGGAGAAATTGGGTCTTGGAGGCATTGAAAGTAACAAGATTTTCTCCGCCCCAATCAGAAATAATTGATAGATCGTCACATGTTTTTTTGGAATGATTGTATGCTGGGTTGTTGTGAAAAAACTAGTTCAGTAGTGTTATGCTACATTATAATTTAACGTGCTTTATAATTATTCCGCTGTTTCCACCTTAGGAAAGAATGGGGAATCTGAACACTCTCACTGGAGCATAACTAACTTCAATATTATAAACCATGCAACAATAATAATCAATGACAAAGAATACCTAATTGAGTTTCACAAGTTTTTTTCCTTGATTGGCTAGGGTACAAATCAGATAGTGGTGCATAAGAAACGAAAGTCCTTCTAGGGTAAGGAATCACTTCGATGAATACTAAGGATGAATTATAAATGGAATTAGTCCTAGGATAACTGATAACCTAGGAGAAAGTAGATTAAGTTATACAATAGTACAAATAATACTGATCGAATGTCCCATCGTAAACACAGAACAGGTGTACACAGAGAGATTTAGTCTCAAACAATAAATAGTACCTTGAAGGGAATTTAGCGGGGGCGAGGTAGCTACGTGGTACGGCATACATACAGCACTGAGGTTATGGTAAGGTACTATTTGATTTAAGGTTAACCTTTACTGATCAAAGTTTACAGGATAATTAACTCAATGAACTCGAAGAGTCAAAGTAATGAATATAAGTTCATAAATTATTTAAATAATATACAATAGTCATGTAGGCGTGACTGAAAATATCCTCGCCGGGTGGATCATTAATGCAACGTTAAATACAGAGTTAGAAATAACTCAAACTGAACACTAAGTGAATTATAAGTCATGAAGTGTGATAATTAATAATAGTCAATAAAATACTGAATGGTAAAACGCTCTGTGAACAACTCATATACAGTATATCTTAGGTACCCTGCTGATGATATAGCATAGAATAAGATCTGAATAAGAGTTCACTTTAGTTTTATGTGTATAGGTGCATGTATAATTTCCCAAACAAATATTTATATTACTCCTCATAAGAATACAGGAGCCTGTACTCGAAGAATTATATATCTATTTATCTCACTGATAGAAGTGTGGTGTTCTCTCTAAATCGAGTTACGGATATCTAGGAGAAGTGAAGAATGGAAAATCTTCAGAGTCTACGTTAATGTGAATCTTAGCATATCTTATTAACCCTTACTGTAATCTTCAAAACACTTTACAAAGCAATAAGTTACTTAAAGGATTTGAGGAGAAAAGGTAGGAGCCCCTAGAGAGTCTGGTATGCACGTGGTGATAAGTTCAGTTGTCCCTCCTGTTTGACCAAAGGGAAGGTCACGGTATCAGCACACGGTCCAGATTGGTAATGCTCTCTTTCTTTCTTCTACGTCCTTTCTTCGGGGTCACAATTCAACACACTTGTTTGCACTATTGGTAAGATTCTTCAAGGTTCCAAGGTTAGCCTTTGACAGATATCTTACTTCCTAACTATTGATTAGCAGTTAATTAGGTTTGTCCGAGGAAGAGATATTCAACTATTTAATCAAAGCTGTTTGTCAAGAGTTTAAGGGGAGAATGGCTAGCCCCTACAGAATCTTTATCCGAACTGTGTTAGCTACCAGTTAAGTGTGTTCGCCCTAGGGAGAAGCACTCGACGGTATAACTAGGTCAGTTTTGCCTAACTCTCTCTGGGTCAGTTGAGAGCCTATTCACTTTTTGGTTAGGGTTAAGTGGCTGTCTTCTCGGGGCAGCAGGGACATGGTGGGGAGAGGTTTTTTATTTATCGTGAGCTTATGATTTACACTAAAAATATGAGGGTTATTTCTCCGGGATGGCTTGGATGTTCCTTGTTTATTGGTATTGACTTTAGGCTTGGAGATGGCCTGTTGGGGTAATGAAAAAAGGATTCTTGATGGTGGGGGAAGTAGAGAATTCTCCTGTTGCATGGAGGTGGCTTTAGAGGGCAGGTGGTATTGTTTTTCTACTTGTTTGCTCACTTGGCTGCCATAGTAAAGTTCGCTTTGTGCAGAAGATACAGGGGATATTGGGGGTTTTGGTGGCGAACTTCCATAAATAACTATTCAGAATAGAGAAGGTCTGGCTGGGGGTAAGGTATGTCCTGGTAGGGGGGTATGGACTCGTTCATTCTCATGGAAAGGGGAAGTGACGCATTTTCTTTCACGTGAAAGGGCTTTTACGCGTTTTCCTTGACATGACCTGGTTTAAGCGGTGTCTGTGATGGAAGAGGCTTTGTGCTTTTCGGTCTGCTTGATATGTTGGCAATACAGCACTGGTTGATTTGGCTGTTGTCTGGATATGGGAGCAGGTTCTTGGTGGTGTTTGGCTCTTGTTGGCTGGTCCCCGATATTTCAAGTAGTGTAAGGTAAATTCATCAGTGTATGAGTGGATATGACTACAGGTACAGTTAAGGAGATCATTAATGAATATTAAATAGTGAACTTGGAGTAATATGAGGAACACCAAAGTTGATAGGATGAATAAGTGAGCGATTGCCGTCCACAACTGCAGCTATATGGAACAGTCAGAAAGGAAATTAGAGACAAAGGCACAGACAGAGGGATAGAAACCGAAGGAAATTAGAGATTTGTGTCAGACTCTATTGAAGGCTTTCGATATGTCAAGTGCAATAGAAAAGGTCTCCCTGAAGTTTCGAAGGGAGGATGACCAAGAATTAGTAAGATAAGCAAGGAAATCACCAGTAGAGTAGCCCTTAAGAAAACCATACTGGCGATCTGAGAGAAGATTAAGGGAAGATAAATGCTTAAGAAATGTTGAAGTAAGAATAATCACCCTTCTTTGGAACAGTTTGCATGAGAGCACATTTCACGCAAGAAGGAAAGATATTAGAGGAAAGCCAGAGACGGAAGAGATTGCCTAGGCAGGGAGTCAGCACGGAAGAACAATATTTTAGTACATCAGGAGGAATATCATCCGGTCCATACATCATCTTAGTATTGAGCTCAGAGAGAGCAGAAAGTACATCCTTTGAAGAGATTTTGATATTTGGCACAAGTAAGTGAGAAGGGAGGGGGGGGGGGGGGAGAGAGAGGAAGGAATAACACCGGAATAATCCAAGGTGGAGTTTTTAACGAAAGTTGAGCGAAGAGTTCAGCTTTGTCAGAGAAAGAGGTGATGGTGGTACCATAAGAGTGGAAAAGAGGAAGTGAAATTGATGGAGAAGTTTTTGGCTAGATGCCAGAAAGCTTGGGAAAAGCTAGAGTTGAGAAAGTTCGGAACATTTATTATTGATGAAAGAGATTTTGGCGAGTCAGTCGAAGAACAGATTTGGCTCGATTCCAAGCAGAAACATGGAAAGAATGAGATTCTTGAGTTTGAAGGCAACTGTACCATTTGAATGCTTCCTCCTTATTGCGGACAGCAGTTGAACAAGCGTGAGTAAACCAATTTTAGTTTGTATTAAACGGAGAGAAAGAAGAGGGAATGTACTCAAGAGGATTACTTCGGTAATGCGCTCAGCGCACTCCAAGGGTCCCCGGAAGCAAAAATAATTCTATGAGAAGTCAAAGAAGTATTGCCAAAGACCCTCCCAATCGGCAGCGCCAAAGTGCCTTAACCCCTTCAGGACCATGACATAATTTTTATAATATTCTTGTTGCCATTAAACGATTTTCTTTAGGTTACATTCCACCTCCAAGACTCAAAAGGGTAAGTACGATCGCAATAAATCCTCTAAATACTATAGGTCCTTCATAAACTGCATAACATCGTATAAATGTAGCCAGAATAAAAGGTAAAAAAGCGTCATGGTGCTAAAGGGGTTAAGTGCCGCCAGCTGGGAGGGTCTGATGGCCATACTGGAGAGATAAGGTTGTGATTGGAGGAGCCCAGCGGAGAGAAAAGGTTTACAGTGCAAGAAGAAGGGTTAGAGGTTAGAAATATGTCCAGAGTGTTGGATCGATCTCCAAGGCGGTCAGGATTTTCTTATATAGCGACTATTTCTCCTCCTTCAGAGATTCACAAGCGCTTGGCCTCTACCAGAAACCATTACCCATTTCCCTTGATCAAGAGGAAACCTCAACCGCCGGCTATATCTCAGAAAAACTTTCCAACCTAGGTGTGGTTGAACTCGAGCCTGTTGGATGTTAAGCGGTACGCTAGCAACTGAGCTAGCCAGACGGCTAATACTGAAAATATGTGGATGTACTCTTATAATGTTAAGAAGATATGCATTACAAGCATAGACCGTAGGGAATATGTTAAACTATAACATATTTAAAAATATATAAATAAATATACAAATAACAATTAGTGTGCTAAGGTGCTTATCAGCTATACAGTATACTTCTTGCTTAGTCTATTTATGTACTTCTTGTATTAATGCTTTGTCTAGGTATTACACTACTTTCTGCACCGAAGAACAACTGCAGACTGACCACGTTGTTACTGAAAATTACAAATATTACAGTGACCCCTTCTGTACCAGAGAGAGAGAGAGAGAGAGAGAGAGAGAGAGAGAGAAAGAGAAAGAGAAAGAGATGAAAGGTCTAAGCACTTCCAAGGTCCTGTACACGGGGCTGGACACGATGTAATGGGGGTGAGGGATAGCTGGAAGGAAACAGAGAAAAGAAGGAAGTTAAAAGAAAAGAAAAGGTAGAAATATAATTAATGTAAATAGGAATAATAAAGCGGCACTCATGAGAAGACAACTATATATTATGGAAGCTAATTGTCCTTGAGAGGTGTGTTACGATCCAGGTTCTCAAAGACACAGGGCTCTTCAACATTGGACTAGATAATGGCAAACAGCAACAACGGTAACACTAGATCCAACCCCTGCCTTAAACACTGGAAAACAAAACACCATTACCGCCCTGAGTCGTGCCTGGACAACGAGGTATCCTATGACTCGGTAACTGGTGCACACACACTAGGCTGACGCTCAATGAAACAGCCTATTCTCAAACAGTAAAAGATTACTCGATTATGTTACACAAAGAAAAGATAGTTAACGTGATTAATTAACGTTACGGTAGATACTCAAATAACTGGCACTCCTGTATTAAAGAAAGTGCAATGCTAGTCCTGCAACATCAACTGGAAACTTCTGAAATAAGTCTGATGCTGGGAAGATGTTCGTAAAGAATCTTGAACAATTATAATGCAGAATACGGGTCACAATAAATGCTAGGACATATAGTAATAATAGGCAGGCGAATAATAAAGACTGCGCAAAGGTAGTAATGCTCGACAACTAAAGAAATGCTTCGTGACACAACACAGCCTACTCGGGTTGTGCAACTCAACAACAACCTCGGCTCAAAAGTGCAGTGAATAATAATGCTGCATACATATAATAATGGGGCTTATCTCTAACCAGTGTCTGCTCAGTTAATAAAGTCTAGCTGGGGTATCAAGGCAGGGCAACAATGGGCGAGCATGCGGCTCGTAGCCTAACGTTGTCCAAGGGTGGTATAATAAAGATTACGTTATATGACAGGGATGCTCTTTTGATAAATCTAGGTCTCTAGTACCTAGCTCTATCCTGGCGATCCCTCAGAAGTCAACACAAAGAGGCAGCACTATGTTGTGAGGGATAGGCTATGGCCCTCTCACACCACAGCGCTGTGCTCACAAAGTAAACCAACCCGAAGACAACTTAGGCTCCCACAGTACCTGTCGATGTCGTGCAGAGCTTAGCTAACACTGCACACATCGGAGACAACGACACAGTAACCTTACCCCCCAGTCTAGCTTTAGATAACCAAGCAGAATCACTCAACACCTTGCAAGGGAGACATATACCGGTCTACAACCTTCCCGAGAGAGGACACATACGGAAAAGTCCGTCTCTCTAAACCTCAATAAAGCATAATACCTCCTTAACCTAATACATGGAAATATCTGAGAGCTTCGCGTACAATACGACTGGTCGACGGTGAACGTCTATGCTGAGACCAGAAGGGATGTTGAGTTTAATAAAGATTAGAGAATGAGAAAGGAGAAGTCGAGAGAGAGAAATAGTATGCAAAGTAGCGAGTATGGGGGACAGAATTGCAAAGGATGTAGGCGATACGCGTGTCAGGCAAGCTCTGAGCTGGTAAAAAACGCGAGGCCGCGACGGGAAGGGACTAGTTGACCACCCGGCCGCCAACGCCGTCAGCGCCCAAGCGAGCCGCGTCATAGCTCACCTCGCTGCCGGGTGTACTCCCTCACACTGTCTCGCTCGCCTCCCACACAAGCAACATTTATATTATAGCGAATATAAAATATAAGGCGCGGTCACAGACCAAAACAAAGACCATTTCTAGACTGTCTGTGGCAACACGACACTAATGAAATAAAGCAGATCATTCTAGGACAACTGTAGCCTATCCCCCCATCCTGGCGAGCGCTAGCGAGCTGCAATGCCCCACGCAACCATTCTGCTAACGCCGGGAGGCGTCAAACCCCCTCCCCAAGATATGGGACACTCAACCATGAGCCCATATCTGAACAGGCAGAATGTCGCTAGAATCTGCCACTCCTAACCACTCTGCCAATCATGGAATGCAAGCTCAGTCTCCTTAAAAAAAAAAAATCAACAACATTTTTATATAAAAAAATCTTATCACCCTTCCCAAATATAATACATTAATTCATAACATTGTGCTCCCAGAGCGAGCTTTAAGAAGCACAGCCTACTGAGGGAAAATCATCTGCACTCAGTACTCAGCTACAATATTATCTTAAAATTAATTATTAAAAAGAAAGAGTTTTTATTTAATTTTTCATATTTTATTTTAATGTTGTTTTTGGCGGCTACTATAGATGTAGCCTAATTTTCTTCTAATCAAAGCCAACAACTCCTGCCCTGCGACCCTACGCTGATGCTACACACGCGAGCCAACAAGCACCAGCGCAAAAATACACCGCGAGCCAAGACAGGAGGCTATACCAACATACTGTGGTAGCCTACCCCGGATCCTCCACCCGCGACAAACAGTCCGCAATCACATTCTCACAACCGGCAATATGGCGAATGTCTAAGTTGTACTCTTGCAACATGAGCGACCATCTGGTCAGCCTCATATTCCGGTTGTGGAATTGATTGAGGAATTTAAGCGGGTGGTGGTCGGTATACACTACCACGACTGGCCCATATGCAGGAACATAGACCTCAAAGTGTCTGAGCGCTAACACAATTGCCAGCAGTTCCTTTTCAACAACCGAATAGTTTTTCTGTGCTGAATTAAATTTCTTTGAAAAGAAACTGACTGGATGCTCAAGACCTTCCTCGTCTGTCTGCAAAAGTACGTCACCAGTCCCTACTCCGCTGGCATCAGTCGCCAACTGAAATGGTCGTTCAAAGTCCGGGGCCCTGAGGATAGGGTGAGTGCATAAAAGGTGTTTAACTACTCGAAACGCCTGCTCACACTCAGGTGCCCAGCGGAACTTTTTATCTTTGGCTAGTAGATCTGTCAAAGGAGCTAACACAGTAGAATAGCCTCTTATAAAGCGGCAGTAATACCCAATCATACCCAAAAATCTCATGATCTGCCGCTTGGTGGTCGGCCTGGGGAACAAGTCGATAGCCTGTATCTTCTGTTGGGGCGGGCTCACCTGCCCTAACCCAACCACAAACCCCAGATACTGCACCGTGGCTTGCACAAAGTCACACTTGCCCAGATTAACCACCAAGCCTGCTTTACTAAGTTGACTAAATAAGGCTTCTATGTGCTCACAGTGACTTTGGAAATCGTTGTCATAAATGATCACGTCATCAAGGTAGACAGTACAGTTTGGGATGTCTGCTACGATGTCGTTCATTAAGCTCTGGAAAGTGGCCGGTGCATTTTTCAGACCATATGGCATCACGTTGCAACGGTAAGTACTGCCATCCACCACAAACCCGCACACCTCTTTAGCCCGCTCAGACAGTGGTACTTGCCTGTAGCCTTTGACGAGGTCTACCTTGGTCAAGTACCTTGCTTTCCCGATCTTATCCACACTGTCATCCACCCGGGGAAGAGGATATGCATTGGTGGGGGTCAACCCATTCAACCGCCCAAAGTCAATGCAGAACCGAACTTTTCCATCAGGTTTGGGCTGCAGAGTGACAGGAGAAGTCCACCGTACTGCCCCCTTCTCGATCAAGCCTCTCGCCAGCATATACTCCAGCTCATCCCTGAGCGCTGGGAGTTTAATGGGTGGCACCCGATAAGGTATCGACTTGAAGGGGGGGTGCTCTCCTACATCGACATCATGCACCGCTTGAGTAGTGAGGCCTGGGTGCTCGGCAAATACAGTGGGGTATGAATCGAACAGGCGCTGCACTGCCACCTGCTGTTCCTCCGGCAGGTGCGCCAGAGCATCATGCGCACATTGGCTCGAATTCCCCGCCCACTGATCAGCCGAGACATGACAATCCCAGTTATCATCCACCTGATCATTGCTGCCCCCCTCTCCTTCTCCACCATGACCGCAGCAGGTCAACACAGGGACAGCTAGTGACTCAGGTGGGCGCCTCACATACTCCTTCAACAAATTAATGTGGCATAGTTGGTTACGCTTCTTCCGGTCTGGAGTGGCAACGAGGTAATCTAGATCGGAGATCTTTGACACCACCCGATAAGGCCCAGCGTACTTGGCAGCCAGAGGATGACCTGACAAAGGCAACAGGACCAACACCTCTTGACCTACCTGAAACTCCCGGAGTTTCGCCTTAGTATCGTACCTGTCCTTCATACGGGCCTGCGAACTCACCAAATTACGCCCGGCCAGCTCCAGACTTCTAAGCATTCTCTCTCTGCTCTCGAGGACGTATCTCAACATAGAACATGGCTTAGAGGGACCCTCCCAAATCTCCTTCACCATGTGGAGAGGGCCCCTCACCTGATGCCCGAAAACAAGCTCATTCGGACTGAAACCGAGACTCTCTCCAGGTACTTCTCTTGCCGTGAACAAAACATACGGCAGACCAAGGTCCCAATCCTTTCCGTTCTCTGCGCAGTAACATCGAAGCATGCTTTTCAGCGTGGCGTGCCACCTCTCCAACACCCCTTGACTCTCCGGGTGATACGCAGAAGAGACGACAGTGCTGATGCCATGCTGAATCATAGTTTGTTTGAACAGATTAGATGTAAAATTAGAACCTTGGTCCGATTGCACCTCTTGCGGGTAACCATACCGCGAGCAATACAAGAGCAGGTTCCGGACAACAGTTTTCGCCGTGCCATTTCTCATTGGATATGCATCAGGATAATGAGTGGCCACATCCATGATAGTTAATAGAAATTTATTACCGGCACTAGTAGGGGGTAGGGGTCCGACCATATCAATGATGACCTTACTGAAGGGCGGTCCACTGACAGGAATTGGGTGCAACGGGGCTCTCGGAATTGTTTGGTTAGGTTTTCCAACCCTCTGGCACGTATGACACCTTGCTATCCAGGATACCACCTGCCCCTTCAACCCCGGCCACCAAAACAATTTTTCTAAAGCCGCCACCGTTTTTCTCACCCCTAGATGTCCTGCCAGTGGTACGTCATGCGCCAACCTCAGTAGGCTATCCCTGCACTCCCGTGGCACCACCAACTGGTCCACTACTCCGGACCCCTCTTGCCAACTACGTTTAGGGTCTTGAAAACGCCTATAGAGGATGCCTTCTAAATAAAAAAAAATCTCCTGGCTGTGCATCGCCGTCCTCGTCGAGCTCTACAGCTCCATTAGCACACGTTTGGAGCTCAGGGTCCTCTAGTTGCAACCGACGTATATCTGAGGGTGCCAAGCGATCTAACTGCTCCCGGAGCAATGCATGACCTTCCCCGATACTGGGCTGCTCCCTCTGTCTCTCTCGATGTACATAACGTTGCTGTCGTGGAGTCTCGTCATGCCCAGCCTCGTCACTCTCGATGACAGGCCCAGGGGCTACTCCAGAATTAAGTAATGGTGCTAATACTGAATCACCCAGGAGAGCCGCCGAGTCAAAACTCTTAAAACCAACTCCAGCTTTAGCCTCCTCCTGTTGATCGTTCCTCCGCTGGTCTGAAGACGGAGGACTAGGCTGTGACACTTTAACTGCCCGAGCTCGGGTGACAACACACGCCATGGGTTGTGTCTGGCACCGCTCGACCCACTCTTGCTCTTCCCTACTCACGTCGGCCGGCCTCTCGGCAACGACTAAGGGTAGAACCTCAGAAGCGGGCATTGCAAAGTCGTTGCCGAGAAGAAGGTCGACGCCCTCCACTGGCAGTTTCTCCACAATCCCGACATCCAATTCACGTGCCACACCATCCACCTCCAACTCCAACCGCACCAGCGGGTATGACCGAGTTGCATTAATACCCTGCACCACTACCACCCGAGCCGCGTTTATAGGGTAGCCAGTCAAGTTTTTCATCAGAGTCTGGGAAGCACCTGTATCACGCAAGACCTCTACTCCATGCTGGCGCCCCGCCCACATCACGCAACCCCGCCCTCTATGGTCGCAAAAAACATCCTGAGCAGCAGGGTTCGAGCCTCCCAGGTGCTTCTGCATTGGCTGTGCCTCAGCCTCTGACGAACTGCCCCGGGCAAACTCAGACGACTTCGGAGACACACCAATGTTGCAGGCCAAAGACACAGCTGCTGTAGGTGGTTTGCTAGGACAGACTCTTGCAAAGTGCCCCTTTTTATGACAATGATAACACTCCAACTCCTCTTTGGGCTTCCCTTGGTACTGGGAAGGGCCCGGCCCCTTCTTAAACGGGACAGTGCTAGTCTTGTGGTCAGTCTTGGTATCATGGCTCTTGTACTTGTTTGCATAAGGTATATCACTAACTCGGGGGAGGGTGGGGCATCACGCCCCTTGTTACCTGCCTCACTACGCTGGGCAGACCCGCACCCACGAATTAGTGATAGCCGGAGGTCAGCCATCTCAGCTGCCTCCTGTAGAGTTTTTGGTTGCTTTTCTTTCAGGTTTAACGTCAGGTCGCCGCCTGTGCATTTAAAAAACTGCTCTAAAAGCACCAACTGTTTAATGTCATCAAACGTAGTAGCTTTCTCCGACCTCAGCCAATTCCCAAAAGCATCGGACAGCTCCCGGGCATGTTCCAAAAAGGTGCTCTCCCGACCCTTGGTAACACCCCGGAACTTCAACCTGTAAGTCTCTGGTTGTAGTTCGTATGCTCTCAGGACAGCCTCCTTGAGTTCCTCATAGATAATACAAGACTCTATAGGCAATGCATCATAAGCCTCGAGTCCCTTGCCCACAAGTCTAGAGGAAACAAGGGCTGCCCACTTCTCCCCAGGCCACTGGTGGATCTGGCACTTCTTCTCGAATCTCATGAAAAATTCGGTGACACCCGACTCATCAAATACAGGGACTAGCTTCAACAGGTGCGACAAAGATTGATCATGCCCACAATTCCCACCACCGAGACGTTGCCCTGTCGTTTCCACCCGAGTCTTCTCAAGATCGATATCTGCACGGTACCTGGTAGACTCAGCCTCCGACTCGGATTTTATTCTCGCGAGTTCGAGATCAGTCTGTTGTTTAGCCTTAGCGAGTTCGAGATCCGTCTGTTGTTTAGCCTTAGCGAGTTCGAGATCCATCTGTTGTTTAGCCTTAGCGAGTTCGAGATCAGCCTGTTGCTGCTGGTTAGCCATCTCAAGCTGGAAGAGCATTTCTGTAGTGAAACCTTGAGGAGGAGGTGCAACTATTGGAGGCCCACCCAGCGATCCTAAACCACGCTGCCAGCGGCTATCGGCCTGCGGGAACGTACTAAACTCCGGCATCCTAGAGGTCCCGATGGGAGTAGAGTGGAGGGGGGGCTCGAGCAGAAGTCCCCGAGCCCCCAGTACGCAAGCCCTCAAATCGTTCTTCTTGATGCCATGAGCCACCTTAAGCCCCATGAGGGGAGCCAAACACTGTAGACCATACTTGCTAATTCCCTCTAGTCGATCAGCTGTTATAGGCACCTCCAAAAACTTCTTTGCGGTCTCCTCACTAGTTACTAACCCCCCTGGCATCTGCCCATCAGAGCCTGCATCATTCCCTGAACTCTCAGTATGATCTGATTCGTCTCCCATTGTGTCCACCAAAAATTGTCACGTTTATAAAAAAAAAAAAAGTACCCAAGCTCCTATGTAGCACTATTCACTTGCCAAAAATGTCTGAAGACTCTCAAGTGCTATACTACTTTGCCAAAAAAAATTAACGTGCCCACTATATTCCTCAATAAAACAAATGACCACAACAATCCTGCAATTATCTCTTAGTTCACAAGATCCTGAGCTAGGTCGCCATTTGTTACGATCCAGGTTCTCAAAGACACAGGGCTCTTCAACATTGGACTAGATAATGGCAAACAGCAACAACGGTAACACTAGATCCAACCCCTGCCTTAAACACTGGAAAACAAAACACCATTACCGCCCTGAGTCGTGCCTGGACAACGAGGTCTCCTATGACTCGGTAACTGGTGCACACACACTAGGCTGACGCTCAATGAAACAGCCTATTCTCAAACAGTAAAAGATTACTCGATTAGGTTACACAAAGAAAAGATAGTTAACGTGATTAATTAACGTTACGGTAGATACTCAAATAACTGGCACTCCTGTATTAAAGAAAGTGCAATGCTAGTCCTGCAACATCAACTGGAAACTTCTGAAATAAGTCTGATGCTGGGAAGATGTTCGTAAAGAATCTTGAACAATTATAATGCAGAATACGGGTCACAATAAATGCTAGGACATATAGTAATAATAGGCAGGCGAATAATAAAGACTGCACAAAGGTAGTAATGCTCGACAACTAAAGAAATGCTTCGTGACACAACACAGCCTACTCGGGTTGTGCAACTCAACAACAACCTCGGCTCAAAAGTGCAGTGAATAATAATGCTGCATACATATAATAATGGGGCTTATCTCTATCCAGTGTCTGCTCAGTTAATAAAGTCTAGCTGGGGTATCAAGGCAGGGCAACAATGGGCGAGCATGCGGCTCGTAGCCTAACGTTGTCCAAGGGTGGTATAATAAAGATTATTTTATATGACGGGGATGCTCTCTTGATAAATCTAGGTCTCTAGTACCTAGCTCTATCCTGGCGATCCCTCAGAAGTCAACACAAAGAGGCAGCACTATGTTGTGAGGGATAGGCTATGGCCCTCTCACACCACAGCGCTGTGCTCACAAAGTAAACCAACCCGAAGACAACTTAGGCTCCCACAGTACCTGTCGATGTCGTGCAGAGCTTAGCTAACACTGCACACATCGGAGACAACGACACAGTAACCTTACCCCCAGTCTAGCTTTAGATAACCAAGCAGAATCACTCAACACCTTGCAAGGGAGACATATACCGGTCTACAACCTTCCCGAGAGAGGACACATACGGAAAAGTCCGTCTCTCTAAACCTCAATAAAGCATAATACCTCCTTAACCTAATACATGGAAATATCTGAGAGCTTCGCGTACAATACGACTGGTCGACGGTGAACGTCTATGCTGAAACCAGAAGGGATGTTGAGTTTAATAAAGATTAGAGAATGAGAAAGGAGAAGTCGAGAGAGAGAAATAGTATGCAAAGTAGCGAGTATGGGGGACAGAATTGCAAAGGATGTAGGCGATACGCGTGTCAGGCAAGCTCTGAGCTGGTAAAAAACACGATGCCGCGACGGGAAGGGACTAGTTGACCACCCGGCCGCCAACGCCATCAGCGCCCAAGCGAGCCGCGTCATAGCTCACCTCGCTGCCGGGTGTACTCCGTCACACTGTCTCGCTCGCCTCCCACACAAGCAACATTTATATTATAGCGAATATAAAATATAAGGCGCGGTCACAGACCAAAACAAAGACCATTTCTAGACTGTCTGTGGCAACACGACACTAATGAAATAAAGCAGATCATTCTAGGACAACTGTAGCCTATCCCCCCATCCTGGCGAGCGCTAGCGAGCTGCAATGCCCCACGCAACCATTCTGCTAACGCCGGGAGGCATCACAGGTGTTCCTCCGTGCAAGTATTAAGTGCCTCTGAGCAGTACATGACAGATCTGCATACTTATCATTCTCATTCTTCATCGAACTATTCTTATCTCTAACTCAAATTTCATCAACAAACTAGTGAAGGAATGGGATGATTAATACCCTAATGCTTAAATAATTATAAGATTTGAATAGTTTTAATAAAGATTAATTTGAGTTACCACTGACTTTATCAATTATAATGGTGATAAATGCACATTGTGGTTCACGCACTGGTTCACACAATTGTTATGTAAAACAATAACAAATTGTGTTAATACCACATGCCCTTTACTGTCGCAAAATTGTATGTGTACATCCACTTGTAATGGGTTGATTGTTTGCCTTTTACTCTTGACTATTATATGCATTTTAAGAAGGTCCCATGTTGTTCAGCTGGTTCATTGAGACAGTATTTATCCCATTAAGTCCTAGAAGTAGTTGAAAAGCTAAAGAAAATCACCCAATGGTAACCAGTATAAGACGAAAATTACGTCATCGTGTTTAAAGGATTAATTTGGTTAAAGAGTCGCACCTTCCCTTACAATAATGCTGTATATGGTTAACCACCTTAGCGTTGCCCAACAGTTACAGAGGACCCTGGACACTGTTTGATCTTGCCACTTTCTGCGGAAATGCAATTTCCAGGGCTACATTGTAAAGTGTGTGGACGAGGGCCACCCACACCTACCAAAGATAATAATGTTAGGAAATAGGACATTGAAACAGTGACTAGAAAGAGGGAAAGTCTGGAGAAATATTTATTAACCGTAAAGAACAGTCAATGACCGTGATCAACTCATTCAGAACGATGATGACTACTATCTTATCTAAATTTAGGATTTAGAATAAAAGTGGGACCATGTATTAGACGCGTAATGCTTCTTTCCTATCCAAAGTAATGTACAAGTTTGCTGCTGGATCAGGTGAGGTGTATTCATAGATATCTTAATAGCCTCCATTGACCCCAATGGATATTTGTCTTCCGTAATAGTGTGGCTAACTGTAATTGATACTACTGAACTAAAGAATTGCCTCTCGTAATTGAGAAAGATAAAAAACCAGTCCACCATTAACCATCCGTAATGTCACAGTTTTACAGATTAGTCAAGCTCTGCAATCTAGTTTATTGAAATGCATATGGAAGTTAAATTTATTCCCAGGTAGTTGGCTAAACAAATTATACAGGCTGAGTACGTATTCCCTGTTTTCAAAGAACTGATTACAAAGAAAAGAGAGGAAAGAAGAAGAAAAAATACCAGTGTATATAAACAGTTATAATCATGAGGAACAATACAATAAAGGAGGCTGGAAATGTACAAAGTGTGTATGTGTCCCCAACTACAAAGCATTAAAGCCCCGGCACACAGTTATTTATGCTCAACAACCAGTGGTGTTACTGTGTGGAGATATAATTATTTTAGGATTGGAGTGAGAATAGTTTTATATTTCTCGATTACGAGAGGCAATTCTTTAGTTCAAAAATATCAATTACAATTAGCCACACTATTATGGAAGCTAAATATTCATTGGCGTCTATAGAGGCTATTAAGATATTTTAGAATACACCTCACCTGATCCATCAGCAAACTTGCACATTACTTAGGATAGGAAAGAAGTATTACGTATAATACATGGTCCCACTGCTATTCTAAAGCCCAGATTTAGATAAGACATCAGAGTATTTCAAACGAAAATTATCTACAACGTGCATGAAGAATATCCTGAGGCTAAATTTGACTGTGATTGGGCTCGTGGGATTCTGTAATGGAGGGGTTCAATGCTCTAATTTTAAGCAAATGTTTACGGTATTATATATTTCGTCAAAATTTATTAATTGTTCTGGAGATATTTAGCCTATCTATCTATTGCCGGACGCCTTACGCCCCTTTATGAAGGTAGCCATTCAAAAAACGCACCCAAGCGGACCTTTCTCTTATAAGAAGGACAACCTGTGCTAGTTTATTTTAGGACTTGCAGGATTGACCACTCAACTTAAGAGTCCATCCGACTCTGAAGCCCACTATGTATCGTTTTAGCACTATTTTTCTACAGTGGTATGCGGCTAGTCCATCCACTAACCTGCTTCACCCGTAGGTAAGCAGTACGGACTTCTTCAAGGTTTACTCCCCTAGATGGGTTGCCGACGAAGGCTGACGAGTTCCATCCATCCATATTTTAATAAGGTTGTACCCCGTAAATGGGTTACCGACCAAGGCTAACGAGTCCCATCCACCCAGAAGATATTTAGTACACAGTCAAATAGATACACAGGCTTTTACAGACGGATTCACTGTAAGCATCATATAAATAAAATAAATAATTAGCTCATAAAATTACCTAATACATCTAACCATGAAATACCATGTAGTTCCATGCAAAGTCTTAGATAAATATCATATAATAAAAGCAGGGCCCAGGTCGCCACCTCCATAGGGGTCTTATAATATCAAAACATCACATGTGAGATTAGGGGCTAACCAGGATTTTGTATTTTATTTTTTGGTTTCTATATTCCAACTACTCCCTCTCGGGCATAGGCTGAAAACCAGTACATTCAACCGTTCTATATTGATCAGAAAAGCCTGTGAGGTCTCGTTCCAATCTAGGGGGTGAGACTGTGAAGCACTTTTTGCTGCAACCAGACCCTGCCATCTTGCCTTCGCAGGATGCACAGGGCTTAGTTGCTCACTCACGGCTCGAAGCAGCCCCATCTCTGAAGCTGCCTCGCTCCAGTGCTTCACTGTCTCATCCCCTAGACTCAGACCCTCACTCTCAGAACACCACCTATTTAGCAATGAATTCACTAGGCATTGCCCCCCTATAGTATATTTTGAATATGGGAATAGTCATACAATGCTATTTAATCAGGGAACAATGAGGGTATTTATTTGGCGTTTCGGTGGGCTTTGTGGTAATACACTGATACACACAAATACAGCACAAATTCCATCCCAATAATATCTTCCCATTGACATATCAGGATTCGAACCCGGGTCCATTGGATTACTAGTCCAATGGCAAGACCACTCCACCACACCTCCCCTATATATACAGGGTGTCTAAAAAAAAAAAAACGGATAACAAATTGTTGCCCTGGCGATTATTATATATATATTGTCATCTGATTGTATTTTTCTTTTCAGCGTATGGTGAGCAAAGATGGGAATATCTGCACTGAAGATTTGGTAGCCATCTGCCAATTATGACACTGACTATTGAACAAAAAACTAAAATCGTAGAATTTTACCTAGGTACGAAATCGTGGGTCGGAGTGAAGCGTGCCTACCAGAGGCATTTCAATGTCAAGACTTTGCCCGTCCCTAAAACTTTGAGAGAAGTGGTTAGGAAATTTCGGACAGAAGGGACTGTTCATAATCTGAACAAGAAAAGGTCGGGAAGACCAAAACAGTAAGGACAGTTGAAAATGTGGATACCGTTCGTCAGTCAGTGACACAGAGCCCAAAACAGTCATTACGCAGATCTCAAGAACTTGGACTGACCCGTGCAACAACCCACAGAATTTTGAGACAAGATCTCAATTATTTTCCCTATAAGATCCATATTAAACACAAACTTGCTGACACTGATAAAATGGCTAGAGTGGCAATGTGCAACTGGTTCAATGAATAAATGGAAAGGGATCAGGACTGGCTACAAAATGTGTGGTTTACTGATGAGGCTCAGTTTCATCTGGCTGGACAAGTTAATTCTCGAAATAATGTGTACTGGGGCACCCAACCACCACTTGAAGTTGTCGAGAGACCATTGCACAGTGCCAAAGTGACAGTCTGGTGTGCGCTAAGCAGCAGGGCTAAGTAAGCCCTTACTTTTTTGAGGATGAAGATGGCCATACCGTCACCATTAACCAGCAGCGATACCGAGTGATTGTTCGCAGATTTTGTTCCTCTCTGGAACATCGCCAAGGTGTTCCATTCCAAATCCAGTGGTTTATGCAAGATGGGGCTACACCCCGTAAAGCTAATCAAACGCTAGAAATGCTTAGAGACATGTTTGATGATCGTGTAATCTCTAGAAGAACTGAGAATCCATGGGCACCTCATTCTCCAGATCTCACTCCGCTGGATTTTTTCCTGTGGGGATATGTCAAGGACAATGTGTTCAAGGTTAACCCAAACAGTTTACAGGAGTCAAAGGAAGCAATTGCTGATTTTGTAAGGGCAATCCCCCAAGAAATGTGTGAGCGGGTAATAGAAAACTTTACAGTGAGGGTAAATGCATGCCTGAACAGAAATGGTGCTCATATCGAACACATCATTTAGACACTATATGCAAAAATTACGATTTTACATATTTTACTGCTGTATTAGAATTAATTATATAATCAAAATCAGTTTTTTTGTAAATAAAATTCCTCTGTGTTTATTAAGATGCTGTATCTCAGAATTTGATATTTCAAAATGCCAATGTGTGGTAAGCAATCAAAATATATATTTTTTTTTTTTTGAGACACCCTGTATGTAGTCGTGATTACCTTGAATATCCTCATTATCAATCATTAATCTATAATGGTAATGTTAGAGGTGGTCCAGGAAGGGAAAAGTGGGGGACGGAAGCCTTATTCCATTAGACACGAAAGTTAATGGGATTTATTTCAAGTCCATAATAAGGTATTGACCAAGCTTCCTCCAAATCCAATAAGTCATTCCAAATATATTTTGTTACTAATGACACACATTTTTTTTCTTTCTAAGTGAATGAGGCAAAAGGCAGAACTGCCTGCAGCGAGTGCCTCCTCCCGATTTCAAAGAGTGACAGGGCAAAAAACAAAGGGACGTTCGAGCTAAAATGCCTGGACACACAGGGTTTGAAGTAATTTAAGTCATAGGAAGAGGGAAAGACTGATTCTGGGAGAGAGTTCCAGAGCTCAGCAGTTAAATAGAAGAAAGTCTGAGAATAGCGTTTCCTTCTTGGGTTGGAGAGTTGCACAGAGTAGGAGTGGGATTGTGTTGCAAGGCGGGTACTACGTACCCTGCGTAGAGGAGGTGGTATACACTGGGAAAGCTCCGAGGAACACTGATTATTGTAGTAGCGATAGAATAGCGAGAAAGATGCAACATTGCGGCGAAGAGAGAGAGATTGCAGAGAGTTGGTGAGTGGACGGGAGTTAATGATACGAAAGGCTTTTCTTTCTACTTTGTCTAGGAGTGTGGTGCGAGAGGATCCTCCCCACACATATGAACAATACTCAATACAAGGACGCACTGTGCCCCTGTACAGAGCAAGAAGCTGCGCAGGGTATCTACACAAAAAGTTAATCAGACATTCATAATGACATACCCAAAGAATCAAGCCACCAAATTTGATGTTATTGTATGAGTAAGTATTGGAGATATTACGTCTGATGGCCGTTGTCTGGTTTTTTTATGCTTAATAAAAAACCAATGCCACGGGGTTAGGGACCTGACCTGGTATGAGGTTAACCAACTGAGGGAGCAACATAGGCCTAGTCCATTTGGGCTATGATGCTGCTTAGAAAGTGGAGCAAGTGCCACAGGTGATACACACACAACATTGGCCAGATCCCATCAGCCTCCGGTACTGTTTAGATCGAGTAGTGTGTTCGCAGGCTCTTGCTCACTCAGCCTGATATGCAGATGCTAGTCGTGTGAAATTGGTCAGTCCTTTTGCCAGCTGGCTCGGCTAGTATTAATATTATTAATCTGAGTGCCATAGGTAGAGCTGGAAAAGTGCAAGCACTGTAAGTTGCTGTATAGGCAATACCAAGACACCTACAGCATCAAAGGACAAGACAAAAATAAAAGAACAAAAATTAAGAAAACAAAAGAAGTTGCATATAAATGAAATGACAGGGCACATGGAGGCATGTAAATAATGTCTTCATAGTAATACCCTATTTACACTTGAATTGAATAAGCTGACCCTAGTCGCACTGCACACCTCGAGGTCAAGGAAATTCTACTGTGTTCGGTAATAAACATCTCTTATACTGAGTTGTACAGCATTGACAAGGTTTGAGCGACCATGGATGTTGAGCTGATTAGAACTGGATGAATATGGAAGCCATGTATGGACCAGGAAGGTGACTATGTAAGTGATGAGCCTCATTCAGTTTGGTCTAATATAGCATGTACATTGCACAGGCAGCTTACAGCACAACGGTGTTCGAGATCGCACAACATATAACCACCACAAAGTAAGGTTGCAGCCGTGAAAATCCTATTAATCAACTTTAGAGGACAGGCAGCAGCAGAAGACCAACCAGAGGTGCAATATTAAAGAAGTGGGAGAACAAAGCAACAAAAACAATTTGCAGCAATAGAGTCATTTGCAATTCTGTACACGTTCCCAATTTGACCACGTTTTTTGGATGAAGAGTAGGCTAAACAACGTATATGGCTTTCAAAAATGAATATTGAATTAGAGGTAACTCCAAGAATACCTATATCATTATATTTAGTAGGTAGGTAGTAGGGGTAGGCAGCCCCGCCCAGGGAAGTACTACCGCCAAGGTTTCGGGAGACTCAGGGAATAGCCTGAATTTCATTTTCTCTCCCAGGCCTTGGTAGCTGGATACATATCTTTCTGCCTCACACATCAGGGGTATCAGGAAAACCCTCTTTATATAACATACACATCCAACTTCACGACATTGCCCTACATTGCTATCCTCTATCCATAAAACACTACTCTTCCCACTACATATCATACATGTAACACCATACACCTTACCCAATAAATATGGCAGTACAATTGTTAAGAGCAAACCTGGTGGTCCCTCGGATATCCACCCCTGGCAGGGTTGGGTCAGTGACACAGGGCCCTCCCGGTCGTCATCATGCGACTGTGTCAAGAGCATTGCAACGTCCCAAAGCTGCTCGTCGGTGCAGCTTTTTCTTTAGCAATATAAGGGGACTTCACTCTAACATCAATTCTGTACACCAATTTCTTCAAGCAGAATCCCCTACTCTCCTTTTTTTGACAGAGACTCAAGTAACATCCACATCTGACACGTCTAGATTTAATTTTCCAGGTTATCAACTGCTCCAAAATTTCAGACCTAAAGGAGGTGTATGTTGCTTCGCAAAATCTGAAATTGCCCTGGAGGAGGTTACTAGTTTCAATTGTCCCTATTGAAAATAGGGACAATTATTCTATATACAAATTAATTTCTGCTGGTAAATTTAAATACATATGTTGCATCTACCGTTCCCCAAATACTCCTCCAGAGCAAAGTCTTTTTGATTCTCTGTCCTCACAACTCAGTGTCCTCAACTTAAATGCTTCTTCTGAAATCACTGTGTTGGGTGATTTTAATGTCCATAATGTTGAATGGCTCAATCATTCAGCCAGGACTGATGAGGCTGGTCTTGAATGTGAGCTATTTGCAGACTCATTTAATCTCACTCAACTAGTCAACCAACCAACCCATGTACCAGATAATCCTAATCATAATTCCCACCTACTGGACTTATTTTTAACAACCAATTCAGAAAATTATGATGTTACAGTGAGGTCCCCGCTTGGATCTTCTGATCACTGTCTGATACAGGCCACCTGTCTATCACCTACCACACCTTCCCACTCTGAACCTGTTTTGGTGACTAAATGGCATTACGATAGGGCAGACTGGGAGGGTCTTCAAGGTTTCTTTATTGATATTCCCTGGACCTCTTTCTTTTCTAATGATGCACACTCCACCTTGAGCCACATACAAGATTTTGTAAAAATTGGAATGGAAACTTTTATTCCTCATCAAAAGTACAGTAAAAGATCTAATTCACCTAAATGGTTTGACCATAATTGTGCTAGAGTAACTGAACAAAAAGCAATAGCCTACAATGCATACACAAGATCAAAAACACATGAAGCCTTTAATTACTTTAGAAACATCAGAAATCATGCCAAAACTGTATTAAACCTAACTAAATCAAACTTTCTCCACAAGCAGGCAAATAAACTTCTAAATAATCCAAAAGATAACAAAATATTTTGGTCTATTCTTAACTCATTTAAATCCAACTTCACTACTGCTTCAACCATTCCACCATTAAAATCTCCGACTGGCAATCTTGTAAGTGACCCACGAGGTAAAGCTAACCTTCTTGCGGATATTTTCTCCACCAACTCAACCTTAGATGAAATAAATCAAGATGTCCCTGTACTTAATTTTAATTCGCCTGAAATTCCCTCACTTAAGATCCACACCAGACATGTCAAAACTATTTTGCAGAATCTCTCAGTAGATAAGGCTCCTGGTCCAGATGAAATTCCTCCAATAGTACTTAAGAATTGCTCCTTGGTGCTCTCTCCTGTATTGGCAAAATTTCCGTCTGTGTACTCATACCTCATGCTTCCCAGTACCCTGGAAAGAAGCAAACATCCATCCAGTTCCTAAAAAAGGTGCCTCTTCAGATCCATCAAACTACAGACCAATAGCTATAACTTCCACTCTTGGTAAAGTCTTTGAAATTATATTAAATAATCACATAATTAAGCATCTTGAGAATAATAAATTAATCAGTGATAGGCAATATGGTTTTAGACGATGTCGATCAACTGCAGACATGCTTTGCCTTCTTACGCATCAAATCAACCAAGCTACAGACCAACATGGTGAAACACATACAATAGCACTGGATATATCAAAGGCATTTGATAGAGTCTGGCATCAATCCTTATTGTCGAAGATGTCACACTACGGCCTTGCATCATTAGTTCCACTAATTTCTTCTTATCTTCATAACAGAAAAATATGTGTAATGGTAGATGGCCTTTATTCTCAATTTCACTCAATAAATGCTGGTGTTCCCCAGGGGTCAGTTTTGGCCCCAATTCTGTTCCTCATTCATATCAATGATCTCATATCTACCACTCATAATCCAATACATTCCTACGCAGATGACTCAACACTCCACAGTTCCTTCATATTTACCAATTCTTTCACCCAACCCGATCTTATAAATTCAAAAATAAACACTGCAATTTCTCTGAACCAGGACCTTTCTAGAATTAATGGATGGGGACAAAAGAATCTAGTTTCCTTTAATGCACAGAAAACCAAGTACATTAATTTTCTAACCGACAGAATCTCACTGACTCCCATATATTTGTTAATGATGTAAATATTCCCACTTCCCCTAGTATTGACATTCTCGGTGTAACATTAACTACTAACTTGAGCTGGACACATTATGTTAGAAGCATTGCTAAGAATGCCTCTAAAAAACTGGGACTCCTGTACAGAGTTCGAGAATTCTTCACTGACGAGCAGTTGGCCGTGATATATAAATGTCATGTGCGTTCTCAGATGGATTACTGTTCACCTCTGTGGGGTGGAAGTGGAGTGGTTGCATTGAGGCAGTTGGACAAAATTCAAAATAAAGCTATTAGATTAATCAATAACCCTGCAATCACACAGGACCTTCCTACATTATCCATACAAAGAAACGTTGCATCCCTTGCATTATTCTACAGATATTTTCACAGCAATTGTTCCGAGGAACTTGCTTCAATTGTGCCGCCTCTCCACATCTTTCCCCGTAGAACTAGGGCAGCTGAGAGCGCCCATGAATTTACACTTTCTCCTCCACAATGCAGAACTTCTGCTTATCAGAATTAATTTATCCCCAGAGCTACTACTCTTTGGAATTCACTTCCCTCGAATTGCTTTCCACAAACTTACAATCTACAAATGTTTAAATCCAGTTGTTACAAACATTTTATGAATGGAGGATGCCTTTAGGCACATGGACCTTTTTGTTTTATCTGTGTTTTTCCTTCCTCCGTTCATTGTCTCTTTGAAAAAAAAAAAAAAAAAAAAAAAAAAAAAAAATTATCAAATGCTAAACCGTCAAATAATAAAGAACAGAGGACTCAACACACGTCCCTGAGGTACACCTGAATGAACACGGCACAATTTACTATGACTACTATCTCCACAGACACAATGATTATGAACTTTCAGACACTGCCTAATGATGGACAACACAGGACTACCTATACCTAGACCACACAGCTTGTAGAGAAGGCCATCATGGTTACCTCGATCAAAAGCTGCATAAAAGTTAAGTTGAACCAATCTGGATTCTGACCCTTGATCTAAGGCTGCTTAGACAACATGAGTGATTGAAAGGAGAGCAAAAGTGCTACCAAGATTTGTTCAATACAAAAATTGACAAGGTGGCAAGAGTCAGGAACGTTCTAAGAACTTGGAGAGGAAATATGATACTAGACATTCAAAAACTTTAGACAGTTTAGGAGTAATGGATATAGGCCACTCTCCAACAAGAAGGAAGAGAGCCTAATTTGATCAAAGCACGAAATGCAGCACTTAGATTTGGAGCAAGGATTTTAAATATGTCTTTGAAGAACAATGGGAACATAGCTAAAGGGTCAGTTCCAACATAGAGATCCAACTCATTCAGTAAATGCTCAACATCACTTGATCTGAAGGCAATCCTGCTGAACATCAGATTCTGATCATCTCCATTGTTAACCTGAATGGTATCTCGACTTAGTTTGGATTGTTGACAAGACCACTATCATGAGACAACAATGGAAGCAGTGATGAAGATGCACCAAAGATGGCAGACTTTAGAGTTGACCACCACTAGTGTGGGATGGATGAATTTGACAATGTGTCACAAACTTAAGCGAATTATTCACTTTCAGCAGCATTGTATATATGCTCATCCAAATTGCAAGCCTGAACATTTGCAACCTATGAATCTTGTGTACGTAAACGAGACCACTGATGATACACTTCCTGTTTGACTTTGCGAGCTGCACAACACTCCTAAAAACAAATGCTTGTCATTAGAGCGAATATTTATATTTTCTAATGGCATTCTGCGGTTGATTTTAGAGGTAATTTCCTGATTAAGAGAACGAATTGAGTCAGGACCAGAAAGAATGGGAGTCCAGCAAATATTCAAATTTTCTGCTCCGACAGATTCCCAATTAACTCTGCATTTCAGAAATACACCCGTCTTGATAGTAACTGAGGGGGTTGATTGTCTCAAATTGATTGTAAAGCAGACAGAGGAATGATATGATGAGTTGAGAGGAGCTTTAATCAAAGTATTCATTAGCTGAGGAATATTTTATATCACCAAATCAAGACAATTACCTGTTCCATGAGTAGGACCTGTGACAAGCTGAGTGCAACCAGAGACACTAGTGAAATCTAACGCTGCAAAAACAATCTTTCGAACATCTTAACCACCACAAAAGAACAACAACTTTTAATTCATAAACTTCATTTTTCCTACGTTGTCTCTGGACTTAAGTCATCAGCGTCAATTTGGTTCCCTCATCATTTTATTCGAAGTCGTAAATATTGCTCAGCATCCTTTGCATGGTGTTTTAGCAGAGCCTTTTGTTCCAGCATGTGTAACAAGGTCTATTTTGAATGATAATGAATTTGCCATGAATCGTGTAAATGTGTCTACGACTCAATGTTCAATGTGTTTATTCCATCTTCGGATGAGTTGTGGTATCTTGTATCGTTCCAGTTTTGGTTTGTTTAGTTTGCAAGTTTTACATTTTAATGAGATTGTGCCGTCAATTAATGTTTCTATTTTTAAGTCTAGATTTTATGTGTTTTTGCATCAGTAATTTTATTTGTCAATGCTTGTTTCTTATTTATAATTTAATTGACCAGTTATTCAACAACGAAACATTAATTGGATATTTGTGATTTTGTTATACTAACTTTATTATTCTACTCGAATACCTAATTTCTCCATCTGGGTTCTCTAGCTTGGGCCGTTTCTTTGTGTTTGTTTCTTTTGTTTTCTTTTGTATTCATGTTTTGTTTGTTCGTAGTTGCCGTTGCGTTTCTCCAGTGCCTTCGGGTATTTTGTGTGGATTCAATCTTCATTGTTGTTTCTGCATCCTGTTGGAAGGATTCGGTAGCTTACATTAAACTATTAATAGTAAATAATACCACCCACCACCACCTCCTCCTCCTCCTCCTCCTCCTCCACCACCACCGCCACATCGCATCCTTTACCACCACCATCTACACCAACAACAACACCTCCATCATTACAACTACCACCTAAACAACAACAATAACCACCCCTAATATCACCACCACAACACCAACCACTTCTACCACACCCGCACCAACTACAACCACCTACTGTACAGTTACACACATTAATTTTGTTCCTTTTTGTGACCTTAATCATAAAAATATAATGCGCATAATTGAATTGCGAGTGTAGTTTCTTAGGCAGTGGTTGTTAACTTATCTGATTAGTCAACTGATATTTAAAAGAAATCACACACGTAATTAAATAATTCATTCTAATTTTACTTTCATACTGTATAATTATAAGATCACGACATGGAACAGACCTTATGTAGGCTACTGTACATGATTGCCCTTACCACCAACACCACAACACCATCACAACAAAAATAACAACAAATGTCCCCACCATCACCACAACAACAATTACAACTAAACCTTTATCACCCCCGACAACAATAACACCAACATCACCTCCATCACCAACACCACAACAACAAAGGCAACAGTAAGCCCCCCCCCCCCCACGCCATTACCACTACAACAAAAATAACAACAACTTTTTCCACACCCACACCTCCACCTCCACCACAAAATAAAGTAAACAAACACCCCCACCACAATCACAACACCACCAACAACAACCTCTACCACACCCACACCAACAATACCCTCCGCAATAACAAACACTGTTATCACTACCACCACCACTATAACAAGAACATCAACAACAACAACAAATTCTACCACCTCAACACCACCAACACCCACCACCATAACAAGACAACCTTTACCACTCCTTTGATCAACAACAACCACCACCATTATCACTCATACCACAAATACCACCATCACCACATCAAAAACAATAACAAACAATCCTACCATCACCACCACAATAATAACACAACAACCACCACCATTATCACCCATACCAAACACCACCATCACCACAACTAAAACAATAACACACATTTCTACCATCACCACCACAACAATAACAAAATACCAACCACCACCACCATCACCACAACTAAACAATAACAAACAATCCTACCATCACCACCACAACAATAACAAAATACCAACCACCACCACCATCACCACAACTAAACAATAACAAACAATCCTACCATCACCACCACAACAATAACAAAATACCAACCACCACCACCATCACCACAACTAAACAATAACAAACAATC
This sequence comes from Paralithodes platypus, assembly GCA_032716605.1. Lineage (NCBI taxonomy): Eukaryota > Metazoa > Arthropoda > Malacostraca > Decapoda > Lithodidae > Paralithodes > Paralithodes platypus. Next base: position 36,015,317 of record CM064552.1, on the reverse strand, counting down.
CTACCATCACCACCACAACAATAACAAAATACCAACCACCACCACCATCACCACAACTAAACAATAACAAACAATCCTACCATCACCACCACAACAATAACAAAAACAATCTCCACCACCATCACCACAACTAAACAATAACAAACAATCTCCACCACCATCACCACCACAACAATAACAAAAACAATCTCCACCACCATCACCACCACAACAATAACAAAAACAATCTCCACCACCATCACCACCACAACAATAACAAAAACAATCTCCACCACCATCACCACCACAACAATAACAAAAACAATCTCCACCACCTTCCCCACTACCATAACGGGAACAAGTGACGTCATCGCTATATTGCACACGACACGCAGACAACGCAAATGAAAACACAATAACATAAAAATAAAAAAACCTTCTGGGGTACTACGCAACATCTAACAATAAAACTGCAACTCCCCAAAGGTTAACATGATGCCAACACGAGCCTACGAGGGATAACCATTGATCTATCACCAATATATACAAAAATACAGGGGGGCTGTATTTGTGGCACAGAAACGAATTTGGACATTGAAACTGGAGAAGTATGCAACCAAAGAACACAGAGACTGGTGAATTGGTGGGATTCTGAGCTGATGTCGAAATAAACCAATAATAGTGAACTACAGTATGTGTATGTCGATATGTTCAGCTATGAAATAAAAATCCAGGTTACTACGCTAACATTTGCAATACTAGGAGGGTTATCACACGAGAGCTTTTTTCGTATTTTTTTTTATTGTCAACATTTTGCCCACAATGTTTCTGAGATTATTTATATTGGTTATATTGGTGCAGCCCACGCAGCTTGGTTTGTACAATATAGATAAATGTTTTGGTCATAAATATGTCCACACAACTACAACTATTATAATCCATTATAATTATTATAATTATTACTATCTTAGTTTCAAAGCCAAAGGCGGATGTTGTGCATATGTGCACAACAAACTCACTTGCTCTCGTGTTCCCGATTTCGACTCCTCTGAATTCTCAACTTTATGGCTCAAACTTTCCTGTCATTCTCTTACTAAATATTTCTGTGCTGTCTATCTTTCCCCTAACTCTACCAACTTTCCCAAATTCTTTGACTATCTAAACTCTACAGTGGAACACATTCTATCAATTTCTCAAATTCTTTGACTATCTAAACTCTACAGTGGAACACATTCTATCAATTTCTCCTTTCTCAGAAATCTCCATCTTAGGAGATTTCAACGTTCACCACCGCCAATGGCTCTCCTCTCGCACTACTGATCCACCTGGTGAACAAGCCTACGTCTTTTCTATCCTAAATGACCTAGAGCAGTTAGTTCAGCAACCCACCCGTATCCCGGATCGCATCGGAGATCGGCCCAACATTCTTGACCTGTTTCTAACTTCTAACCCTTCTTCTTATACTGTCGATCTTTTCTCTCCTTTGGGCTCCTCCGACCATAAACTTATCTCTGTCACCTGTCCTATCTCTCCAGTACAGCCACCCGATCCTCCTAGCCGGCGGCGCTTGTGGCACTTTGGCGCTGCCGACTGGGAGGCTCTTCGGCAGTACTTCTTTGATTTCCCATGGAATGATTTCTGCTTCCATGGCCGAGGACCCTCGGAGAGTGCTGAACGCATTACCGAGGTAATCCTATCGGGCATGGAAGCATACATTCCATTCTCTTTCTCTCAGTCTAATGCTAAAAAATCTTGGTTTACTCACGCCTGTTCTACTGCTGTCCGCAATAAGGAGGAAGCATTCAAACGGTACCGACGCCTTAAAACTCAAGACTCTCATTCTTCATATGTTTCTGCCCGGAATCAAGCCAAATCTGTTCTTCGACTTGCCAAACACTCTTTCATCAATAATAAATGCACTGAACTATCCAACTCTAGCTCTTCCCAAGCTTTCTGGCATCTAGCCAAAAACCTCTCCAACAATTTCTCTTCCTCGTCTTTCCCTCCCCTTTCCCACTCTGATGGCACAACCATCACTTCTTCCTCTGACAAAGCTAAACTCTTCGCTCAAACTTTTGCTAGAAACTCCACCTTGGATGATTCCGGTGCTATTCCTCCCTCTCCGCCCTCCTCTCTCTTACTTATGCCTAATATCCTAATCTCTTCTAAAGATGTACTTTCTACCCTCTCTGGGCTTAACACTAATAAGGCGTATGGTCCGGACGGTGTTCCTCCTGTTGTTCTCAAAAACTGTGCTTCCGTGCTGACTCCCTGCCTAGGCAAACTCTTTCGTCTCTGTCTATCCTCTAACGTCTTCCCTTCATGCTGGAAGTTTGCTCACATTCAACCTGTCCCAAAGAAGGGTGACCGCTCTCAACCCTCCAACTATCGTCCAATTGCTCTTATCTCTTGTCTTTCTAAAGTTTTTGAAACTATTCTTGCTTCCAAATTTCTTAAGCATTTCTCTTCTCATAATCTGCTCTCAGATCGCCAGTATGGCTTGCTTAAGGGTCGCTCTACTGGTGATCTTCTTTCATATCTTACTAACTCTTGGTCATCCTCCTTTCGGGACTTCGGTGAGACTTTTTCTATTGCACTAGACATATCGAAAGCCTTCGATAGAGTCTGGCATAAATCTTTAATTTCTAAACTACCCTCCTTCGGTTTCTATCCCTCCATCTGTGCCTTTGTCTCTAATTTCCTTTCCGGCCGTTCCATAGCTGCGGTTGTGGACGGCCATTGTTCACTTCCTCACCCTATAAACTCCGGTGTTCCTCAGGGCTCTGTCCTATCTCCTATTCTCTTTCTAATTTTTATAAATTATCTCCTTAACTGTACCTTAATTCCCATCCATTCATACGCAGACGACTCAACCTTACACTACTCCATTAGTTTTTCAGAACGCCCCAGCCAGCAATCCCTCAACGACAAACGTAATGAAGCCATAGAACTCTTAAATTCTGATCTAAATACTATTTCCAATTGGGGCAGAGAAAACCTTGTTAACTTTAATGCTTCCAAAACCCAATTTCTCCATCTATCTACCCGTCAGGATCTCCCAGCGGACTATCCCTTATTCTTCAACAATACAAAAATCAACCCTTCATCTTCTCTCAATATTCTTGGTGTCTCTTTTTCTTCAGCTCTCATTTGGAAGGACCATATTACCAGTCTTGCTAAGGCAGCCTCCCAGAAGCTGGGTGTGCTCAACCGCCTTAGGGGGTTCTTTTCCCCTGCACAGCTTCTTGCTCTGTACAGGGGCATAGTGCGCCCTTGTATTGAGTATTGTTCACATGTGTGGGGAGGTTCCTCTCACACCGCTCTCCTAGACAAAGTTGAAAGGAAGGCCTTTCGTATCATTAACTCCCGTCCACTCACCAACTCTCTGCAATCTCTCTCTCTCCGCCGCAATGTTGCATCTCTCTCGCTATTCTATCGCTACTATAATAATCAGTGTTCCTCAGAGCTATCCCAGTGCATACCACCTCCTTTACGTAGGGCACGTGGTACCCGTCTTGCAACTCAATCCCACCCCTACTCTGTGCAACTCTCCAACCCAAGAGTGAAATGTTACTCTCAAACTTTCTTCTACTCAACATCTGAGCTCTGGAACTCTCTCCCAGAATCGGTCTTTCCCTCTTCCTATGACTTAAATTGCTTCAAACTCCGTGTGTCCAGGCATTTTGGCTCGAACGTCCCTTGATTTTGGCCCTGTCACTCTTTCAACTATGGGGGAGGCACTCGCTATAGGCAGTTATGCCTTTTGCCTCCCTCAATCACATAGAAAAAAAAAAAAAATAGGCCCATTTAAGCGGAAACAGTAACTAGTTTTCTTAAAATGTTAATACAAATATGGTGTATTAAGTAATGATGGGTATGAATGCATTACGATTTGTGAACTTTAGTTAATTTTGTGTTTTCTTCTTTTGTTTCCCTGTCTCAAATACGAGACTAGGCTGTTTAGTAGCCTGTAACTCTTACGAGGCCCCGAGGTTATCGATTGAAGCTTCGAGATGTTGGGTGCTTCATTGTCGCACTAGATGAGATGGCCACAGTGGAGGTGTTGGTTGCTTCCTTTCTGCCACACTAGATGGCGACACCTTATTAATTTTATACATATCACTTGATTTGGAGAGAGCAGCTATACAGTTGTGCACAGCATCTTTGAATATGGTCGGGCATCTTCTATGCTATGAATTGGTAACGATATAGGGGGTGCTTTCTTGACGTGTCGGTGTAGCCAGGATATTTGTAGAACAGCAGGAACGATCAGATCACCTCAGAAAAAACTCTGACGTTTGGTGTGGACTCGATCTGATGTCCTTTTGGTCTGCAGTCCACGACGCTATCTACACTGTGCTATCGCCTTCCCTGATAGGTATCACTGTATTTGTTTTTTCTGTTTTCAAAGTGGCACAGGACATTCGATGATTTTTATATCTTCCTACCAAACTACAACTCAGTATATATAAATAACGCCGCGATAAATCAATAATGTCTTATCCTCTAGCCATCTCTGAATCCCAAGAACAACACCAATAGCATTAATAACAATCAATATACAATTCATAGGCAGTCCGCTGCAGGAAAAAATTAGATTGAAATTCGCTTTTGTAATAGATATTTTGCAGATATGATTGGACCATTGGGTGAACAGTGATGGGATTTAAATAAGGTCAAATGTTTGAATTATGTGTGAAGTGGTGTGTGTGTGTTTGTTTGTATTTACCTAATTATATAATAACTAGTCTCGTAGTGTACTGTCTGTTATTCACTAATCGTATTTCTGTATAATTAAATTAATATTTTGAGCACACACCACTTCTTTTGGCAACTCATTCCACTCATTAACGATCCTGTTGATAAAACTGTCTCCAGATGTATTTCCAACTTCTCTTCTGCAGGAGTATGCAGTTGTGTCCTCTTGTTCTTCCTGTAGCTAGCATAATGAAGTCTTCTGTCAGTGAACTCAATTCCTTTGGCATACTTATACAATGTAATGAGATCGCCTCTCTTCTTTCTGTCCTGCAGTGAAGTGAGATTTAGATGAATGTATCTTTCTTCATACTCCAATGTTCTCATGTTCTCATCTGTATTATACCTATTTGGATTAGCTCCAGTTTATGAATGTACAAAGTGAAATGTGAGCTCCATACCACTCCTGCATACTCAATACGTTGTCTGAAAAAATTAGTGTCTAGAATCTTTACCATTTATTCATAATAACTGAAGGTATCTCGTCCATTAGCTCACCAGGCTTATGCCTTTTTTTCACTAATGCTATGATGTGATTGCTAGGATTTAAAAGTGGGTTCACGATTACAATTGTATTATTGCTTTCCTTGATTAATTATTGTCTCTCCATTTACCTTGTACGTTCCATGTGATCTTCTAATTCCTTCTTCCATTTCCAGAAAATGTATTAATATCTAGCTACTTTACAGTATATCTATCATATGAGGTATTACTATTATATATCCTGTACCTTATCTAGGTTAAATGCATTTGCTTAGCAATCCTGCATCATCTGTTAAGCCAGACATCTTTTCTTTTAGGGAGATCTTTCCCTGTCGGGAAATATTTTTCAACTCCACTCTTGTATACCTCACGGAAAAAAAATAATATCTTTTCAACATCGCTTGCAAGCAATACGTGGTCCCACTCAACGTCTCTGACCATATTGCATGAGGAATCCTAATACAAACAAATGTGGTCTCTGGTTAAATGATAGTTAAAATCATCTTGTATCACCAGCATCTTCTCTCTTTCCTTTGCTTCACTCACCAGGGTTTTTTTACCTTAATGTTTCTTGAAAAAAAAAATCTATTCTGTTCAGTCTGCAGTGGTGGATAGCGACAATTAGCCGACATATTTTTACACCTCATTCTCGATACACATTATTTATCATTAAATATTGTCTTCAAGCACAATTTCACTATTTACTTTGGAGAAGGATGTCGCTAGCTTTAAGATTTTTAGTTATTAAACGATCAACATTAGTGTACATTATATGCAAATACCTATTCTTATTTTAATAAATCGCCTTCATTATCACCTATACTCTCCCACTCTTATATACTGTATGTGTATTATCACCTATACTCTCCCACTCTTATATACTGTATGTGTATTTGTTTTCCTGCAATAACACTTTCTTGTCGTTAGCCCGGCTATTTAGTGTGTGTGTGTGTGTGTGTGTGTGTGTGTGTGTGTGTGTGTGTGTGTGTGTGTGTGTGTGTAGTTGTGCTTTGTGTATGTGGAGTAGAATGGTGTGCGCGTGTGTGTGGAATAAGGCAAAGCTGCCTGTAACAAAGTTAAAAGAGTGACAGAGCCAAATCAAGGGCGGTTGGTGGTCATATTCTTTGTTTTGCATTCGAAACAAGTGTGGTGTGTTCGTTTAGAGTAGCGAAATTAATTGGAGAATGAGGTGTTTGTGAGAGTTAGTTGGATTACTCTCTGTGTAGGTGAGACACAAACAGAAACAGTGAGGGAGGTCAGTCAAATGAAACAGGGGTTCCAGCAGCTCCTTATCATATGCCTATGGGCCCTCCTCTGGGTAATGCCCTGCTCGATTGGTGTCTACTATATCTCCAAGCTTGAAGTGGTGTGTGTGGGTGTGTGTGTGTGTGTGTGTCTGTGTCTGTGTGTGTGTGTGTGTGATGGTGTGCCTGTGCTTGGTTTGATGTGATTATGAAGTGGATTAAGTGTGTGTATGTGGAATGGTGTGTGTGTGTGTGAGTGTACGTGTGATGTTGAAGTGGTGTAAGTGTGTGTATATGAAATGGTGTGTGAGTTTGAGTGTGTGAGTGTACGTGTGATTGTGAAGTGGTTTGAATCTGTGCATGTGGAGTATTGTGTGTAAGTGTGTGTGTGTTTGTGGAATGGTGTATGTGTGATAATTTATAAATGGAAGGGAGATACTGAAATGGTGTTTATGGAATATAGTGTACGAAATAGTGTTTGTGAAAAGACAAGTACAGTACAGACAGATTCTTATATATCGGCATACATTGGAACCGTGTACTGTGCATGCATTAGAAAGAGTGTGTACGGAAGAATACGTAGGGAACATTATTTGTGTGATAGTGTGTACGAAGCATTATTTATGGGTAAGTGCAGAACAAGTTGTACAGGACGGTGTGTAAATAGGAGTGTGTATGGAAAGGGTCTAGGAGTGTTGAGCAGGAAGAAGACATCGTGGGTAAGAGGACCTGGGATTAATGGAGTGATAGTTTGTACAGAATAGTGTACAAAACAAAATAAATGGAATGGTATATATGGAAAGGTGTGTATGGAACGGTACATATGGAGAGATGTGTATGGAACGGTATATATGGAAAGGTGTGTATGGAACGGTATACGTGTAAGGTATGTATGAATCGGTACATATGTAAAAGTGTGTATGGAACGGTACATATGGAGAGGTGTGTATGGAATGGTACATATGGAAAGGTGTGTAGGGAACGGTACATATGGAAAGGTGTGTATGGAACGGTACATATGGAGAGGTGTGTATGGAACGGTACATATGGAAAGGTGTGTATGGAACAGTACATATGAAAAGGTGTGTATGGAATGGTACATATAGAAAGGTGTGTATGGAACGGTACATATGAAAGGTGTGTATGGAACGGTACATATGGAAAGGTGTGTACGGAACGGTACATATGGAAAGGTGTGTACGGAACGGTACATATGGAAAGGCGTGTATGGAACGGTACATATGGAAAGGTGTGTGTGGAACGGTACATATGGAAAGCTGTGTATGGAGTGGTACATATAGCAAGGTGTGTATGGAACGGTACATATGGAGAGGTGTGTATGGAACGGTACATATGGAAAGGTGTGTATGGAACAGTACATATGAAAAGGTGTGTATGGAATGGTACATATAGAAAGATGTGTATGGAAAGGTACATATGAAAAGGTGCGTATGGAACGGTACATATGGAAAAGTGTGTATGGAACGGTACATATGGAAAGGCGTGTATGGAACGGTATATACTGGAAAGGTGTATGGAACGGTACATATGGAAAGGCGTGTATGGAACGGTACATATGGAAAGGTGCGTATGGAACGGTACATATGGAAAGGTGTGTATGGAACGGTACATATGGAGAGGCGTGTATGGAACGGTATATATGGAAAGGTGTGTATGGAACGGTACATATGGAACGGTACATATGAAAAGGTGTGTATGGAACGGTACATATGGAAAGGTGTCATTGGAACGGTACATATGGAAAGGCGTGTATTGAACGGTATATATGGAAAGGTGTGTATGGAACGGTACATATGGAAAGGCGTGTATGGAACGGTATATATGGAAAGGTGTGTATGGAACGGTACATATGGAAAGGTGTGTATGGAACGGTACATATGAAAAGGTGTGTAGGGAACGGTACATATGGAAAGGTGTGTATGGAACGGTACATATGGAAAGGTGTGTATGGAATGGTACATATATAAAGATGTGTATGGAAAGGTACATATGAAAAGGTGCGTATGGAACGGTACATATGGAAAAGTGTGTATGGAACGGTACATATGGAAAGGCGTGTATGGAACGGTATATATGGAAAGGTGTATGGAACGGTACATATGGAAAGGCGTGTATGGAACGGTACATATGGAAAGGTGCGTATGGAACGGTGCATATGGAAAGGTGTGTATGGAACGGTACATACGGAAAGGCGTGTATGGAACGGTATATATGGAAAGGTGTGTATGGAACGGTACATATGGAAAGGTGTGTATGGAACGGTACATATGAAAAGGTGTGTATGGAACGGTACATATGGAAAGGTGTGCATGGAACGGTACATATGGAAAAGCGTGTATGGAACGGTCTATATGGAAAGGTGTGTATGGAACGGTACATATGGAAAGGTGTGTATGGAACGGTACATATGAAAAGGTGTGTATGGAACGGTACATATGGAAAGGTGTGTATGGAACAGTACATATGGAAAGGCGTGTATGGAACGGTATATATGGAAAGGTGTGTATGGAACAATACATATGGAAAGGTGTGTATGGAACGGTACATATGGAAAGGCGTGTATGGAACGGTATATATGGAAAGGTGTGTATGGAACAATACATATGGAAAGGTGTGTATGGAACGGTACATATGAAAAGGTGTGTGTATGGAACGGTACATATGGAAAGGTGTGTATGGAACGGTACATATGGAAAGGCGTGTATTGAACGGTATATATGGAAAGGTGTGTATGGAACAATACATATGGAAAGGTGTGTATGGAACGGTACATATGGAAAGGTGTATGGAAAGGTACATACGGAAAGGTGTGTGGAACGGTATATATGGAAAGGTGTATGGAACGGTACATATGGAAAGGTGTGTACAACGGTATATATGGAAAGGTGTATATGGAACGCTACATATGGAAAGGTGTGTATGGAACGGTACGTATGGAAAGGTGTGTATGGAACGGTACATATGGAAGGTGTGTATGGAAAGGTGTGTATGGAACGGTACAAATGGAAATGTGTGTTTGGGACGGTGCGTGTGAAATGATATGTATGGAATAGTGTGTATGGAAAAGTGTGTATGGAATAGTGTGTATGGAATAGTGTGTATGGAATAGTGTGTATGGAAAAGTGTGTATGGAATAGTGTGTATGGAATAGTGTGTATGGAATAGTGTGTATGGAATAGTGTGTATGGAATAGTGTGTATGTAACAGTGTGTATGGAATAGTGTGTATGGAATAGTGTGTATGGAAAAGTGTGTATGGAATAGTGTGTATGGAATAGTGTGTATGGAATAGTGTGTATGGAATAGTGTGTATGAAACAGTGTGTATGTAACAGTGTGTATGGAATAGTGTGTATGGAATAGTGTGCATGGAATAGTGTGTATGGAATAGTATGTATGGAATAGTGTGTATGGAATAGTGTGTATGGAATAGTGTGTATGGAAAAGTATGTATGTAACAGTGTGTATGGAATAGTGTGTATGGAATAATGTGTATGGAATAGTGTGTATGGAATAGTGTGTATGGAATAATGTGTATGGAATAGTGTGTATGGAATAGTGTGTATGGAATAGTGTGTATGGAATAGTGTGTATGGAATAGTGTGTATGGAATAGTGTGTATGTAACAGTGTGTATGGAATAGTGTGTATGTAACTGTGTATGGAACAGAGTGCATGGAACAGTGTGTACGGAATAGCGTGTATGGAATAGTGTGTATGTAACAGTGTGTATGGAATAGTGTGTATAGAACAGTGTGTACGGAATAGCGTGTATGGAATAGTGTGTATGGAATAGTGTGTATGTAACAGTGTGTATGGAACAGTGTGTATGGAATAGTGTGTATGGAACAGTGTATATGTAACAGTGTGTATGGAACAGTGTGTATGGAATAGTGTGTATGGAACAGTGTGTATGGAATAGTGTGTATGGAACAGTGTGTATGGAATAGTGTGTATGGAATAGTGTGTATGGAACAGTGTATATGTAACAGTGTGTATGGAACAGTGTGTATGGAATAGTGTGTATGGAACAGTGTGTATGGAATAGTGTGTATGGAACAGTGTGTATGGAATAGTGTGTATGGAACAGTGTGTATGGAACAGTGTGTATGGAACAGTGTGTATGGAATAGTGTGTATGGAATAGTGTGTATGGAATAGTGTGTATGGAATAGTGTGTATGGAAAAGTGTGTATGGAATAGTGTGTATGGAACAGTGTGTATGGAACAGTGTGTATGGAACAGTGTGTATGGAATAGTGTGTATGGAATAGTGTGTATGGAATAGTGTGTATGGAATAGTGTGTATGTAATAATGTTTATGGAATAGTGTGTATGGAATGGTGTGTATGGAACAGTGTGTACGGAATAGCGTGTATGGAATAGTGTGTATGTAACAGTGTGTATGGAATAGTGTGTATAGAACAGTGTGTACGGAATAGCGTGTATGGAATAGTGTGTATGGAATAGTGTGTATGTAACAGTGTGTATGGAACAGTGTGTATGGAATAGTGTGTATGGAACAGTGTGTATGGAATAGTGTGTATGGAACAGTGTGTATGGAACAGTGTGTATGGAACAGTGTGTATGTAATAGTGTGAATGGAATAGTGTGTATGTAATAATGTTTATGGAATAATGTGTATGTAACAGTGTGTATGGAATAGTGTGTATGGAACAGTGTGTACGGAATAGCGTGTATGGAATAGTGTGTATGTAACAGTGTGTATGTAACAGTGTGTCTGTAATAGTGTGTATGGAATAGTGCGTATGGAATAGTGCGTATGGAATAGTGTGTATGGAACAGTGTGTATGGAACAGTGGGTATGGAACAGTGTGTATGGAATAGTGTGTATGGAACAGTGTGTATGGAATAGTGTGTATGGAATAGTGTGTATGGAACAGTGTGTATGTAACAGTGTGTATGGAATAGTGTGTATGGAATAGTGTGAATGGAATAGTGTGTATGGAATAGTGTGTATGTAATAATGTTTATGGAATAGTGTGTATGGAATGGTGTGTATGGAACAGTGAGTATGGAATAGTGTGTATGGAACAGTGTGTATGGAATAGTGTGAATGGAACAGTGTGTATGTAACACTCTACAGTGGAACACATTCTATCCATTTCTCCTTTCTCAGAAATCTCCATCTTAGGAGATTTCAACGTTCACCACCGGCATTGGCTCTCCTCTCACACTACTGATCCACCTGGTGAACAAGCCTACGTCTTTTCTATCCTAAATGACCTAGAGCAGTTAGTTCAGCATCCCACCCGTATCCCGGATCGCATCGGAGATCGGCCCAACATTCTTGACTTGTTTCTAACTTCTAACCCTTCTTCTTATACTGTCGATCTTTTCTCTCCTCTGGGCTCCTCCGACCATAAACTTATCTCTGTCACCTGTCCTATCTCTCCAGTACAGCCACCCGATCCTCCTAGCCGGCGGCGCTTGTGGCACTTTGGCGCTGCCGACTGGGAGGCTCTTCGGTAGTACTTCTTTGATTTCCCATGGAATGGTTTCTGCTTCCATGGCCGAGGACTCTCGGAGAGTGCTGAACGCATTACCGAGGTAATCCTATCGGGCATGGAAGCATACATTCCATTCTCTTTCTCTCAGACTAATGCTAAAAAATCTTGGTTTACTCACGCCTGTTCTACTGCTGTCCGCAATAAGGAGGAAGCATTCAAACAGTACCGACGCCTTAAAACTCAAGACTCTCATTCTTCATATGTTTCTGCCCGGAATCAAGCCAAATCTGTTCTTCGACTTGCCAAACACTCTTTCATCAATAATAAATGCACTGAACTATCCAACTCTAGCTCTTCCCAAGCTTTCGGGCATCTAGCCAAAAACCTCTCCAACAATTTCTCTTCCTCGTCTTTCCCTCCCCTTTCCCACTCTGATGGCACAACCATCACTTTTTCCTCTGACAAAGCTAAACTCTTCGCTCAAACTTTTGCTAGAAACTCCACCTTGGATGATTCCGGTGCTATTCCTCCCTCTCCGCCCTCCTCTCTCTTACTTATGCCTAATATCCTAATCTCTTCTAAAGATGTACTTTCTACCCTCTCTGGGCTTAACACTAATAAAGCGTACGGTCCGGACGGTGTTCCTCCTGTTGTTCTCAAAAACTGTGCTTCCGTGCTGACTCCCTGCCTAGGCAAACTCTTTCGTCTCTGTCTATCCTCTAACGTCTTCCCTTCATGCTGGAAGTTTGCTCACATTCAACCTGTCCCAAAGAAGGGTGACTGCTCTCAACCCTCCAACTATCGTCCAATTGCTCTTATCTCTTGTCTTTCTAAAGTTTTTGAAACTATTCTTGCTTCCAAATTTCTTAAGCATTTCTCTTCTCATAATCTGCTCTCAGATCGCCAATATGGCTTCCTTAAGGGTCGCTCTACTGGCGACCTTTCATATCTTACTAACTCTTGGTAATCCTCCTTTTGGGACTTCGGTGAGACTTTTTCTATTGCACTAGACATATCGAAAGCCTTCGATAGAGTCTGGCATAAATCTTTAATTTCTAAACTACCCTCCTTCGGTTTCTATCCCTCCATCTGTGCCTTTGTCTCTAATTTCCTTTCCGGCCATTCCATAGCCGCGGTTGTGGACGGCCATTGTTCACTTCCTCACCCTATAAACTCCGGTGTTCCTCAGGGCTCTGTCCTATCTCCTATTCTCTTTCTAATTTTTATAAATGATCTCCTTAACTGTACCTTAATTCCCATCCATTCATACGCAGACGACTCAACCTTACACTACTCCATTAGTTTTTCAGAACGCCCCAGCCAGCAATCCCTCAACGACAAACGTAATGAAGCCATAGAACTCTTAAATTCTGATCTACATACTATTTCCAATTGGGGCAGAGAAAACCTTGTTAACTTTAATGCTTCCAAAACCCAATTTCTCCATCTATCTACCCGTCAGGATCTCCCAGCGGACTATCCCTTATTCTTCAACAATACAAAAATTGACCCTTCATCTTCTCTCAATATTCTTGGTGTCTCTTTTTCTTCTGCTCTCATTTGGAAGGACCATATTACCAGTCTTGCTAAGGCAGCCTCCCAGAAGCTGGGTGTGCTCAACCGCCTTAGGGGGTTCTTTTCCCCTGCACAGCTTCTTGCTCTGTACAGGGGCATAGTGCGCCCTTGTATTGAGTATTGTTCACATGTGTGGGGAGGTTCCTCTCACACCGCTCTCCTAGACAAAGTTGAAAGGAAGGCCTTTCGTATCATTAACTCCCGTCCACTCACCAACTCTCTGCAATCTCTCTCTCTCCGCCGCAATGTTGCATCTCTCTCGCTATTCTATCGCTACTATAATAATCAGTGTTCCTCAGAGCTATCCCAGTGCATACCACCTCCTTTACGTAGGGCACGTGGTACCCGTCTTACAACTCAATCCCACCCCTACTCTGTGCAACTCTCCAACCCAAGAGTGAAACGTTACTCTCAAACTTTCTTCTACTCAACAGCTGAGCTCTGGAACTCTCTCCCAGAATCAGTCTTTCCCTCTTCCTATGACTTAAATTGCTTCAAACTCCGTGTGTCCAGGCATTTTGGCTCGAACGTCCCTTGATTTTGGCCCTGTCACTCTTTCAACTATGGGGGAGGCACTCGCTATAGGCAGTTATGCCTTTTGCCTCCCTCAATCACATAGAAAAAAAAAAAAAAAAAAAAAAAACAGTGTGTATGGAACAGTGTGCATAGAATAGTGTGAATGGAACAGTGTGTATGGAACAGTGTGTATGGAATAGTATGTATGGAACAGTGTGTATGGACCAGTGTGTATGGAACAGTGTGCATGGAATAGTGTGAATGGAACAGTGTGTATGGAACAGTGTGTATGGAATAGTGTGAATGGAACAGTGTGTATGGAATAGTGTGAATGGAATAGTGTGTATGGAATAGTGTGTATGTAATAATGTTTATGGAATAGTGTGTATGGAATAGTGTGTATGGAATAGTGTGTATGGAATAGTGTGTATGGAACAGTGTGTATGGAACAGTGTGTATGGAATAGTGTGTATGTAATAATGTTTATGGAATAGTGTGTATGGAATAGTGTGTATGGAATAGTGTGTATGGAATAGTGTGTATGGAATAGTGTGTATGGAATAGTGTGTATGGAATAGTGTGTATATAATAATGTTTATGGAATAGTGTGTATGGAACAGTATGTATGGAATAGTGTGTATGGAATAGTGTGTATGGAACAGTGTGTATGGAATAGTGTAAATGGAATAGTATGTATGGAACAGTGTGTATGGAACAGTATGTATGGAACAGTGTGTATTGAACAGTGTGTATGGAATAGTGTGAATGGAATAGTGTGTATGTAACGGTGTGTATGGAATAGTGTGCATATAATGGTGTGTATGTAACGTTATGCTTGAACATGGAACGATGATCGTGGCATTTTGTGTACAAAAAACAGTAGTTAGACAAAATCCCCGATGATAATTTGTATGTGATTTAAAGACCGAAAAATTAGAGGTGGTTGTGTAGTGTAGGGTATAGTGTAGGGCACAGTGTAGGGTGTAGTGTTGGGTATAGTGTAGGGTATAGTGTAGGGCACAGTGTAGGGTGTAGTGTTGGGTATAGTGTAGGGTATAGTGTAGGGCATAGTGTAGGGCACAGTGTAGGGTGTAGTGTTGGGTATAGTGTAGGGTATAGTGGGGGGTATAGTGTAGGGTATAGCGTAGTGTAGGGTGTAGTGTAGGGCATAGTGTAGGGTATAGTGGGGGGTATAGTGTAGGGTATAGTATAGTGTAGGGTATAGTGTAGGGTATAGTGTAGGGTATAGTGTAGGGTATAGTGTAGGGTATAGTGTAGTGTAGGGTATAGTGTAGGGTATAGTGTAGGGTATAGTGTAGGGTATAGTGAAGGGTACAGTGTAGGGTATAGTGTAGGGTATAGTGTAGTGTAGGGTATAGTGTAGGGTATAGTGTAGGGTATAGTGTAGGGTATAGTGTAGTGTAGGGTATAGTGTAGGGTATAGTGTAGGGTATAGTGTAGTGTAGGGTATAGTGTAGGGTATAGTGTAGTGTAGGGTATAGTGTAGTGTAGGGTATAGTGTAGGGTATAGTGTAGTGTAGGGTATAGTGTAGGGTATAGTGTAGGGTATAGTGTAGGGTATAGTGTAGGGTATAGTGTAGGGTATAGTGTAGTGTAGGGTATAGTGTAGGGTATAGTGTAGGGTATAGTGTAGTGTAGGGTATAGTGTAGGGTATAGTGTAGGGTATAGTGTAGGGTATAGTGTAGTGTATAGTGTAGGGTATAGTGTAGGGTATAGTGTAGGGTAGTGTAGGGTATTGTGTAGGGTATAGTGTAGGGTATAGTGTAGGGTATAGTGTAGGGGTATAGTGTAGGGTATAGTGTAGTGTAGGGTATAGTGTAGGGTATAGTGTAGGGGTATAGTGTAGTGTAGGGTATAGTGTAGGGTATAGTGTAGTGTAGGGTATAGTGTAGGGTATAGTGTAGGGTATAGTGTAGTGTAGGGTATAGTGTAGGGTATAGTGTAGTGTAGGGTATAGTGTAGGGTATAGTGTAGGGTATAGTGGTTGTATAGTGTAGGGTATAGTGTAGTGTAGGGTATAGTGTAGGGTATAGTGTAGGGTATAGTGTAGGGTATAGTGTAGGGTATAGTGTAGTGTAGGGTATAGTGTAGGGTATAGTGTAGGGTATAGTGTAGTGTAGGGTATAGTGTAGGGTATAGTGTAGGGGTATCGAGTGTAGGGTATAGTGTAGTGTAGGGTATAGTGTAGGGTATAGTGTAGGGTATAGTGTAGGGTATAGTGTAGTGTAGGGTATAGTGTAGGGTATAGTGTAGGGTATAGTGTAGGGTATAGTGTAGTGTAGGGTATAGTGTAGGGTATAGTGTAGGGTATAGTGTAGGGTATAGTGTAGGGTATAGTGTAGGGTATAGTGTAGTGTAGGGTATAGTGTAGGGTATAGTGTAGGGTATAGTGTAGGGTATAGTGTAGTGTAGGGTATAGTGTAGGGTATAGTGTAGGGTATAGTGTAGTGTAGGGTTATAGTGTAGGGTATAGTGTAGGTTATATAGGGTAGTGTAGGGTATAGTGTAGGGTATAGTGTAGGGTATAGTGTAGTGTAGGGTATAGTGTAGGGTATAGTGTAGTGTAGGGTATAGTGTAGGGTATAGTGTAGTGTAGGGTATAGTGTAGGGTATAGTGTAGGTTATAGTGTAGGTTATAGTGTAGGTTATAGTGTAGGTTATAGTGTAGGTTATAGTGTAGGTTATAGTGTAGGTTATAGTGTAGGTTATAGTGTAGGTTATAGTGTAGGTTATAGTGTAGTGTAGTGTAGGGTATAGTGTAGGGTATAGTGTAGGGTATAGTGTAGGGTATAGTGTAGGGTATAGTGTAGGGTATAGTGTAGGGTATAGTGTAGTGTAGGGTATAGTGTAGTGTAGGGTATAGTGTAGGGTATAGTGTAGGGTATAGTGTAGTGTAGGGTATAGTGTAGGGTATAGTGTAGTGTAGGGTATAGTGTAGGGTATAGTGTAGGGTATAGTGTAGTGTATAGTGTAGGGTATAGTGTAGGGTATAGTGTAGGGTATAGTGTAGTGTAGGGTATAGTGTAGTGTAGGGTATAGTGTAGGGTATAGTGTAGGGTATAGTGTAGGGTATAGTGTAGGGT
This sequence comes from Paralithodes platypus, assembly GCA_032716605.1. Classification (NCBI taxonomy): domain Eukaryota; kingdom Metazoa; phylum Arthropoda; class Malacostraca; order Decapoda; family Lithodidae; genus Paralithodes; species Paralithodes platypus. Next base: position 35,998,173 of record CM064552.1, on the reverse strand, counting down.
ATAGTGTAGTGTAGGGTATAGTGTAGGGTATAGTGTAGGGTATAGTGTAGTGTAGGGTATAGTGTAGGGTATAGTGTAGTGTAGGGTGTAGTGTAGGGTATATTGTAGTGTAGGGTATAGTGTAGGGCATAGTGTAGGGTATAGTGGGGGGGTATAGTGTAGGGTATAGTGTAGGGTATAGTGGGGGGGTATAGTGTAGGGTATAGTGTAGTGTAGGGTGTAGTGTAGGGTATAGTGTAGTGTAGGGTATAGTTTAGGGCATAGTGTAGGGTATAGTGTAGGGCATAGTGTAGGGTATAGTGGGGGGGTATAGTGTAGGGTATAGTGTAGTGTAGGGTGTAGTGTAGGGTATAGTGTAGTGTAGGGTATAGTTTAGGGAATAGTGTAGGGTATAGTGGGGGGTATAGTGTAGTGTAGGGCATAGTGTAGGGTATAGTGTAGGGTATAGTGGGGGGTATAGTGTAGTGTAGGGCATAGTGTAGGGTATAGTGTAGTGTAGGGTATAGTGTAGGGCATAGTGTAGGGTATAGTGGGGGGTATAGTGTAGTGTAGGGCATAGTGTAGGGTATAGTGTAGTGTAGGGTATAGTGTAGGGCATAGTGTAGGGTATAGTGGGGGGTATAGTGTAGTGTAGGGTATAGTGTAGGGGATAGTGTAGTGTAGGGTATAGTGTAGTGTAGGGTATAGTGTAGTGTAGGGTATAGTGTAGTGTAGGGTATAGTGTAGGGCATAGTGTAGGGTATAGTGGGGGGTATAGTGTAGGGTATAGTGTAGTGTAGGGTATAGTGTAGGGTATAGTGTAGGGTATAGTGTAGGGTATAGTGTAGGGCATAGTGGGGGTATAGTGTACGGTATAGTGTAGTGGAGGGTGTAGTGTAGGTGTAGTGTAGGGTGCAGTGTAGGGTATAGTGTAGTGTAGGGTGTAGTGTAGGGTGTAGTGTAGGGTGTAGTGTAGTGTAAGGTATAGTGTACGGCACAGTGTCGGGTATAGTGTGGGTTATTGTGTAGGGTATGGTGTAGGGTGTAGTTTAGGGTGTAGTTTAGGGCATAGTGTAGGGCATAATGTAGGGTATAGTGTGGGGTATAGTGTAGGGCATAGTGTAGAGTGTAGTGTAGAGCGGACACAGGGTATCATGGGTGAGAGGTGGTTGTGTAGTGTAGGGTGTAGTGTGGGGTATAGTGTAGGGTGTAGAGCGGACACAGGGTATCATGGGTGAGAGGTGGTTGTGTAGTGTAGGGTGTAGTGTGGGGTATAGTGTAGGGTGTAGAGCGGACACAGGGTATCGTGGGTGAGAGGTGGTTGTGTAGTGTAGGGTGTAGAGCGGACACAGGGTATCGTGGGTGAGAGGTGGTTTGTAGCGTAGGGTGTAGTGTGGGGTATAGTGTATGGTGTAGTGTGGGGTATAGTGTAGGGTGTAGTGTAGGGTGTAGAACGGACACAGGGTATCATGGGTGAGAGGTGGTTGGATTTATGGATCGGTGTTGTGCAAGAAAAACCATTTAGGCTTGGTTGGGGGAGGGAGGCTGGTGTTGGCTGCTGGAGAATGGAAAGTTAAGATTTTAGCTTTGTTATTCGTTATTGTACTGGTGTTGTTTATTTTACTTATGGTATTGTTAGTGTGTACTGTACACTGACAAAAATAATTACGGAGGTAAAGTTTATGATGTAGTAGGCTACATATATTTGTTTAATTGGCTGGTCAATTAACTTAAGGAGGACGATGAAACAAATTTTTTACGAAGGAATACGAACAGCAACCAACATTAATTCTTACGGAGCTGGGTTTTTTTTTCTGAAGCTAAATTAGATACTGAACTTTTAAGTGCATGGCTCACTTCACTTAGCTTATAGAATAATAAAATCAACTGAGGTAGACTTTGATCACCTAATTTTAACTTTTTGTATGTGTATGAAGGAGACAAAGGCAGTTTGCCTATAACGAGTGTCCCCCAAAAGCCAAAAGAGTGACAGAGCCAAATTCAAGGGACGTTACTGTCAAAATGCCTGGACACAAAGTTTAAAGTAGTTTAAGTCATAGGATGGATGAAAACCTGATTGAGGGAGAGAGTTCCAGAGTTAATTTGTTGAGTAGAAGAAAATTTGCAAATTCTTGGGTTGGAGAGCTGGACAGAATACGAGTGAGACTGCGTTGAAAGGCGGTTGCCTAGCATTCGCCGCAAGGGAGGGGGTATGTATTGAGAAAGCTCTGAAGAATACTGATTGTTGTAATAGCGATAGCAGTGAAATAGGTGTAACATTGCAGCGTGTAGAAAGACATTGTAGGGAACTAGTAAGAGGAAGAGAGTTGATGAGGCGAAATGCTTTTGATTCTACTCGTTCGGGAAGTGCAGTATGGGTGGAGCCTCCACACACATGCGAACAATATACTCAATACAGGGGCGCACTGTGCCCCAATACAGAGCAAGGAGCTGTGCAGGGGTGAAGAACCCATGGAGACGGTTTAGCACACCTAACTTTTGGGGAGCTGTTTTAGCAAGAGTGATAATATGATCTTTCTAAGAAAGGTTAGATGAAAAAGATACATCTAAATCGTTGAGATACGATATAGGGTTGAGTTGTGTATTGTTGAAGAATAGTTGATAGTCTTGTGGAAGATAGTGGTGGAGAGATAGATGGAGAAACTGGGTATTGGAGGCGTTGAAAGTAACATGATTTTCTCACCCCCAATCAGAAATATTGAAAGATCAGAAGACAGGCATTCTATGGCCTCGCCATGTTTGTTTTTGAGTGCTTGCATGCTGGGTTGATGTGAAAAACTAGTTGAATAGAGTTAGGTAGAGACATCAGCATATGAGTGGAAATACTAAAGGTACAGTTGAGGAGATCATTGATAAATATTAGAAAGAGAATTGGAGACAGGACAGAACCCTGAGGAACACCAGAGTTGATAGATTGATGAAGTGATCGATGACCGTCCACAACTGCAGCTATGGAGCAGGCCGAAAGTAAATTAGAGACAAAGGTACAGATAGAGGGATAGAAACCGAAGGAGGGTATAGTTTGGAAATTAAAGAGTTATGCCAGACTCTGTTGAAGGCTTTCGATATGTCTAGAGCAATAGAAAAGATCTCACTGAAGTCCCGAAAGGAGGATGACCAAGAGATAGTAAGATAAGCAAGGAGATCACCAGTAGAGCGGCCCTTAAGGAAACCGTACTGGTGATCTGAAAGTAGATTATGGGAAGATAAATGCTTGATAAATTTTGAGGCAAGAATAGTTTAAAAAACTTAGAGATGCAAGAAATAAGAGCAATCGGATGATAGTTAGACGGTTGAGAGTGGTCACCCTTCTTTGGGACAGGTTGAATAAGAGCAAACTTTCAGCAAGAAGGAAAGATGTTAGAGGATAGACAGACACAAAAGAGTTTGTATAGGCAGGGAGTCAGCACGGAAGAACCATTTTTGAGTACAACAGGAGGAACACCATCTGGTCCGTATGCCTTTTTAGTATTAAGCCCAGAGAGGGCCGAGAGTGCATCCTTAGAAGAGATTATGATATTAGGAGAGTGGAAAAGAGGGAGAAAAGACGCGGAAGTGAAATTGTTGAAGAGGTTTTTGGCTAGATGCCAAAAAGTTTGGGAAGAGCTAGAGTTGGACAGTTCAGAGCATTGAGGCCAGTGCCTCAATGGTGACAGTGAACGCCCCCGGAGATACCTCCAATCTACTATCTCCGCCTACGTTAGGAGAGCTCTCACCCACTGCATCACATGGAGAGATACACACCAAGAACTTGAGTGACTCTCCCAGGCACTTGTTAATAATTGTTACTCAACTCCGATGTCACCAGTACCATCAACCACCATCTAGAAAATGTGTACAGCCGAGATATCCCCAACACCAGCTCTCCTGATGACATCAAGATCGACTATCGTAACTACATGTCATCTGACTACAAAAAGGATGAGACCATAATGAGGGAGATTATCCACAAACATTTCCTCCTCACCAACCCTGACAACTACATTAAACTAATAATTTACTACAAGTCTCCTAAGACCTCCAACCTAGTCCTACGAAACCGACCTGCCACTGACAAGAGCCCGATGAACAACGATCATGTGGTATACCAACACACCTGTAGCAGGGGGGAGATTGTGGGCCCCACACCTATATTGGTATGACACAAACTCGTCTTGCTCGTCGGCTCACCCTCCACCTTCATTCTGGAGCCATAAAGGAACACTACCGAGCACCATACCACCAGGCCCTAAAGGGGCCCTCACACAGTCAGGAGTGCGAGCTAGAGTCACTAGGAGTAGGGGAAACTTCGGACTCGCAGGCCTATTCGGAGTATTCGCGGTGAAAATCGATGACTCCTAGTGACTATAGCGACTCCTGTTAGACTCCCACTAGCTCGCACTCCTGACTGTGTGAGGGCTCCTTAACTCGCCCCGTCTTCGACAAACACACAACCATACTCGACAAGGAAAACGGCCCCCGGAAGCTTACCATCCTCGAGGCACTCTACATCCAAGCCCTACTCCTACACATTAATAATCAAACACAGGACATCCAGGTGTTGCCCACAGGAAGATGCCATACCCCTACAGCCCTGACAGGCAGCCACCATCGGCCTCACCCCATGCACCCCACACCCGCACACTTGGACAACGCCACCGCAACCACCCCCAGCCAATCATTGACGAGATGTATTCACTCACTTGCTTGTTCGTCAAGGGGAATCCACGCAATGCGAGCTAAGCTCATTATTATCGCGCCTCCTTAACTGGGAATGTATTGCGTGAAATGCATGTTAAGTGTTTATGTATCGTTGGAATGGCTGTGGATGTGTGTGTAGTCTGTATTTTAGCCAATTGGAGACATCTCACTACGGTACCAGTCTCACCCGAAGGCTTAGGTTGACCAGTAGCTTAGGTTGACCAGTACGATACCCATCTCACCTTGTAACCGATCACCAACCCCAGATTGGACGTCACAACTTAGTCCACTTATTCCAGGTTCCTATTTATACTGCTAGGTGAATAGAGGCTACACCGTTAGGAGACTTGCCCAAATGTCTCTTCCCCGCCCGGGTCTCGAACTCGGGACCTACTGGTTGTGAGCCAGACGCGCTATCTGTTACGCCACGGGGAGGTGTGTGTGTGTGTGTGTGTGTGTGTGTGTGTGTGTGTGTGTGTGTGTGTGTGTGTGTGTGTGTGTGTGTGTGTGTGTGTGTGTGTGTGCGTGTGTATGTGTGTGTTAGGCTAAGACTTCCAATTCCGCAATGTTGTACTTTCTACCACCGAGCTTAGGAGTCCAACATTGGGATCCATGAACAAAATCCGACAGGATTCACCATAATATGATGGAACAAAATAATTGTGATAGGGTGCAATGGAAACGCAATTAAAATACTTATCTCCTATTCATAGACTAATTATATTTGGCTTTTTTGTATTTAATTTTGATCATAAATAAATGGTTTTAACTAGAAAATAGTTCAGGTTCTTCAATGAGTTACGATGCACAATCTTTGACATTTGGAAATAATTAATATCACGAATATCTATTGAATGACAGGGCAAGGAGAATTAAATACAGTATGTAGATGGTGACTTATTTATCTAATATTAGATTAGCTCGTGCAGTTTAAGAAATCTATTATTAATTATTCAGGATGTATAGAAAAAAAAAGGTGTTAGACTGTGATATAAAACAATCGTATTCATTATTATAAATGATCGATTAGCATCTACTAGACCATTCTAATACCGTACATAATATATTAACATTAGCATCTACTAGACCATTCTAATACCGTACATAATATATTAACATTAGCATCTACTAGACCATTCTAATACCGTACATAATATATTAACATTAGCATCTACTAGACCATTCTAATACCGTACATAATATATTAACATTAGCATCTACTAGACCATTCTAATACCGTACATAATATATTAACATTAACATCTACTAGACCATTCTAATACCGTACATAATATATTAACATTAACATCTACTAGACCATTCTAATACCGTACATAATATATTAACATTAGCATCTACTAGACCATTCTAATACCGTACATAATATATTAACATTAACATCTACTAGACCATTCTAATACCGTACATAATATATTAACATTAACATCTACTAGACCATTCTAATACCGTACATAATATATTAACATTAACATCTACTAGACCATTCTAATACCGTACATAATATATTAACATTAACATCTACTAGACCATTCTAATACCGTACATAATATATTAACATTAGCATCTACTAGACCATTCTAACCGTACATAATATATTAACATTAGCATCTACTAGACCATTCTAATACCGTACATAATATATTAACATTAGCATCTACTAGACCATTCTAATACCGTACATAATATATTAACATTAACATCTACTAGACCATTCTAATACCGTACATAATATATTAACATTAGCATCTACTAGACCATTCTAATACCGTACATAATATATTAACATTAACATCTACTAGACCATTCTAATACCGTACATAATATATTAACATTAGCATCTACTAGACCATTCTAATACCGTACATAATATATTAACATTAGCATCTACTAGAACATTCTAATACCGTACATAATATATTAACATTAATTTAATTTAATAAATAACAAATTCAATGACTGATGTTTATCAAATGGGTCCCAAGTGGGTTCACTGGATATAAACTAATATACAGACTATTGTGCAACATACTGTATGTGATTACAACTTTAATTAAATACGTTAAAAATCTGCAACATTTGCACATTGCTATCGCGATCCCAGCATAACACAAAGGCATTTCAATACGCTGGCTGATTGCTTCACAAATCACAATGCTCAATATCTCAACTGAATAGGAAAAATATCAGAATATACCAAAAGGTAGAAAGAACCCAACTTTTAGATAGCACAGTATCTACAAAAAAATGCAACGAAAAAACAAACCTGTGTTCTTTCTAAAAACCGGTGTCACACTAATTCATCTTCTTGCAATATTGGTTTGACAGTTTGGAAATTACAGTTGCATGAGAAGTCAGTTACCTTTAATAATCAGCTTGTTTTATCATTCTAATGTAAGCGATTCCAGAAATGTTTATGGAAAAGCTTTGTTAATAGAAATTTGAGGATATATCACCCACATGTTACCCCTTTCCGTAACAACCTCCCAAGCTACATTAGGGGGGTGACCTGTTTTTGTTCTGTCCTTTTCTATCTTTCTCTGGTTTGTATCCATTTGGCTCCATTCAGCCTACTGTTTTAAGACGTTTATCCCCATCCAGGTATCAATTTCTTACTGGTGAGCGGTAGCGAGCCAGCATTTTTGTTTTTTTTTTTTTGTTAGACATTAGGCTAAATTTGTACATTTTTCGATAGAAAAATGTCTCCGGCGAAGCCGGATTTCTTCATATCATGCTGGCTCGCTATCGCTCGCCAGGAAGAAATCGACACCTAGATGGGGATAAACGTCTTAAAATAGTTGGCAGGATGGGGCCGAATGGATACAAGCCAGAGAAAGAGAGAAAAGGACAGAAATAACAAAAATCAGGTCACCCCCCTTAACACCATTAACCCCTTCATTACCGGTGCCGTCCCTTTAACTATATTCTGGCTACTATTAGACGATTATATTCAGTTTAAAAAGGGCCTCCAGCAACTAACAGGCATCCAACTACTACCCTTAACCCTTTTTACTACCACATATCCTTCTGAAACTGCACAAAAACGTCTAAATCTAGCTAGATTATCATACAGAAATGTCGTCGATACAGATGGGGTTAACAACGACAACCTATACCTACTATCAACCAGTGTATTCAAACTATTGCAAATCAATTAGTACATAATTCTAATATGCAAAGCAGCAGCAAGAAACCCATTAAGCCAAATAAGAGCATGAATATATTAAAGTAATAATAAAAAGCTAATTAAAAATATATATCAATAAAAATAAAAAAAACACTACAAAAAATCAGTAAGAATATAATTTATATTGGAGAGAGAGAGAGAGAGAGAGAGAGAGAGAGAGAGAGAGAGAGAGAGAGAGAGAGAGAGAGAGAGAGAGAGAGAGAGAGAGAGAGAGAGAGAGAGAGAGAGAGAGAGAGAGAGAGAGAGAGAGAGACGTACCCTAATAAATAACATAGCTAGTATGAAAGTTCCAAATCTTACAGAAAAATCAAAACCCTCTCTTCCTTTGCTCTTCCTTCCACCCTTTAATCTCCCTCTCTCTCTTAAAAATACCAGCTGTTATTATCAATAGATATTAGATATCATTATCTAGTTAAAACAACTTTACTTGTTTCTTAAATGTTCCTAATGATGATTTTTTCGCTGTGGTTTATCTATATATCGAACCATCTATGAACATTTATATATATTATATATATATTATATATATATATATATATATATATATATATATATAAATATATATATATATATAGTATATACAGTATATATACTGTATATAGACAAAACACAAAAACAGCCAGCAACCGTACCATGCCAGCTTCAACAGCACAAGGGCATAAGTCCACCACCACTACAGCCCCAACACGCCCTTCTCACCCGGAGTAGCCTCCACCACCATGACCTCACCATCGAAACGGCTAATATTAGACCTGAGAAGAAGACAGATATCGATCAAGCCTTTCTTGCACATAGTCACACCAATGCACGAGTAGCAGCCAACAGAGACATTTCCTCAGCTGCAAGATCCAGGTATCAAAACATTTGTCATTATCCACAGTTTGGTCAAGTAGGTAGGCTCGAAGCTACCAATCTCCCTGTGAGGCTCGATGCTCACACTAGTAGGCTCAATGCTACTAAATCCCCTGTTTGACTAGATGCTCACCTAAGTAGGCATAATGCTCCTTTCCCCCTAGTGAGGTTCGATGCTCACAAAACTAGGATCAATGCTAGTACCAGTAGCCTCGATGCTACTAAACCACCAGTAAGGCTCGATGCTCACAAGATAGCCTCAATGCTATCAACCCAATAGTGAGGCCCAAGGCTCACACAACAATTGCTGAACTTAAAGGAAGCAGTTAGAAACCTTCCAAGCAGAAGACATCCCCAGACTCTACAATACATAAAGGAAGCGGTTCGAGACCTTTCACCTTGGCTAAGACTATGAAGACTCCCTATAATGATGCATCACTAAATTCCCCGCTTAAGGGGAGGCAGACCGTTTTTCGGGACCCCCTTCTCCCTCATGTTTAGCCCCCTATTTTTGAGATTAACAGACGTTGGGCTCATTAATTTGGCGATTTTAACACCTTTCGCCCCATTTCGTTGTCAATATTAAGACTTTTCGTGCCATTTAAGTGTCGATTATTTCCTGGCGAGCGATAGCGAGCCTGCAATTTTAAGAGGAACCGGCCTTTGGCCGGGATATTTTTCTACCGAAAAATTTACACATTTATCTTATCTAAGGGGTGTTTTTTTAAGCTTGATGGAAGTCTAGGGAGGAAACTAGAAAAAATATATGAATAAATTAATCAATAGACCAAACAAACGGTTCGCCTCCCCTTAAGGCCTCAGTCGTGAGAGAAGTCGTGTGAGTGAAATAAATACAATATATTTGATAGTAGCCAGAATAAAGTTAAAAGAACGGCAACTAAACTGAATGGGTTAAGTGGACAACCTTAATAATGCATGTATATAGTCATTTTACATTGCATAGAACAATTCTAATATGCTGCTGTTTTATTACAATTCTGCACCTATTTTTTGGAATGTATACTTCTAACAGCTTAATAATAATTACTGCTTTACTCACTGATAATAATCACAACCAATTTACACCGACACAAAAATACAATTATATATACAATTTAAGATTGATAGCTGTGCATATTTATTTGAGGTTGATTGAGTACTCTCTATTTGTCTTCAATAACTAGTTATTGTATATACATTATTTAGTAACCTTTAAAACGACGATCAAAGAACGACGAGTGTTTGTTATGTGTTCTGTTTGTTATTTGTGTTATCCCTTTATCTTCGTATGCCAGTTCACAAGGAAATTAACGTTGAAGCTTTGTTATATGTATAGGATATTGAGTTTTATGTTGGCAAGCATTTAAATATGAACATGAACAAAAGTGTATATGTCACAGCGTGTAATACAAGAACATTGCATCGTCAATCCTTCGAATTAAGGGGGTCACCGTTTTTTTTTTTTTTTTTATCTTTCTCTCCTTTTCTCTCTTTCCCTGGCTTGTATCCATTCGGCCCCATTCAGCCAACTGTTTTAAGACGTTTATCCCCATCCAGGTGTCGTTTTCTTCCTGGCTAGCGATAGCGAGCCAGCATTGTATGGAAAACTCCGGCTTCGCCGGAGCCATTTTTCTATCGAAAAATTTACAAATTTAGCTTGCTTTCAAAACAAAAATACATATATGCTGGCTCGCTACCGCTCGCCAGGAAAATATTGACACCTGGATGGGGTAAACGTCTTAAAACAGTAGGCTAAATGGATACATGCCAAAGAGAGAGGGAGAGAAAAAGAAAAAAAGCGAGGTGGGCTCCCTTAATTGTGTCAAACGGATATGCAAGAATTAATCATGCCGTTCGTACCTTTTATAAATTTATCAATAGATACGCATTATATTCATCATCAACCAATCAAATAGGCAAACACAAAATGTAATATAGTCCATTTCAAAACGTAATTAATGCGGTAGTTGTAATCAAACGAAGAATAATACAACGGCAACATTTTGAATAACAATATTCTTCTTTGTATTTACCTCTTTTCAATTGATTTCAATTTATTTCTTTGTATTTACCTCTTGTTCAATTTATTATTAAGGGGAGATCTCCACTTGAGGGATTTTTTTTTCTTGACCCCTTTCTCCCTCATGTTTAGCCCCATTGCTTTTGATATTATAAAACGTTTGCCCCATTAGTTTAGCGATTTTAAGAACTTTCACCCCATATTAAGACCTTTCGTGCAATTCAGGTGTCTATTTTATCCTGGCGAGCGATAGCGAGCCTGTAATTTAAGAGGAACCGGCCTTCGGCCGGGAAATTTTTCTACCGAAAAATGTACAAATTTATCTTGAAAGGGACTCAAGGGGGTGTAATTTTAAGCTTGATGGAGGTCTAGGGAACAAACTAAATACCTCTCCTTAAATTGTACAGTATTAGGACGCCTCTTTCCCACTTCATTTATGCTACCAATAGACGATTTTATTCAGCTCAGGAAGGCCTTTTGAGAATCAAGGAAAATATGGCTCAATATTAACCCTCTGACTTTCAAATCCCTTCCTAAAGTAACTAAAATAATTTACTGATAGCCAGAATAAAAGGAATTAATTGCTCCTCCAATAAATAATGGGTTAATGATTTTTTTATATATTGTTGTGATATCAGTCAATTAATAAGCATAATAACTGTGCCTGGGAACCATAGTAACGGCCAGGTTCAATCAAGCCAGTGGTAAAATCCGGTAACCTGGATAATAGGAGGGTTTTAGTTTGTTCCCTAGCCCTCCATCAAGCTTAACATTTCTCCCCCTAAGCCCCCTTTCAAGATGAATTTCGGTAGAAAAATGTTCCGGCCGAAGGCCGATTCCTCCTAAATTGCAGACTCGCTATCTGCTCGCCAAGAACAAATCGAGACCTAAATGGCACGAACGGTCTTAAATTTGACAGAAATGGGGCGGAAGTTCTTAAAATCGCCAAACTAATTGGGCAAACGTCTTAAAATTTCAAGAGCAATGAGGCTAAACATGAGGGAAAAAGGGGTCCAGAAAAATATTGCTCAAGTGGAAATCTCCCCTTAAGGTATATCTCACTCATTGGAAGTGTTTGGTGTTGTGGTGAAATGAATAAAAACAAAATATAGATTAATTATGTATTATTATGAAATAGGATCTGAGAAAAAAAAAATCTCTCTCTCTCGCTCTCTCTCTCTCTCTCTCTCTCTCTTTTTTAGTTTTGTCCTTCCATGCTGTCTTTATCGCCTTCCCTTACTCAGTCGCTATCTTCGCTACCCTCTTCCTTTCCCCCTCCTCCCCAATACCCCTGACTCTTTCTCCTTCCACCCTCTCCCTCTCCCCTCTCCTTCCCAATACCCCTGGCTCTCTCTCCCTCTCCCCTCCCCCCTCCCCTCCTCGCCCTCTTCCCCCTAGTCTCCCTCTCACCCCTCCTCTCCGCTATACATGGCTCTCTCTCCCCCTCCTCCTCCACTATCTGTACCCTCTCCTTCCTCCAATCTATGTCCCCTCCGACCTCCTATGATGTCCCCTTTCCCCCTCCCCTCCTCCCCTCCCCTCCCCCCTCCCCCCCCCCTCCCTCACTTTAAAAGCTCTGAGAGAGAGGTCATCACTAAGACTATAGTGAACTTTGCTCTCTCCCTTTATCGCTTTCCCATATATTCTCCCTCTCTCTCTCTCTCTCCCTCTCTCTCTCTCACACACACACACACACACACACACTCCCTCGCACACACATACCCACTTTTGCATGGACTTCTATTATTCTTAGAGAGCTGCTTGGATTGTTCTTAGAGAGCTGCTTGGATTGTTCTTAGAGAGCTGCTTGGATTGTTCTTAGAGAGCTGCTTGGATTGTTCTTAGAGAGCTGCTTGGATTGTTCTTAGAGAGCTGCTTGGATTGTTCTTAGAGAGCTGCTTGGATTATTCTTAGAGCTGCTTGGATTATTCTTAGAGAGCTGCTTGGATTGTTTCTTAGAGAGCTGCTTGGATTGTTCTTAGAGAGCTGCTTGGATTGTTCTTAGAGAGCTGCTTGGATTGTTCTTAGAGAGCTGCTTGGATTATTCTTAGAGAGCTGCTTGGATTGTTCTTAGAGAGCTGCTTGGATTATTCTTAGAGAGCTGCTTGGATTGTTCTTAGAGAGCTGCTTGGATTATTCTTAGAGAGCTGCTTGGATTATTCTTAGAGAGCTGCTTGGATTATTCTTAGAGAGCTGCTTGGATTGTTCTTAGAGAGCTGCTTGGATTATTCTTAGAGAGCTGCTTGGATTGTTCTTAGAGAGCTGCTTGGATTATTCTTAGAGAGCTGCTTGGATTATTCTTAGAGAGCTGCTTGGATTATTCTTAGAGAGCTGCTTGGATTGTTCTTAGAGAGCTGCTTGGATTATTCTTAGAGAGCTGCTTGGATTGTTCTTAGAGAGCTGCTTGGATTATTCTTAGAGAGCTGCTTGGATTATTCTTAGAGAGCTGCTTGGATTATTCTTAGAGAGCTGCTTGGATTGTTCTTAGAGAGCTGCTTGGATTATTCTTAGAGAGCTGCTTGGATTGTTCTTAGAGAGCTGCTTGGATTGTTCCTTAGCTGATTATTGTATATGTAGTACAGTATGTCAAACACATTTATGTGGATATTGAAGTATTTGTGGACAATAATAAATGAGCTGATTAAGGGGAGATTTCCACTTGAGGGAGTTTTTTCTTGACTCCTTTCTCCCTCATGTTTAGCCCCATTGCTTGTCTGATTTTAAGACGTTCGCCCCCATTATTTTGATGATTTTAAGAACTTTCAACGCATTGCTGTCAATTTTAAGACCTTTCGTGCAATTTAGGTGTCGATTTTATCCTGGTGAGCGATAGCGAGCCTGTAATTTAAGAGGAACCGGCTTTCAGCCGGGACATTTTTCTACCGAAAAATTTACAAATTTATCTTGAAAGGGGCTCAAGGAGGTGTAATCTTAAGCTTGATGGATATCTAGAGACCAAACTAAAAACCTCCCCTTAACTGTAGGCATCTGCATAAGGTGTGTGAGATATCTGAAACATGGCAGATCCTTTACATAATGGAGAAGTAGGAAGTTATATATATTTATCATGCAACTCCCAAAATAGACTATGGTATTGAATAGTGGGAACACACTTGTGAAGCAACTAAATTAATAATGAATTTAGGCGTCCCGAGTAACGATGATCTACCGTTTTCCAAGCAGTGTACGGGAGCAAGCAGTACATCTTGAAATATATTTATGGATATTAATAAACAATATCAAGAAAGGAATACGTAAATAGTTCTTAGAGTTCTTGAATATGCTGTGTAATTCTGACTTCTAGCATTAAATGAAATAAATAATTAATAGAGATAATACAATCAATAGAGTTACGATAGTTCTTCCATCGATTAGGAAAGCAAAATAAAATATTCGATTGAAAGCTTTAGGTTTTCATTCAGTGGAAACCCGTGCATTACGACTGGGCAACCTATTGACATATTTATAATACTTAATGGGCTACATATCAATACTTAATGGGCTACATATCAATACTTAATGGGCTACATATCAATTATAATAAAATTAAAATAGAACTCGAACATCTTCGGAAGTTTGAGTTGGAGAGGTTTCTCACTAATGTGTCCATATGTACGATCTGCTTTACCTAGAACAAACAACCCTCATATATTGTTACTTGGTCTTCAGTAATGCGTGTACTCTGCACACTTTGCAATGAGTGTACTGCAGTTTTCAGTCACTCTTTATTGTATCCCCTGGTAGGGAAATATATATATATATATATATATTATTTATTTTTGGGGGGAGGGGGGGGGGGTTGGTGACAAACGGAAGATAATGAAGACGAAGGTATTCATGGCGTGCAATATTTATTTTCATTTGTGTTGTAGGTGTAGATCACACACTCGAAGGCCTCCTTTTTTGTTTGCCATTCACCACATATATAACGGTTTTCCAACATGTTCAGTCACTACCATTTACCGTAATTTTTCCCCCATCTGGTTCGGGCGATTGTTATTGTTGTCATTATTATTGGCCATGTCCATGCGAGAAGAAGTTGTACGTCAGTGGCCATCTTTTGTTCTACATGGTTATATAAGCAATGCACTGCACAAGTCCGCTATTACTTGCAATAACCCATACACCACGCCGGCCCGGTGTATGGGTTCATTGTTTTAAATTTCCCTGCTAGAGGCCATTTTCTGTTTTCTATATTTGCTGTATTTCCTTAGTCTGCCAACTTGTAAGCAAAAATGTAGATCCCTATTGATTGTCATGGTTTTGGGTCCCCTCCTCCACTTGCACTGGGAAAATCCCAACATAACACACCTTTTGCAGGGTATATCACAGAACCCAAGCCAAGTTTAGGTGTAAACCCTACAATACTCCTATATTTAAATACAAGGTTCACATTTTTAAGGTTCTAGGGTCCCACCACCCCACTGTAGTGAAAATGTACATGTGCATTAGGCCTATAGTACACTTGATAACTATAATGTTTCAAGAAGTTAGAGCCCCCCTCCGCCTTCTAGGGGATATTTTCTGCATCTCCCATAATAGGCAGGGGGAGGGGGCAAAGACAAAATGTCATGTGCATTAAGCTATGATTAAGCTGTTCTCTACTAATGTTAAGGGTTTGAGTCACCTCCCCACTCCAAAAACAAATCTTTTACAGGTTTTAACACAAAATTAAACCAAATTTGGTGTAAAACTTACTTTATGCAATAATCATAAACTGTAGCATAATACTCAATCTATTGGAGCGCTTAGACGACCCCCTCCCCCAACTCCCATCACCACCACCAGAGAACCTAACCCCATTGCTGCCGCCACATTAGTTTCACATTAGATGAATATACTTAAGTAATTCCCCATCACTTTTGATCAAGGTAAGGTATACTGTATATTTATTATATCATTCTATGGTAGGCCTGTATCAAATCAA
Organism: Paralithodes platypus; assembly: GCA_032716605.1. Taxonomy (NCBI): domain Eukaryota; kingdom Metazoa; phylum Arthropoda; class Malacostraca; order Decapoda; family Lithodidae; genus Paralithodes; species Paralithodes platypus. Next base: position 35,982,489 of record CM064552.1, on the reverse strand, counting down.
GTTTTTATGGGTTAAGTCTCCTCTTTCATCCAAGCGGAGCCATTATTATGTGGCTTTTAAGCACTCCTATTTCAATAACTGGGCTGATTTTCATAATAAAAAAATCACATATGCACTAGGCGTATGGGACAGTCTATACTTATGTGTCATAGTTGCCCTTTTCTTGCAAGTATAACCGAGCTATGCTCTGTAGAAAATTCTTAAATTTGTACATTAGGGTTACAATATACATGATCCTTATCAATCCCCCACAAGGAGCCAATTTTCATCAAGCTAACATAAACTGTGTCTCTATAACTGAATTGCATTCCATGACAATATTTTACAAGTGCACTGCTAATATGTCCACCAGTTGGGGGACAGAAAGTGGACGTGATAAAGTTCACATGAATAGCAAGGACGATTAGAACTGAATGAGATATCCCCAAAATCATTAGATACTGTGACATTAAGTTATCAGCCCTATCCAGCTGTTGTCATATAAGAGTAAATTATGTGCAGTGTCAGGTAACATATAATAGTCCTATGGCCAGACTACAGTAGACATCGCTAGTATCGGAGAGGGCTTATATTTATCATTTATCTTTTTGACATAGCTCCTACTGTCGTGATGTCGTAATTTCAAGGATATATCGTTTTCTAAATGAGCACCAATACAATTTAATAGCGAAAAATTAAGCCTCCTAAATTGATACAGATTAATTTATTTTAATGGCTGCCAAAAATCAGCCAAAACGGCTATGATGAGCCGTACCCAAAATTCAACTTGGTGGCCAAAAATAAATAAATTAGCCAAAAATCAACTTGGTGGACAAATATGAACTGGTTGGCCAAAATTCAACTGGGTGGCCAAAACTCAACTGGTTGGCCACAAATTAATTGGGTGGCCCAAAATTTCCTGGGTGGCCATATATCCACTGGGCAGCCAAACATCGAGAGGGAGGTCATAATATGACCAGTGACCACAAGTTGGCCGGTATTATGCATCCAATAACTGGCTTGGTATCCAGAAATTGCCCAGGTCCCCACAAAATTGGCAAGGTGGCCAATAAATGGCTGGGCGATCCACTAATTAGTTTTTTTTCAGACCAGCAAAAAATTTATCTCTTTTGTTGGCCATCAAGCTACATTTTTGGCTGACCTTTGAATATAATGGCAGACCGGCCAAAATCTTCTCATCCGTTCGAACTTTTGCCCACTTAGCCAAATCTGTGTCTGTCCCCTCGAACTAAATTTAACCTCCCGGCCAAGACAAGAAATAGAGGGAGGAATATGGATATTGTATGAAGAAGAAACTTGGCAACCGATGAATACATTGGTGTTCTCACGGTGAACGGTTTGCATCTAGTTTTCCCAGCGTGTCCCTGCCCTAGACCACAATGACTGAGATGTGAGAAATTTCTTGAAACTCAGTTAATTGGATAAACTGATAGACACAGATAGGTAGGTACGTATGTAAATAGATAGATACATAGATAGATTGATTTATTAGTAGATAGATAGATAGATAAATGAAGTTCCAGACTTTAATACATTGATATGTAATACAAACAAGTGAGTTAGGACAATATGTGCACTAATAATTAATATGTTAAATATATATTTATATTGAATACAACATATTTGATGTGCATTTCTTGTGAGTTAATTGTTATATATTTTGTCAAGCATTTCCTACACTTCTAAATAAATGCAAGCTTATGTCATTCGTCTTTAGCACCTTTCCCACCTACAAGATTCACATGCCGACTTGCAAAGTTCTGAAAATCTTGAAGAATCATGAGATAATGACCTCGATTTCTCTGTCCGACAGAGGCGCTACCATAGAACACTACAAACGTAGCTACGGAGCAGTTACGGAGCGCTGCGGAGTATTGCTATCTTCCCCAGAATTTCATGGTTCACAGCTCATGGACAACTAAAACTTACAGAGCAATAAAGATTAGCTTTGAACTAATAACAACCATCTACGGAATCCCACGGAATGTCAAGACGAACCATACCATTTGCTTCCGAACACTTTGACCAACACAGTTCTACCTTTGCCAGCAACCCCACCACATCTACCTATGCTCGTTTATAAACTGCTTGTTCATGAATCATCACTTTCACCACCTAAGCTGTTAAGAATTGAATTCCATTTTCTCTCCCAGGCCTTGGTAGCTGGATACATATCTTTCTGCCTCACACATCAGGGGTATCAGGAAAACCCTCTTTATATAACATACACATCCAACTTCACGACATTGCCCTACATTGCTATCCTCTATCCATAAAACACTACTCTTCCCACTACATATCATACATGTAACACCATACACCTTACCCAATAAATATGGCAGTACAATTGTTAAGAGCAAACCTGGTGGTCCCTCGGATATCCACCCCCGGCAGGGTTGGGTCATTGACACAGGGCCCTCCTGGTCGTCATCATGCGACTGTGTCAAGAGCATTGCAACGTCCCAAAGCTGCTTCGTCGGTTGCAAAAAAAAAGCCTTGGTGTTTTTTTTCTTTAGCAATATAAGTGGGACATCACTCTAACATCAATTCTGTACACCAATTTCTTCCAAGCAGAAATCCCCTACTCTCCTTTTTTAGACAAAGACTCAAGTAACAATCCACATCTGACACGGTCTAGAATTTCAATTTTCCCAGTTTATCAACTGCTCCAAAAATTTCAGACCTAAAAGGTAGGTGTATGTTGCTCGTCGCAAAATCTGAAATTGCCCTGAAAGCCCTAGTTTTCAATTGTCCCCTATTTTTGATTATTCTATATACAAATTAATTTCTGCTGGTATAATTTAAATAACATATGTTGCATCTACCGTTCCCCAATACTCCTCCAGAGCAAAGTCTTTTGATTCTCTGTCCTCAACAACTCAGTGTCCTCAACTTAAATGGCTTTCTTCTGTGAAATCACTGTGTTGGGTGATTTCTAATGTCCATAAGGTTGAATGGCTCACATCATTCAGCCAGGGACTGATTATGCTGGTCTTACCGCGCAATGGTGGGAGCTATTTGCAGACCTCATTTCATCTCAACAAACTAGTCACCCAACCCACCCGTAGTACCAGATAATATAATCATAATTCCCACCTACTGGACTTATTTTTAACAACCAATTCAGAAAATTCTCAATGTTAGCAGTGAGGTACACCGCTTGGATCTTCTGATCACTGTCTGATAACAGGCCACCTGTCTCTCACCTACCCACACCTTCCCACTCTGAACATGTTTGGTGACTCTAAATGGCATTACGATAGGGCAGACTGGGAGGGTTCTTCAAAGGATTTCTTATATTGATATTCCCTGGACCTCTTTCTTTCTAATGATGCACACTCCACCTTGAGCCACATACAAGGTTGTAAAAATTGGAATGGAAACTTTTATTCCTCATCAAAAGTACAGTAAAGATCTAATTCACGCTAAATGGGTTGACCATAATTGTGCTAGAGTAACTGAACAGACAAAGCAATAGCCTAAAAATGCATACACAAGATTCAAAAACACATGAAGCCTTTAATTACTTTATAACATCAGGAAATCATGGCACAACTGTATTAAACCTAACTAAAACAAACCTTCTCCACAAGCAGGCAAATAAACTGCTAAATAATCCAACTGATAACAAAATATTTTGGTCTACTCTTAACTCATTTAAATCCAACTTCGCTACTGCCTTCATCCATCTCCACCATATAAAATCTCCGACTGGCAATCTTTGTAAGTGACCCACGAGGTAAAGCTAACCTTGCGGTATGTTCTCCACCAACTCCAACCAAACCCTTTTAGATGAAATAAATCAAGATGTCCCTGTACTTAATTTTAATTATTCGCCTGAAATTCCCTCACTTGAAGATCCAACACCAGACATGTCAAAACTATTTTGCAGAATCTCTCGGTAGATAAGGCTCCTGGTGGTCCAGATGAAATTCCTCCAATAGTATCGTAAGAATTTCTCCTTGGTGCTTGTTCCTGTATTGGCAAAAAAATTTTTCCGTCTGTGTACTCATTACCTCATGCTTCCCAGTACCCTGGAAAGAAGCAAACATCCATCCAGTTCCTAAAAAAAAAGGTGCCTCTTCAGATCCATTCAAACTACAAGACCAATAGCTATAACTTCCACTCCTTGTAAAGTCTTTGAAATTATATTAAA